>JAWWES010000011.1:14741-49340 GCA_035583135.1 Lophotriccus pileatus | reverse complement strand
CCTGACCGGGAATCGAACCCGCGGTCTCAAGGGTACCAGCCCTGCGTCTTAACCACTAGGCCACCGGGGGCTCCCTTGTTTAAGGTAGAAAGTGAAAAAGAACATAAAAGCTCTTCCATTACAGTTTATAAGGAACAGTGCATTTTGAAGTACATACACCATCAGGATGTAAACCAACCCACTGCAAGAAGTAAAGCCAGAGTTACTACAGTGTGTTACAGTGTCTGTTACTGATGACTGAGGTGACTACTTCTGGTCCCTCTTCACACCTGGGTAGAGAGGTAAAAAGCAACCCAAATGCAAATTGCTTTCATTGTATAAGTGGATGTAGAATGTCACAGAGCTAGAGAAGGTGGGTTTTAGATAAGGTGACTTACAAGAATAATATTAATAATAATAACAATTTACAAGAAGAAGAATTCTAGCAATCATTTAGTAACGCAATATGTTTTTGATTACTTTTGACAACTTTTCTTTCAGGACCAGTTTGAACAACATATCCACCAAGATTTTAATGTAAAGATTTATGTTTATTATGGTTCTGAGCGTAGCAAAGACCCATCAGTTCTTTCAGAACAAGACATTGTATTGACAACATACAACATTTTAGCTACTGACTATGGGGTAAGTAAATGAGAAGATGTCTGAAGATTGCTTACTGTTTAGGACTTGCAGTGGTTGGGTTAATGATGGCAGTATATTCAAGTGCTATTCTGGTAGGCAGTCAAAAAAGTATAGCTGTGGTTTTGCTTTTACATTCTTTCTTATGTATTCACTGTGGTAACAGAGAGAGTTTTTTATTAACTTCTCCTCTGCAGAAAATTATTTGATTGCAATTATGACAGCTTAAGGAAAGGACTTTTTCAGGATAGAAAAGGGTGTCAAGTATGCAAATCTCCCCAGATCTTGGTGGCATGAAGTTCCCAATTCTGTGTTGCCTATCAAATTTGAAGAGTGTGGAGCATATAAAAGTATAAACATATGTATAAGCATATATATAAGCATATATAGTTCTTGTTGCATTTGGGCTTCAACCAAGTAGCTCATTTTGTGAGATGTATTAGTACAGTTATGTATATAGAAATGACAACCATTTTTAAAAGCCTGAGGATTACATCTTTAAATATGATATAAACTTCTAATTTGCTCTCTGATCCATTTTCCATATTGAAATGCTTTTTTTCAGCCTTAGCTTATTTTTACTGTAGCTCAATTATGAGGAGATCAGTAGCATTTTCAATACATCTAAAATCAGGAAGACCTTACTCTTAGTTTTGCCTTTCTATGCGGATAAATAAACAAGATGCAAGTAAATACTATTCATTTTTAGTTGTGGAATTGTTGTATTAATATCTTGCTTTATCCAAATTGAAAACAAGGTGTTTTAATCTGAGTCAAAGATTAAAAAAACCCACTGTTTTTCAGATCAGAGGTGATAGCCCTTTACACAAAGTCAAGTGGCTGAGAATTGTGTTGGATGAGGGGCACACTATACGAAACCCAAATGCTCAACAAACTAAAGCTGCCTTAAGTCTGGAGGGACACAGAAGATGGGTACTTACAGGTAAACGATTTGCTGACAAAGGAGATGCAGTGCAAATTACCTTAGTACAGCACCATCTTGTGTTTCCCACATGGTGTTTCCATTTTGGCTTTTTTTTTTTTTGGAAATAGTTCGTGTCTGCCTATCTCAGATTCATTTGGAATGTTGTCTTTGAGCAGTGATTGTGTCTTCTTTTAGTGGTTTTTGATTTTGTTTGCTTGGTTGTTTTTTTTGTTTTGTTGTGGGTTTTTTGCTTGGTTTTGCATATTTATTTGGGGAATTTGTGGGGGTGGTGTGTGTGTTTATTTTTTTGTTTTATTCAGTTATTAAGATGGATTGAGAACTGTCTGAATGGCAGATCCCAGGGAGTCGTAATCTGTGGCACAGGGTCTAGTTGGAGGCCTGTCACCAGTGTTATCAGTATTGGGCCCAGTGTTTTTTAACTTGTTCATCAGTGACTTGGATAAAGGGGCAGATTCCTCTACAAATTCAACAAGGGCAAGTGCATGGTCCTGCCCCCGGGCAAGAATAACCCCATGCCGTAACCGGCACAAGCTGCGGGTGACCTGCTGGAGAGCAGCTCTGTGGAGAAGGACCCGGGAGTGCTGGTGGACAGCCAGCAGCTGTCCATGAGCCAGCAGTGTATCCTGGGGTCCAAGAGGGCCAGTGGGATCCTGGGTTACACTGGGAAGAGCATTGCCAGCGGGTGAGGAAAGTGATCCTGCCCCTCTGCTCAGCCCTGGTGAGGCACAGCTGGAGTGTCGTGTCTGGGCTTTTCAGGACAGGAGGGAGGGACATGGAGCTCCCTGAGTGGCTCCAGTGGAGGCTGTGGAAACGATGGAGGGATTGGAAAGGCTGACAGAGCTGGGGCTGCTCAGCTTCAGTAAGAGACACTGAGAGGGGGCCTCATCCATGTCTGTCAGTGTCTGTAGGGAGGGGTTAGAGGATGGACCAGGCTGTGCTCAGGGGTGCCCAGCAATAGAACAAGAGGGAATGGTCAGAAACTGATGCCCAGGAAGTTCCACCTGAACATAAGGAAGAACTTCTTTCCTGTGCAGTGACCAAGCACCGGAGAAGAGATCACAAAGGGTGTGGAGTCTCTCTCATGGAGATATTCCAGAACCGTCTGGATACAATCCTATGCCGTGTGGTCTGGGTGACTCTGCTTGAGCAGGAGGTGGGACCGGATTACCTGCTCTGGTCCCTTCTAGCCGGACCCATTCAGTGATTACTGAGAAAATTCAAAATAACTTTTGGTACACAAGTTTGGTGGAAGTACAAGTGAAAACAGACCTATTTATGAAGTTAGCAAGTTACGTTTGGTTAGAAGCTCACACTGATATGTACTTATCCAAACCTCAGTAGCTTTATAAAATGTATTAGGCATCATAAAAATTGCCAGAGACCATGCAAGCATATGACCCTTAAATGTAGTTTAAAGATCATGACCACTGCTGGTGAAGCTGAAATGGAAAGATAACAGCCAAGTATTCCTGACACTGAGAGCTGCAGTTTTCTCACTCTTACGTATTTAAGCGTTTTGTAATATTTTACTTAAAAAAATAATATTATACTTAATGACGTGTCAACCTGGTTTTGAGATTAGGAGAAAGCACACAATTTGCACTTCGGTAAAAATTTGTGAGTTTTAGTTTCCTTGAGGTTTTACTGTCTTCATTTTCTGTTTAGGCACTCCTATTCAGAATTCTGTAAAAGATTTGTGGTCTCTTATTTCCTTCTTAAAACTGAAACCTTTTACTGATCGAGAGTGGTGGCACAGAACAATTCAACGTCCAGTCACAATGGGAGCTCCAGAAGGACTTGGGTATGAAGTGTTCCCAAAGGGTTTGTGAATGAGTATAACTATCGGTGCTTGGGCAACGTGGCAAATTAGTGTTTCACATTTAAATTTGAAATGCCTAGATCATCAGTTCTTTTTTCAATTTTTTTAGTTCAAATTAATAAATAGCAAATAATTAAAATTGTTTATATTTCAGATTAATGAGTTATATTGTATTACTGGGCTTGAAATTTGTACAAAACGTGAATTTATGCAGTGAACTGAAGAAAAAAACCCCAAAACCCAAACCAATGCCAGTTGAGTAATATATTGTCTATGTATATATTTTTAGGCGTTTACAGTCTCTGATTAGGAGTATTACCCTTAGAAGATCTAAAACAAGTCAAGTTAAAGGAACACCGATTTTGGACTTACCAGAACGTAAAGTACTTATTCAGTATATTACGTTTACAGAGGAGGAAAGACAAATCTACCAGTCTGTGAAGAATGAGGGCAAAGCTACTATTAGCAGGTAAGTCAGAGGTTTTCTTTATCTTGAAGGTTGAAATTTGATACTACAAAGTTATATTTCAGAAGTTTTGATTATGTTAGCTGTAGTAGCCAAGTGTGTCAGTTTGTATGTTGTAGGCTAATAATTGCAGATTATCTTACCATCTGTTCAATTCTGAAGAGTGAAGCAGAGAGTGTTACAGAACTATATATTAGAAGTTCTGTCTTGTGAGAACTGGAAAGAGATACCAGATGTGTAAAGAATGGCCTTAAAACTTTTGTCACCATGTATTAACATTTCTTCTAGTAGAACGTGCTACTGGTAGCATTTTGTACCTTGTTTAAGAAGAGGATTTGAGAAAAGGTAGTCAGACAGAAAAGTGAAGAATCAGAACATCGTTGTAACAGTTAAACTCTTATCGTGTAATGTCGTCTGTTATTTCAGGCTGTAGTGTTTCACGCTAACCATAAAACTCTTACTCAGATTTTTCAGTGAAGGGAATGTACTAGCTCATTATGCTGACATCCTTGGTGTTCTGCTCAGATTAAGACAGATTTGTTGTCATCCGCATCTTTGTATAAATACCTCTTCTAGTTTTTCAAATGGTGAGTGAATACTTTTGCTTCCTGTGTTTTTTAAGAACAAGAAGTGGCACTTTGTATTTAAGAACAGAAATATATTTGTGTTTTCCAAGCTTTCTATCTTTAGCCATCCTCTTTTCAGCATGGATTATTGAACTTTCAGCTTCCTTTAATTACTTCATTTTTTTGTAGCATAATAGGTTTGAATATGTTTGAGAAGGGGATACTCGAGCACATTCTCACATATGAATGAACTAATGGAGTATGAGTAGTTACAAAGGCCAGAAGCAGGAGTTAATAAGCTTTGACAGCCCATACAGAAATGACCAAAGAGGACCTCTGCAGAACCAAATGCAGAAGGCTTGTTAAAAAGCAGCGTGTCTGTTGTTGTAATAATTTACAGAAGTGCTTTTACAGCAGATTTTTTTCTTTGCCTCAGGAGAGAAGATGTAGAGGAGATTTGGGGAATGGCTTTTAAATTGGTAGCTGTGTCAGCAGAACCATTGTCTCTTCAGCAGAATAGGACACTGTTGACTTTGTCACAGCTGTAAGGAAGGATGAACACAGAGGACTGAAAGGAGAGTGAAGTTTTATTTTTGTCAAACCAGAACTGTACAGCTGCATAGTGTTAAAAATTTACGTGTGTTTCTTTCAGAAGAAAGTATAGTCTGTTCGAAATACTCTAAAATTGAGAATTTGCAAATGTAATATTTAGAAAAAGCCTGTTTTGAGTTGCCATTGGCACAGGTGTGATACGGTCAGAACCTTTTTCAGAGGTTGCTGTTTATCTTCCTTAAAATTACAGGATGGAGAAATTATTTGATAATTGTTCCATAATTATTTAGAAATTAATTAATGGCTAGTAAGTATGAATTTAATTTCTTTACTTAAAAAGAAGCAATCTTAACTGCAAATGTTCATAAATGTCATGTTCATAAGATTTTTGCTACTTGAACAGCTGCCACACGAAAATTGCTTGTTCTCATTAGGCATTGTGTTGCACAGATACTTACCACTGCATACAGCTGAGGGTCTTTGAATTCAAATTACTATTTTTCCAAGTAAGATTACTCATAATGTGTTTTGAATTAGTAAGTCAAAATTTTCTGTAGTATGGGGCATCTTGTGTTTTTATGCGTTTTAGGCTATATCCTCATTGTGTAGAAACTGTTCTAATTGCATTTTGATCAATGGAACTGTTTTGATGCATGAGAGCTTGGAGTGTTTCTGTATGGAAATCTCTGGGTTTAAGTATGTTTCTTTATTTCCAGATAATAGAACTCCTGAAGAACTGCATGCGAGACTAGTGAGTAAAATGAAGTTGATTCTGAGCTCTGGTTCAGATGAAGAATGCGCAGTTTGCTTGGAATCATTGACTCTTCCTGTGATAACACACTGCGCACATGTGTTCTGTAAGCCATGTATTTTTGAAGTCCTCCGAAATGAACAGGTTCGTTGTTCTATGATTACAATGAATTGTAATAGCTATTGGAAAGCAATGAACTGGTATCACCAGGAGGCCATCTAGCTATTGTTTTTTTAAATCATGGTAAACAGTGTAAACCTAGTTATCAGCTGGCTTATGAAAGCTATTGGCCTGAAATCAAACTGTGGAGAGAGTAGCTGTCAAACTGATCGGTGGTAAGGTAAGGTCCCTCAGTATTTTCAAAGACCTATTCCATAGTTGTCACCTTACTTTGTCCCTAGGGTCAAAGTGTGCAGCATTGTATGCCTCCATATGGCTGGATGCTTCTTCACTGCTTGGGTGTGGTGTGATATTTGTGTATATTGTGCTTAAAAGCTGATAAACTTCTACAGTGAAATAGCTGCCTTGTTAGAGGGCCATCTTTATGACCCTCTCTGGACTCTATCCAGAATAAGCTTGTGGATGAGCATCTTTTGACTGCTTTTTTGAAAACCATAGTATTTATTTGTCTTGTGTGCTTCTAAGCTATGCTTTGCTTTCGTGTTTGCCCTTTCCTTTTTATGGTAGTCTTACCATATGTATTGAGTGCTGCTGCACTTAAACTTTTCTTGTTCTGCCTCCTCCTAGCCAGAGTAGAGCTGCAACTGCCAGCCTAAACCTGGGGGTTCTTTATTAGTAAGACAGCAGGGGATAGATCAGTCCCTGCTTGTGCATAAGCAGTGAACAAGACAGAGGTGGGAATTGTTGTCTATCTGGCTTGTAGATCGACTGTGTTCCATTGCCAGATACACAAGGTTC
Source organism: Lophotriccus pileatus (assembly GCA_035583135.1). Taxonomy (NCBI): domain Eukaryota; kingdom Metazoa; phylum Chordata; class Aves; order Passeriformes; family Tyrannidae; genus Lophotriccus; species Lophotriccus pileatus. The sequence goes on along the minus strand of JAWWES010000011.1, from coordinate 42,701 downwards.
TGATGCAGATATCCCACTCCAGAGTTTCTGAAAAATTTGAGGGAAACTAGTGTTGTGAAATTATTCTTTAAGGAAAGAGCACTTGCAGATGCCTTTTTCCAGTGCGGAGATTCTCGATGTGTCTGTGTCAGAGCTGGTGCCCCTGCTGAACCTTCAGGTGTTTTTAACATGCGGAGAAATAAATCGGGATATGGTGTGATGGAATTCTTACAGTGGATTGCTTGGCTTTACAGTCAAGCTGCTTACTATGTTTCGCCTAGAAAGGACCATGGACTCTCCAGAACTAGTGTCTTTGTCCTAACCCATGGTGTTCCTACCTTCATAGTAGTAAAGTCTAAACAGAGATGGGTGTAACTTCTGCTCTTTTGAACTATCATGAGTTTCTAAAACAGTGAATGAATAAGCCTTTCCTACCCTCAAAATGATTGCTGATTTAAACCAATTCTGAAGGAGGTTTCCAGCCAAAACACTGACTGTGTTGAACACCAACTGAAAAGGGGTTGCAAGCAGAAGATTTGATGAGGAGGTGTTTTTCTTTAGGTACTTTTGTTCAAGATACCTTTGCCGCTGAGAGCAGTGTTTCAATGTGGGAATTTTCACACCCTGTGTTTCCTTTGGGTTGTTTTCTGTCTGTTGAAAGAAATGGAATTTTCTCAAGGAAGATAACAATGTTGTTAAAGACTTAAAAGCATTCTTTCCCACAGACTTGGAGGGAAGGGGAATAGAGAGTTCAGAATTGTGAAAACACAGGCTGATGACCCTTTTCACATGCGTTAGGCTTTGTTATGTAGGTAAGGCAAGGCTGGGGCCTTCCTGGTGCTTTTTGCCCCTGCTAAGTTTGTGTAGTCAGTAGTGTGTATGTGTTCCTGCAAACGATGGAATGAATCTGTCTTCACACTTCAGCTGTGAGCGGTGGCCGTCTTTGTTAATCTGCATCTATCAGTTTCCACACTGGCACACATCTAAATTCCAAAGTTGGGGAATTCAGTGTTTCCACATGATAAGTATTTGTGTTAATACTGCATCTCAGGTGGGTAATCGTGTGCCTGAATAGTTATAAAGCAGTAAATAGCTCAGGGAAGTACTTTTAGGCATCACCTTAAAAACAAAGGAAGCCATCAAACTGCATACCCTCTCTCCAAAACAGCTTGGGTTCAAACAGGATTTTTCCAGGCAAGATGCCTGTGGTTTCCATTATTAATACAAATGACAGCATTAAGCCATCAGTGAGCAGTGAGATGTGAAGCTGCAAACGCAAAACTGCTGAGTGAAAAGTTTGGCCTTTTGTTGTACTGTGAAGACCGTTTTATCTTTCTACTGTTAACCTAAGAGTATTTACCGAAATTGGAAAGACTTCATAGTAGTTAACACCGCCTTCATTTCAATCTTCTGCTAAGGTTAAATTCAGACTTGTGCAAATAAGTGAAGATCCTGTGCAAAAGTCCCAGTAAAGCTATAAAACCTCTACAGTAATCTAATGTCTTTGTGTATTAACTGCATTTTTGTAAAAGCTTGCCAGATATGATTTAAAACTTTTTTTCTTCTTTTAGCTGTTGATTCTGAGACTTTTTTGGTCATTTTCATACGCTTTTACTGAAAGTGTTTGGTGTCTGTGTTGGCATTGTTCAGCTGCATTTTGTGTTTTGTTTATAATTGCAGTACTGAAGTGGAGAAGGGATGCAGAAAGATGTGCGCCTTGTATTTAAAAAGGAAAAAAGAAGTCTTTATGAGCACTGTTAGGATTTTTTTTTTCCAGAAAACCCTTTTCAGATTTAATAGAATTCATTTATTTTGTCATGTCACTGGAAGATTTTTGGAGTGGTGCCAAATCAGGAATGGTTCATTGGTTTACTACATTTGGGAGACTGTTATTTCAGATTTGTTTGTGTTAAGATTCTCTCTCTTGAAAGGATAGCTTTATTGTTGCAATAAATTAATGTATTCAGACTGTGACTGCCGCCCTCTTTAATTGGCTGGCAGTTCAGTCCAGATTAGCAGCCCCCAGTATTGCCGTGCTTCGTAGGTCTGCTTTGTAGCCTGTCTAAAGATGCCTTGGGTCTGTGGCCAGATTGCTATATAAACAGAACTAGCTAATTTTAAAGGGTTGCTCTGTTAGCAAAGTTCTTAATTTTTGTCAGTTTTGCTTCATAAAGTTCTGTATTTGTACAGTGCACACAGTCTTTTGGTAAATTTTGTGAGTAGTCCCATGAAAGTGCTATAATAGAAATTTTGCTTTATCCAGAGTATATACACTTCAGAGGAAAAAGCTTTTGGTGTTAAATTATGTCTCATTTCTCATGTCTGCTGGGGAAAAAGAGAAGATACCCTGTTTTGTCCTGACAAAGCATATTTCATCAGACTGCTGTTATTTCTATGCAGGCTTTGAAGAAAAAGGGTAAAAGGTCATTCTTTGTTTGTGACTAAGAAAGGTAGTCTTTGAAAGATGGTTTATTTTTCTGATATTTTAAATAGTCTATCCCCCTGCAGCCCAAGTATTTGCATGCCTTAAAATACTGAGCTACTTATTTCAAGTATAAATATGCTCAGAAAGAAGACCACTTTTAAGGAAGGCTGAGTGTTTTTAAAACATGTAGTGTTTATGTCATGTTAATGTTCTCACAAATAAAATACTGCGACTGTCATGTCAGAAGTGACAGTGTGTCACAAGAATGAATCTGAGGATTTTTTTACGTGAACATCAATATAATAATTATAAAGGTGTTCTTTAGTATTCACTATAAATTGATTTAGTATGTTTCTTGTAACGTTGTTTGGGCTTTTTTGTAGCCAAATGCCAAATGCCCTCTCTGCAGGAATGAACTTCAAATAGAGCACTTGGTGGAATGTCCCCTAGAAGAGGAAATAGACTCCGGTAGTGGAAAGAAGCCTGATCAGGAGTGGATATCCAGTTCAAAGGTACATTCCATTGTGTTTTATTGGGCTTTCATTGGGGTTTTATAGGGCATACACTATCATTGTTATGTAAATATGCTGAATATATTATACATGTGGATAACATACTTCAGATTATTAAGTAAAAGTCTGCCTAGCATATCCAGCCAGGACAGAAGAAAGCGTGTAATAAAATCCCACCACAGACAAATTTTGCAGCAGAGACAAAAGGAAGATGAGTTGTAATTTGGTGCTGGTCATTGTTCAGTACATCGATGTGTATTAATTAAATAAAACTTGGATAAAGGCCTTTGCCTTTTATTTCAGTTTCTGAAGATAGAGCAGTTTTATAACCACTGAAACTTATCTAGTTCTTAATTTACTTTTGGAAACAAAATCTAAATAAATCCTTCTTTGTTAAATCTTGTATAAAGAATATATATTCTCCTCTAGAAGGGAAAACTAAACGGGCATCGTATGACACTTGTCAGATAAACTAGTGAGATGCTGTTGTTTTACTTCGCAGACCTGTTTGTCAAGGTCTGCCACATCACTGTTTTTGCCTGCCTCTCGCTGTGCATTTGCTGCCAGAAATTAAATCTTCCTGCTTAGATTTTGACCTTTTTGTTTTGAGATTGCTTTTCTGCAAGTTACTTGAAATTAATTGTTCTTTCACATGCTGGTTAGAAATTTATTCCCTAAAAATCTTTTTGTGGAGACCTCAGAACTAATTTAGGACATTATGCTCTAGAATAAATTAAGATTTGTTTGTTTGTTTGTTACCTGGTGCTGTTACTTGCGTTCTCTACTTAGTGGTTCTTTATCTGATCACAACTAAACCTTATGTGAGAAAACTGGCAGTGTTCTTCTGCCTCAAATCCAATTCCTTGTTCCTTTTGCTCTCATGCTGGTTTGAGTGCTTCTGGTGTGTCCTTTTTCCCTGTCATCCCCAGCCAAGGGTCTTGCATAGCTTATTTGCCTGAGTATTTCTGGGGGAAGCCTTTCTCACTTCCTGACTATTGCTACAGTAAAGCACTTGCCTTGTGGCTGTCCTTAGCTTAAGCCTTATTTTTTAGGGTTCCAGTACTTTGTTCCTATTTTCCATATACCCTGGAGGTAGGGGACTTACTGATTCCTGTGGGAAGAATGTCTGGAAAACAGGTTGTGACCAAAGCGTCCTCAATATCACCCTGTAGTTTGTGGCCATTAAAAATGCTCAACCCTTGGTTTCCTGTGGAAATTAGAAGAAACCCTACCCACAGAATTCAAGATTAGTTCATTTAAAAGATATTACCAAACAGGGATTTCTCTCAGTCGATACGAACTTTATCAAAGCCACCTGTAGGAATAGTATGTAAAAGTTCATTTAATTTCAGATAAATGCTTCATTTGATTTCAGATAAATGCTCTTATGCATGCTTTGATAGAACTGCGGAGGGATAATCCAGCTGCTAAGTGTCTGGTTGTTTCTCAATTCACGACTTTCCTGTCTCTGATAGAAAATCCCTTGAAGTAAGTAGAACTAGTATTATTTTTAATAAACATGTTTTTACAGTGTTTTAGAAAGATCTGTCAAAGAAAACAGAATTTTAAATACACATTTCAAAGTATAGGTCAGGATTTTAATGTATTTATTTCCTGTTGTCACAGAAAATGGCTTGTTAAGTTGAACATTTTTACTTTCTCTTTAGAGAATCAGGGTTTGCCTTTACTCGTTTGGATGGGTCAATGGCACAGAAGAAAAGAGTGGAAGCAATTCGGTGTTTCCAAAGCAACCAAGCAGGGTCTGCAACTATAATGCTTTTGTCTCTGAAAGCGGGTGGAGTTGGATTAAATCTGACAGCAGCTTCCCGAGTGTTTTTAATGGATCCTGTGAGTAATGGGTTGTTCATAATGATCTGGCTTAATCTGGGTGCAGCTCCTTTGGTGTTTTCCCAAGAGGTAGAAAGTAAGCCCCTCTGAGAAAGAATTACACTGATGAGTATTTGTTAAAGGGCAAGTAGGACTTTTCTGCATTTGTTTCCCTGGGATCTTTTTGTTTTAACACTATATTTTTGTGCCGTCCATTTATTTACTGTGAATGGAAAATGGAAATGCTGGTAGGACTACCAAACGGGTGGTGTGACACCTTACAGCGTAGCATATGCTATCTGTTCCTTCTTCATTTCTTTCTGATATTTCTGAATGTGGCTTTCTGTTCGTTGTTTAACACCTTCAAAAGCTGTGAAGTGGAATTTCAGGAATATATAAGTATATACTTAATGGCAGTGCTTGTCTGCTCTAGTCTCTTCTGATGTTATTGTGAATTTATTTATAAATAAAGACATTAGTCTGAGGTTACTTTTTGTAGTCTTAGGAGACTGGTCATATTTAAACTTTGGAAGTTTTTTTCCTTTCATTAAGGCACTCAGGAACACAAAACTATTTGTAAGGAATAAAAATGTAAATTACATTTATTGATAGCAAAATGGTATTCTTAACAAAATTGGTTCATGTGCTGTGTCATTGTACAAAATCAAAGTTTTTCTGTTCAATTCCTCCAACACTGTTTACTCCTCTGATGTCCTAATTTTTTGGCAATTGGAAACTGAGACAAATTCTGCACTTAAAAAACAAAACCAAAGTAAATGAAAATAATGGTGTTCCTTCGGACTTGGGCATCTGTTAATTTCAATAGTAAAGAAAAAGTACTAGCTTGAACATCAGGTTAGTGATAATAACAGCATAAAGACAAAAGCTATTTATCTAATAAACTAAAGGAATTAAATCTGAGTAAGATTATGGAGAAGTTTTTTCCTGAATCGCAGTGCATCTTTACCCACGTTGTTTCTCTGTATGTTGCATTGAGGGGTTCAGCTGGAAGGGACCTACATGACCACAACGCCATCTAGTCCAACCACTGCACTTTGGGTTGTTTTAACAATTCTCTGAATATTTGTGGAAACTGCAAGAGAATTTTAATTTTCTGTGAAGATAATAGATGAGGTATAATGCATTGAGTATTGCAGCAAGTGGTTATCAGAAAGTAAGCTAAGCCTTGTTAACACTGAGTCATCTACAGTAGATGGTAGTAGTTTGTTAGGTTATACCTAACAAACCAGAGCCAAATAAAATTGCAGCCTTTGTACATCACTGAACAGCATTTTCTCATCCTGCTGGTAACCATCCTGTGATGGTAACCATCCCAAGTGGCAGTGGTTGACTACTTGTATTTGATGGAGGGGTAGTGGGACCGCATGATTCTTTATGATCTCACTTTTGAATAGTCATTGCCAAATGAGATCCAGTCACACATTACCATTTCTTGAAGTGCATTAGCAGCAACAGTAGGAATTAAGAAGCAGAAATACCTTGAGCCAGTGGAGTAACCAGTTTTTCAAATTCTGTGGGTTTGCTGTAGCACTGTAGCTTAGAGGTCTGCATTCCTTCTCTGAGAGGTGTAATATTAGTGCAAGGGAAGAATATTTAGCCAGCCATAGATTACTTTCTCCCCCCTCCCCGCTTTTTTTTAATTATTTGTTTGCTTATTTAAATACAATCATAGCTGCTGAATTCTCACCTCTAGGAAAAAATACGAACCTTTAATGTAAAAGTATCACAAGTATGCGGATGTTTCTCTAAGGCTCAAGTTTCTTCATATTTTCCCATGTAAAATACAGTATCCTTTGTCTGAGATACTGCAGAAAGGGATAGAAGTACTGCAATTCAGTTTTCCTTTGCATTTTGCTCCTCCTCAACTACAGCAAAGATAGAATGGAACATGTTTCTGCATGTTTGGGCCAGGTCTTTCCTCCAGACATCATCTTGTTCATACAGTTAGATTAATATTAGAATGGTTTGCCATACGTAGCTTGCCAGGAATGTTCATCTTGCACTGACAAACATATCATTTGTTGTACTTTTGATCACTACCACAGATTGGAGAAACAAGACTTGTCTGGCTTTTATCTTGCAACTTGATGTCTCTGCGTGTGCTTAGGCATCAGAGTTTCTTAGAATCTAAGATGAGTCATTTAGAGTTCTTAGGTAACTTGCAGTATGTGGATGACATGGCAAGGTGAGTCCGTTCAATGAGACTGGCTTATCAGAGACAGAACAGTATTACAGTTTAGGTAGATTTAATTATCTATTCTGTGAGAACTAGTAGTACTGTACCTTTAGATAGAAAAAACATGCTGGAAAAATGCACAAACTTGGCATTTCACAAATCCTTATATTTAGTGTTAAATCCTAAGCATAAGTAGGAACAGATACACTCTCATTTTGTGTTCAGCAACGTTTTTTGTTCACGTAACGTGATTATTGTCTATACTAATGAAAGAATAAGTGGGTTTACTTAACAGTCCAGGGACTTAGTTTACTTCTAAGTAACTGCCTGAGTTCAGCTGGTTTAGATTTTGCTATCAGGAAAAGGGTACTGAGGCAGTTAAGATACGCGGTGTTTATTTCAGAATTAAAATAACAGGATTGTTTTGATGTCTTCTGGACTGCTGACAAACTTTGTTTAAAGCATTTACCTGAAGTTCTTGCTTGTTATGAATATATAACTGGAAGTTCTCAAAGCTTCCTTTACAGTGGGATTCTTAAGGAGTGAGACATTAGGTTGGGAGTAATTAATCGGCAAGCAATATTTATTCAAGAGGTGATGGTGCAGTATCTGCTTTGTGATTCCGTGTGCATATTATTAGGTACTTTGAAGTGAGGTTATTTAACTTGTTCATTGCTGCTACTGCTAGGCTTGGAATCCTGCTGCAGAAGACCAGTGTTTTGACAGGTGTCACAGGCTGGGTCAGAAGCATAATGTTGTTATTACTAAGGTGAGTTGAGAGATGATCCCAACAGTTCTCTGGTTATGAATAAATATTTTCAAAAAAGTTTTCCTATGTTATAAAAATAATTGTGACATCATAGTTTCACCAGTAAACATAAATTGTGGTGTGACTGTTGAAGTGTGGGCTTTGGATTGTAAGATTTTACTATTAGAAATCAGATGTCCCTGTTGAGCTATTTGCAGTGACTCGGATGGGGTAGTTTGCTGTTGCTTAGCCTGGCTGTCACAGTTTGTTATCTTGGAGGTGTATAGAACACTTCTGCCATTGTCATAGCAGCTTGATTAGCTGGGGAAGAGCAGCTGGTCTGTCTCGTTAATATCCAATCACACAAGTATTATTGGGAAAATTGAAGACAAGTTCTCTTCTAATATAAGTAGAAAAGAAGAAATAGATATCCTTCCAATTAATTAAAAAAAAAGTTAAAAAATTAAATGCCAGACTTTTTCCTTCAACTGCTTTACAGCCCTTTCCTTTGTGTTTTACTTACAAAGTAGTAACTAAATAATGTAACTGTACTTTAGGCTGCTTAGCATTTTTTTCCAAAATACCTTAATTTTTCATCCTAAACTTTTATTTTAAAAAAATTTTACATCTTCATTTCAGTGCGTTTTTGTTTGCTTGTTTGTTTTTATTTCAGTTCATTGTGAAGGATTCAGTGGAGGAAAATATTCTGAAAGTTCAGAACAAGAAGAGGGAACTTGCAGCAGGAGCCTTTGCTACCAAAAAGCCTTCAGCAAGTGAAGTGAAACAAAACAAAATTAATGAAATTAAGGCTCTGATTGATTTATAACTTCATGCTGTTGTATTTTCAGTAAATAATATATTTAATATTTAGATAATACTATGCCTCAAGTTATATGTCCCATGGTAACTTTCAGTTTTGTTTTGTGCTCAAAATATAAATGCTTCAAATAAATTATAAAAACTAATTTGCTCCTAAATGTTAATTTAGAAGTGCACAAACTCTTGAAATTTTTCCAGTGTTCATCTCTTCAGCAGGTTGCTTATTACGTACAATGCTTTAGAATACATAAAAGTCCCTCAAAAGAGAAATTCATACCTTCTAACTTGCAAGCATTTTATCTCTTTTTAGAGGTGAAAAGGTAATAAAAGGTACATAGTGTGTGTTTTCTACTTCAGACTAACCCCTTCAGAAATGAATTAGTTTCATGTTTTTGTCTCAATGTTGCCTGATAAAGAAACAGATTATTTGGATTGCTTGTTTCAGAATAGGTGGTCAGTGACACTTTGTAAGGAGTTCTTACTTCTGCAGGCTATTTCCAAAGATGGTATTTAGTTAAAATTTTTAAAATATTTTGTACTATTTCTGAATAATACACAGATGCAGCAGGGAGTTCCTCTGCTGATAACTTCCCAGGAGCTAGTAAAAAGGAAGTACTTCAGTTTGTAAAACACTGGCTTTTAATATTTTACTTCTCTTAGAAGAATTCCAATGATTTTTATAAAAGTGAAGAGTTTTCTGTTTGGATAAAACGCTAGAATCACAGGCATGTATTGGTAATACACTATCTGGTAATTTCAGTAGACACTTTGAACAGTAAGACTGTGCTATATTCAAAGTAGATTATAACCCACTCACATGCCAGTGAATCAGTCCTTTTACAGTAAATTAAACAAATTATTTTAATAGCTGCCAGCTTTCTAACAGTTTTCCTGTACTGCTTTTCCACTTGTAGTGGAAAAACTACGTGTTTTTCACTTCCATACATATGTCTTTACGGAATGCTGATCTGCATGCTGCATGATTTATGGAGGAAGAATTTGGTAAGCTACTCATGTTCATGTACCACAAACTAAGAAATAGCACTGAAGAATCTCAGTCGAGTATTAGTTGAATATTCTTGTCTGTTCCTTTCTTTGCATTTGATTCTGGTCTTCTGATATGTGCTTACCTAACATTCTGCTGCCTTCACCCTAATGCTCCGACTTCGAATTGGAGGCAGAGGTTGCTATATCTGGATCCTGTTTAGATCTGGGAAGTGTACTTCGCAGAAGAGAAATGGAATCTGACTTGCTAGTAATGCCTTTCACCTCTTCTTATGTCCTAAGAATACCAGCCAGCTGATTATAAAATGAATTGCAAGTATAGAAAAGGGAAAAGGACTGAGAAAATAAACGGAAGATGTCTACTATTTGGAGAAACAGTGAGCTAATGGAAGAAGTGAGAAAGAAATTAAAAATATGTAACTTAACAAGCTGATGCAGTTTTTGGGGAGCCAGCATCTTAGCTATGGAGAAAAGGGTGCTCTGTTAGAGAAAGAATCAAAAGGGCATGAATGATGGAAGACAGCATGAACCCCGATGACTGATTATCACTGGAAAGTTGACAAAAGATCAAGAAAACAGAGCTAAATCTGATTGAAGGTGTTTTTTGGGGAGTTTTTTTGCATAAAGTTTTTCTAGTTCAGATTCTGATATTTACAGATAAGCTGGAGAAATAATGATAGTGATTATGAAGGAAAAGATTTGTCTTTGTTTCATTATTTCCATTTTCCCATTTAAAATTCCACAGGAAAGAGACACATTTCTTTGGCTAGTCAAGCTACATCATTACTTGTGTGAAAATGTGCTGACATTTTGGAGAATGTCTTAGTTATCATTATGAAAACAACTACTAGTATCTTTTTCCTCTAATATTAGACAATTGTTTCCATGTTCCAAAGCCAAATAAAAACTTACTGAAGGTGGTACTAGCTATATGATCTCTGCCAACGAAGTCATTAATGTTTCTGAGAGAACAGACAGAGGTCAAAGCTGAGAACAGAAAAGTCCTGTCTGATTTGATGGAGCCCTTCAGTTACTTGGGTGGTTAAAACCCCCAGTGTTCTGGTTGTTTGGAGTTTACTTCTGCTTTTCATGACCTCTAAGTAGTCTTTGGCTAGTGGCATTCTCTTTTGTGGAGTTAGAGTATGTTCTAGAAATGAGCATTTGGAATTGTTTTTAATTCCAAAGACTGAGTTAGTAGTCTGTCATTATGATTTTTTGGGTTTTCTGACCTTGTACATAAAATAAAGATGTACATGGAAAAAATGCTTCTAAACTCCTAAGAGTTGGTCTGAGTTGTCACCATCTAAGGAACACCTTAGATTATATGCTTTATAAAGGCAAATGGAGTTTCAATACTTGAGTTGCAATCTAAGCCACCCCCTATGATTTTTTCTGAATAGTGATGTTTGAGTATAGTGCGTGGATTCAGTTACTGCTTTGAGTACCTTCCGTTCAGAGCAGAAAACCGCTTGATAAATTAAGTGATAGTATTGCAGGAGAAGAAAAGGCATCTCTGCTTTTCTGAAAATGCTGCCTGCAGCAATTGTGAAGGAAATAGTGGCAGATAATGACATAAAGGTCATTTTATTGAGAATAAGCTGCATAGAATTTGGTATAGATGTCATACCTTTTGCTTTCCTGAGGCTGTGGGTAAACATCTGACCATAGTATGAGTTACAGAGGCTAGGACAGAATGATTTTTACAGGATTTCTTTCTTTACTTGCTATATTTGTTAACCCAAAACATGCAGGTTTTCATCTGATTCAGCATCTCTCCATGTTATATTAACATAACAAAACTTACATGCTAAACCAAATTTTCAGGCAGGAATTAAGTCTCATACCTTTACACGTTCTTGGTTCTCTCCAACTAGGTTTAAAAAGAAACAATGTGCCTATTCTCTGGTATGAATACAGACAAGGGGAGGAAAATTAAAACTGTTTAGCTGTCTTTAAGAGTATTTTACTATTTTCCATAGAGTATTCTGTGAGCATGCAGAACTCCAGTACTTGTTTGATATACTTTTGTCATTACAGGCTGTAACTAGTAATCCCTCCTACTTTCACACAACTTCAAATTTATCTGCTTAATAAAAAACAAAAAACAAAAAACAAAACAAAACAAAACAAAAAAAAAAAAAAACAACAAAACAACAACAACAAAAAAAAAAACCAACACAGCAAAAGAAAAACCCATACAGGAAAGGGCTAGTTTCAACTGGGAGTTCAGATACTATGTACTTTTAAATAGCTACAAGCTACTTTGTTTTGGACCTCATCTTTTAGCATTTTTCCTAATTTTTACCAACTGATCTTAGAGCAATTAAGTAGTGAAAACAAGTTAAAACAGACTAACTCTCATACCCATATTATGTCTTCTGCTTTACCAGCAAATTGTGAGAGCTTGTTGATTATTTATTTTATCTCTAGGTTAAAAGTTTAGCACTCTCACTAGGTTCCAGCCAAAATCCTCCTCTATTAGAAAATAGTGAAATAATATTTTCTTAATGTTTCTGGACTAGTATAGGGTATAGCTGTCTAAGAACACTGATTTTGTTCTGGTTAGACTTTTGGCTAAAGGATAAATCTGAACCTTAGTACAGATATCAGCCAATCTCTGTCATCAGCATACTTTATTTTTACTGCTTTCCTATGTTACCTTGGAGTATGTGTAGCCTGAGTGTGGCAAAAAAAGTCCTTTCTTTTAGTCTCTGCACACATAGAGTAGTTTTCCTAATCAGGAAAGTACAGTTACTTAAGCAGCTGTGTAATCTTTCTTTGCCAAAACAGCATCACCACTGTATGTAAGACTTAAGTTCAGTGTACAGGGCTTAAGTTAGAGATTATGTTTCTTTAGTCACTTGAAAGAAAGAGGCCCTCTTCCCAAACTCCATGTTACTAACGTGAGTAGCTTCAGCAGGTACTTCCTCCACTGCTCTATCCTATACTTAGGGCAAGCTTTATAATAAGGGGATTAGCCCTAAATAGCTTCCTAGTAAATTACTGTCTACTCTGTAAATAATTACAGAACTAAAAGCTGGACATTGGCTAATGAGAGCCTGAATAGCATTAGCAAAGCTTAAGGGTTATCCCTCTTGAATATTTTAGTTAGACTGCTTTGGATCTCCCTTTTTCTTAATTGCTCAAGAGTTTAGGGAAGACAGAAATGCATGACAACTTTTTATTTTTGTATCAAGTGCAACATTGCAAGGAACAGATAAAACTCAGTTTACTAGTCCCATAGTATACAGAACTGAAAAACGCATTCTGCCATGCTGTAGGCACTGTGCGTAAGAACCTGGTCAAAATTTCAGTGCAATTGTGACTGGAAGAGCAAAGCAGTGCTATTACTGTTACAACCGTATGTATCCCAGTGTCATTAATACATTTATGGTAAAGCAGAATGGCTACCACTCCAGTGTATGAGCAATCTCATGAATTAGATTTTACATCTAAAACAGCAAGCAAAGGAATCAATGCTAATCACCTTAATGAGGTGAGGCAACAAACCCAGTTTCAGGAATATCTTGAGCCAATTGATCACAACAGAAGAAATTTTAAGCTGAAAATACCTGGTTTTATCTAGTAGGGAGAATTGGAAATTGGGCAGTATTAGGTGGCCCAAGGAATTCTGCTTCCTAGCTTTTGCTCAGTCTTCATCTGTAGCACTGCAGAGGCCTTCAGCCAAAGAGATTTTCATCAAGCTACTAGCAAGTGTAACTGACCACCATCTATACCTTTCTAGCTGTTAGTTCTGGAACAAGTCCTTGCATGACCACTGTTTGAGACAGGCATTTCTACTGAAGGTAGGTATCAAGTTTCTTCTTGATGTTGTCAAAGGAATCCACTCCCATATAGTCAGCTTGGCCCTGTTCCCACCGTTCCTTGCGTTCTTCTGAAGATTCAGTTGGTAATACTGGTGATACTGATAAGTGGGACACTGCCTCTGTAACCTCTGCCTAAAAGGAAAGGCAGAGTAAAAATACCGAAATACTTTGCATAGCTAAAGTGAGCAACAGCCCATAGAAGAATGGGACAACAAAGTAGATGTTCTCATGCGCAGTAGCAAGCATTGCCAAAGGGCAGGGATTGTGCAGCTTTCCTAGCAAAATAACAAAGCAGAGTTACAGAAGTTAGCAAGGGGGGAAAAAAAATTAAAGTTTAAGTTCTTCATACCTCTCTACAGAAGCCACAAGAGAAAGCCAGAGTATAGACCAAGCCCGATAGCTGCAAATAGTTTGTTAGAAAGATGCAAGATTACCAAGAGAAAGCACATCTTAAGAGATCATTAACTTTGGTATTGGAAAGGTTGAGAACTTAAACTGGCCCGTGTACTAAGCTAAGACTAAGAAGTCTGCAGTCAGATGCAAGCTACTAAACTCTGAATGAGTTAGAATCATTACTTTGGCTTTAATGTATTGGGATTCATCATTGCCATATTATGTAAGTATTGATTCTCTGGTTATCCTCGGTTTACCTAAATTTGTTTCACCATGAAAGATCTGTATGTACCTATTTGCATGCTGAACTGGGGTTTTGCTTGAGAACCTTACTAGCTGCAACACATTAAGAGTTAGGGCCCTTCTCTGTATATGTTAAAGAAGTTACTACAGTATAATATCTGGTGCAAGGTTAGCTTCTTACTAAGTTTGTTTTAGGCAAGCACACAGCTATGTTCAAGACCACTATAGCATGCTTCTCTTCTGTAGTATTTTTTTATTCCAAGCTTAAAAGAGCAAAACCGAAATACCCTGCAACCCCCAAACTGTGGCACACCCATGCTATGAGTTGGACAGAGGGAAGGGAAATCACTGCAATGGTAAATAACCCATCATCCATACTTGTGTATGGATGTACAAGATTATTAAAGCACCTACCATGTTTACACCTGTAGTAGGTTCTTTAACAATTCCATGCTGTTCTAGTAATGGTAAAACATCAGCTATGTAGGTATCCCACCACATGTTGAGGAATTCTGGATGAACTATTTTAGGGTCATCCATGTTGCCTTTTATGCTTTTTGTTCTGGAGTCATATGTGTAGTTCCATGGCTTTGTGCTTCCCAGGAAATGCACCACTTTAGTACTTGCACCAAACCTGTTGGACAACAGAAACATTTTGGAAGCCATTTTATATATGTGTCTAGAAAATGAGTTTTGACTGGCAGACAGGTTTTTTTTTTTAACCTGCGGTTTCTGTATTTGTCCAGAAACCAGAAATAGGAATATATTTAAGAGGCTAAATGCTAAATTGTCAAACTGCCAATGCCTACTGGGACTGAAAGCATTCTATGAAACAAAAAAATGCAAACTGAATTCTACATTACACTAGTCAGAACACAGCCAAAACCTAATGATGTGGACTATTTAAATACTTACAGCCAACTCAAGTCTCTAGAGTGGTGTCCATAGCTCAGGAGAGAGCAGTCTCAAGCAGCCGTTGCAATCGGAACTAGTTTTAAAAGTGAAAAAGATTCTACTCCAAAGTCAGCAAGCCAGAGAGTTAGGCATTACAAGCATTATGTAGAGAAGGGTCAGTCTTGAGTTACCCTTTCAGTTTACAGCACTGTAGAAATGGATCATTGGAAGGCCCTGCTGCAGGAAGACCATGTTCCTGCAAAATAATAGCTTTGTATAACCTAGGCATTTCAAAGCACTCCTGATCTTGGTGCAGCAGGGTCCTGCTAGACAACCGTTATTTCCTAAATAACCTTGGTTTAGGCATGGGGGGGTTGGTGATAGGTTGTTTTTGTTTCTTTTAAAAACCATTTTAACTCAGTTTTCAATATGGACTTCTAGCTTTGTTCCAAATGTTATCAGTATGTTCTTCTGCATTAAAAGTGCAGATGAGGTGTGCCTCTTCTCACGTAAAGAACTTAACAGTAGCAGAGACAACAGTCATTTTCATTCTTCTACAGTTCCAGAACTGGATTTCAGCTTGAGTCAGTTTTATGAACAAGCAGTACCAGTCTCTTGAGTAACAGTGACTGTCTGGCCTAGTTCAATTTGTATCACGTTATGATTTCTTCTCAGCGTAATATGACTGAAATGGATAATAATGCCAGAGCAGCTTGTCTAACATTCTATTAAGCACATGCGCTGGTCATCTTGACCAGGACTCAGGCATTTAAGCAGTGTAACATGGAGACAATACAGGTGTGTTTCAAGAGCTCTAGAATATTCAAACTAAGGCAGTATGCATGGGGCTAGGAGGGGGGGTTCCACACTATTGTAAGATCATTTCAGTATTCATGTTCAATGTTTTGAACACAACTGATCTAATTGTAGAATGAAGACCTACACGTGTGTGAAACAAGGCCAAGTATTTGCACTAACTGCAAGAAAAAAAAGTCTTCAAGAGGTCAGTTACTGGGCTGTAACTTTAAATTCCATCTGTCAAGATTTGGCATAAGAGGACTACATGAGTTTTATTAGCTGTCACAGTACTAAACAACCTGAGTTTTCCTCATCTTAGGCTGCTGCTGTTCCGAAGAAAGTTGTTATTGTTCAAAAATCAAGGCTATTTAAGCAAGAGGACGCTTAAGAAGTGTTATGCTACACTGCCTGCAAATGGATAAGCGTACTCTTGATATTCTGTACACTTAATGGCCAGAACAACAGTTGACAGATGCCAAGCTTCTATGATGTTTTCAGTATCTACTTTCTAGATACCTTCTGGATCTGCAATATTTTATTTTGACATTTAAGCTCAACTGTTAGGAAGCTTTATGTCTACACTGGCCTCTGCAGCTAATCTGTCTTTCCCCATCTCCCAGAAAAGTCCTTCATCAATGTTTTGAAGTTAGAGAGCATTTGTCATGAATTGGCATTTTCCTTTGGAAAAAGGATTACTGAGGCTGCTGTGAAATCTAGTCTCGCTGTACAAAGCTGCAAAAACTTAGCTATTGGTGTCAGTAGGTTTAAATTTCAGTGTATTCCAACTGCTGATTATCAAGAGCATAGCTGCTGATCTAACCAAGGGAAAATATTCCACGGGGAATTTTACTTACAAGGGCTGCACTTCCAGCATTCTACTTTTGAAGGTCTGATGAGTTCTGTTAGGCAACTGATTCAATCAGGTAAACAGAATTTTTGTCAGGAGCCCCCAGATCCACGTAGTGTTTTGTGGCAACAAGGTAATTTGTACAGTTAAGGTCGTGTGACTAACAGCCAGCCATGGAAAGAGGACGTACTTTACAATAGATGTTAGCTTATCAAATGCTATCCAGCTACTTAGTCATTCTGAGGCTTGCATGTATTTCTTTAAATAAGTGTTCCACTTTTAGCAGGACAAGATTCCAGATGGTATTCTGATCACAAGACATAGTTTGATCTTGGGCCAGCAAGAGTCCTGCTTATGCTAGCTGCTGCTTTAGACACTAGTAACCTGATGTCATTCAGAGATCAGATTGTTTTTATGCAATTGGTACTTTCCATCCCCCTTGCTCTCAGCTTCTGCAGCTCTTAATAGATAAAGAGTTTTTGTGTAACATTTCAGCTTCCCTCGCTTGCCCCCCCTCTTCCTCCTGTGTTAATGTAACACTTTGACCCTGCCTCTGACATACAGTTTATGCACATGCCAAATCGAATACTGCTAGCTAGGGAGGATACAGTTTTCCTCACAGAGGAAACATGTGATGGTATGTGGTTGGCTGTAGAGTTTGTTCCATAGTGCTGTTACTTAAAAAACTGACAGAGGTCTAGACTGTTGGGAGAGAATTCTAGCTTTATACTAGTCTTTGCTCACCACATTTATTTGAATGGTATAGGCTGATTAGATGAACTTTAACTACTGGTTATTAAATACCCTAAGTAATTTGAGTGAGAAAAGGACAAGTTACCTAAGTGGGAAAAATACCAGCTCAAGTTGATTCAAGAATCTACTGCCATTAGTTAGAACTGTGCTAGACTGTATCCCATACTGGAGGAGTGGTTCTTCCTTTTGCAAGTGACCTGTCAAAGGTACTTACTCTAAATTTTGGTGTTACTACCAGGGATGAGTGGTTTAAGCTACAGATACAGCTCTCTCTGCATTTATCTTGAGATGACTCATTTTACTTACATTAATTCAAGTTTTTTTTTTTTAAGAGAAGAAACTATTATATATTCAGTGACAATAACGGTCTCCTTCTAGAAAACCTGTGTAAGCTCACATCATGCCTGTTCATTCTGTTACAAGAAATTAGTTTATGTAAGCTCTGAAAATCTTCTAAAAAATTTGAACTTACGCTTTAAATGCTGGAAGGTAGGAATATACAGAAGTGCTGCTCAAATTATAAATAAATGGTAGATGTTTGCTCATGTCTGTTGTTGCCCAGCTGCTGAAGAAGGTGTTTAATAACCCCTGATCTGCACCTAAAAGAGAAAGCATTAATAGGCTACAAGCATCAGATAGCTATTTGAGGATCTTTTTCAGTCACTTCAGTAAGTAAGAGTTGGTAATGCAGTTGTCATGTCCAGTAGAAGTTTGGCACAGAGCACTAAATTTCTGTTTGTGAACAACCCTGTAAACCTTGCAGCCTCTGAAAAATCCAAAAAATGTAGAGAATTAAATAGATAATCTGTGTGGGGTTACTTTTGCTTAAAAGATAGCAAGCTGCTCACAAACTGCCATTCAGTTTCTTTTACAGCTGAAGTTCAAGCTGCATAAGGCAGAAAAACAAAATTGACCAGGACAACTGAGTACTGTTCAGCTTCAGGAAAGCTGTAGCTCAGAAGATCAAAGCGGCAATAATTAGTTTTATTACTGATGCTTACAGATGCATAACCAACATCTCACTGCCAGATTAAAGGTATCTGGCCTGTTAGACCTGCAGTCCCAGATGCATCTACCTCCACAGTGATCTGATAAAAAAAGGGACATTCAGTCTTGGTGACAACTCTAGTACAACTTCATCAAATCCCATAACAGACAAGAGGTGTTCCTAGTTCTGTACCAAAAAGCTGCTAGCTAACTGCTAAGTGAGGATAATAATCTGTGTTGGGAGGAGCCATCTAAGTTTGCAAGTAGAGGTTGCAATGAGGTTAAGTGAGTCAGAAGTTGTTTGGTATCGCAGTAATAGAATAACTGGAAAAAAAAAAAAAAAGGTTCCGGGCTACAGCAGACTAGTTTATAAGCAGCTACTGAGAAGTAAAACCCTATTTATTTATATCCATTCATTCTTTATTGTAATGAATATAATTAGTTTTTAAGTAGTAATAATTCCCCTTATCAAGGAGATTGAAAGGAGTCCCTCAACTTTCATTTGCTGTATTCCTTTCACCTGTAACTGCATTCATAAGAAGCATTACTAACGAGTACGTAAACGGATAGCTTAGTTAGTAGAGACAAAGTTTTATTTTAATCTTTAATTTTCTCAAGCACTCAGTCTCTGCTGACTCAGAAAAGCGTTTTTATTTGCCTGTGATTAGGGTTAGGACAGTATTAAGGTTTATGCCATCAGTGCTGTTTGAGCAGAATTTGCTTTTTGCAACTGAAGTATCTAGGCGCTGGGCAGAAACTTAGATGTACAGACAGTACACTGACAAATATAAATTCTAAGTATCGTGTTACAGCTGTCAGCATACATGCAGATTGCAGAGTGAGAAACTGCCAGAGGACTCAGTCCAGTAATTTCAAATCTCTGACTTGCCTCTTAACCCGTAAAGGAAGGAAAGCATTTTTGAAAGAAGTTGTGTCCATCGCAAGAGAACTAAAGGGACAACAGCAGCAAGTTACACTCTACAAGACTTCCTCTTGCTCAGATTGTTTTACATACTCAGCCTTTTTTTTTTTTTTTTTCAGATTGCATGCATTTGTGCTAAAGCAGACAATGAAAGCAGCGTTTAGCTGTCCTAATCCAGACTTCAACAGCAGTTGTGTTATATAAACTGAATTTTAGGCATAAGGTGAAAGAATCAGGCAGTACTTGTATTAACTACATATTTACAGATACACACAAAGATACAATACAGCAAGACTCTAAAAGCAGTTATTTTGGATCCCAGGCTAAAGAGCCAGAGGATTGTCAAAGCAATGGCAATGTTCTTAAAGTATCATTGCTACCAGATTTCTTTTAAAACCAAACTTTTCTTTCCCTTCCACTACTTTTAGATGGTATCTGGAATTATTGCTTGACATGGCTTTGTATATAGAACAGTGAAGTTCAGATAGACAAAGTGGTTGTCTACTTCAGTAACCATCATTCTGCCATTTCTGGACAACAGCATTACATAGAAGGCGCTTGCCTGCTGTTATAAACATGAAATACTCAGGAAAGTCTTGCATTCCCTACTTACTACTACTGCAGATGAGGTACTTGCAGCTTGACTTCAATTACACATAGCTTGGTAGCTTCTTAACTTTGTGTCCCTATGTCCTATTAAAGGCAGTGACCCTTCACAGGTTTTTCTCTTATTAAGTTTCCTAGAACCTTTTATTACTGTCCAGGTCAATTTAAATTTCAATCCTCTTTCTCCCCACCACGTTCCTGAGCTTGGCAGTAGCTTATACAGTGGCCTAAGTCTCCATGGTCTCATTACTCAGATCAGTGCTGTCATTTAATAAAAACTAAGTAAATTTTAAAGCTGAAATACAATTTACATTCTAGAAATTTGGTACCTAAACCATTAACCCACTTTTGCTGTTAAGTGCTCCCACAGTTATTTTGCGTTTAGGATACTGAAGAAGTTTCACCATTGTGTGGCTTTAGCTTTCAAGTCAGAGAGTATATTGTGGAAGCAGTTCTATTCTTTTAAAGGACAGGGGCCTTCAAACTGGAAGATGGGGTCTGCTAGCAGTGAAGCACAAAACTTGGAGAGGACAACCATCAAGTCTCAGATGGTCTGGAGCTACTCAGCAGTCAGTTTGCACAAAGGTGTGTGTTTGTTTGCAGTTCTTTTTTGGTTGGGTGGCTTTTGGATGTGTTGGTGGGGTTTTTTTGGGGGGGAGCGGGAGGGTGTCTTTTTGTAGTTTATTTTTGTTGGTGGTTTTTTGTGTTGCTTTGGTTTACATTTTTTGATTTGTTTTTAACATAACAATTCAGAACTATGCTGTAGATTTTGCCACAGCTGGTGATCAATTTGCACCCAACATCTGAGAGTGCTCACAAAGCTACAGACCCTTCACTATGTGGCAGTACTCATTTTCACTGGAGTCTATTCCTATGGTAGCATTAAGCATCCAGCTGTGACTAATGTTCTTTAGAAAACCACACACAAGAGTCCACACAGTAACAGGGATTATTCTGCAGACTAGGAGTGACTATTCAGTACTATAAGTACTGAAAGGTAAGTCAACAGGCTGGCTAATTACCTTCTATCCAAGAGCTCTCTTTTATGGTCTTATTTACATAGTTTTCTGTAGCTTTTTAAGGTAGACTTTGTTTTGTACCACAGTAGTTATATAAGGAAATGTAGTGACAGGAGACAGTGATACTCAGAAGCCTTTAACTATAGTAGTCTCCAAGAGTTGGCTTCTCAAGCTAAATCTGGTACAGTGGCCGATCTCAAGTGACCTATAGTGGGAAGCAGCCAAGGCTATATGCACTTGAGATGGGGAAAGAGTCAGCCACTACCCTATAATGACAGGAAGCCATCACATAGCATATGAAGAGATAATTGTATCTTCAAATGTTTGCTTCTCTGGAGCAGTGCTCAAGTTGACCAGTGCTACTTTTTCTGGATCAACTTGAGTTGGCATAGAACATTCAAGCCTTGAGTGTTAGGAATGCACGAAGCATAGTACTGCAGCTTCGTTTGCTAGTGCGTGCGCTGTGCTTGCTACATCTTAAGATTCCTTGTTATATGATTTTACACTGTTAATGCTTACAGCTGCGCCTTTGGATGCCAAACTCGGGGGTTTTATTTCATGAAGTCTGAAGAAAGTAGTTTCACTACATATTGTAATTATAGCCTCTATTTCTGAGAAGGATAGAATTTTTGTGTAGTTACGCTGAATTGAGAATTCTGTCATACAGAGTTCTCATGACATGTATGTAGTTACTGAGCCATCCTAACTACTGTTACCATTTTGGTGTAACTTATATTGAAATACAAATTAATACATACCATCAAAGCTGCCTTTCTCTGTGGCAAACTGTAACAGCTGATTGTACGTTTCAATTGAAGGTCGGTAAACAAAAACTCCCGAATTAAAACAGTCAGGCCAGCCTGGATCTGGTGCTGCAGACAGCTCCTCTCTCTCAAAAAGCTCATCGATATTTGACAAAACCTAATTGTAAAGGGGTAAAAAAAGAAAAAAGTGGTTTTGGGTTGGGAATTGTGGTATCATGTTTTCATGGATTATGACATCAACTTTAAGACGTGAAAGTTCTCATATCAATGCTCTTGTCCTATGAAAGACAATACTTTATGGAAATAGTCCCCATAGACTTTATTACAATTAATTTAGATTAAAAGGCACACACATTCTTACTAGTCCAACTAGTAAAAGGTTTCTATTACCCCTACTCTTAAAAACAAACAACAAACCAAACAACAAACCAACATAAACAATGTCATACAAGGTCATTAAGAGGTACCAGGACATACATCTACTTACCATTGTGTCTGCATCCATGAAAACACACTTCGTAAACTGTGTCAGTTCCCAGCAGTGAAGCTTTGTTAGTGTGACCCCTAACTCAGGTCTTTTCATTAATGCCAAATGTGCTGAATCCCCACTGTCCAAGACGTTTACCAATATGACTTCATCAAAGACCTTCTCCAGCACTCTCCTGGGGAAGAGTCAAGATTTAGTTCTATTGTTACTCCAGCACCAGACCACATAAAAGATTCCATGAAGAGAAGTGGTATAACAGGGAACCTGGCAGCATTTCTTGTTTCATCAGTAAGAGTCGATTGCATATGTTGGAATGCAAAAGTTCCCCTGTCTGCCTCAAAGTTTCTAGTTTGTAATAGGCACATTTTGGGGAAAAAAAAGTTGTTTTTTTTTTTTTTTCTTCCACAAACAGGGCATTGCTACCAAGCCCAGTAAGTCATGGCTATGTAGTGCAAACTTTCCACAAAGCTTTTTTTCATCCAAAATCTGATTTTTGGCAATTTAACAGTCTGCTTTGAGCAGGCAATTAAGAAATGGGAAGCTGTTGGAGTAACTTGAGCCGGACAGTAGCTGAATCCTAAACACCTGAAACAGAAGTTTCTGCAATAGTTACAACAACACTCCTCTAGATTTGGAACATCTGGGACACCTGACTAGACCCAGTTGCTAAAACTTACTTTATCCCAAAAAGTTTTTTCAAAACTCACTTAGTTATGGGTGTGGGTACAGTGTACCAGTATCATATTCATTAAAGAGTGATAAACTTTCAGGCACTGTAGTGAAATTTAGTGGCAGATATCCAACTTTTGCTTTACCATCAATAAAGCATTACCATTAGTTCAAGAGAGATTAAGGCACTCATGTGCTTAAAATAGGAAGCATCGGTAAAGTCTTGGTATTTTGCAGTGTATCTTGAATGCTCAGCAATTACCAGTGCAATTTGAGCCACAGAGCTTGTAAATGAGTTTTGGAACTCTGCCTTGCAAGGCTGACTTTATATTGACAGTTTGCTGTGGACAGTTGCTTCTGAACTTAAGGCATACCTTGTTAGTGGAGACTGTGAGAATTGCAAGTTCTAGTTACACCATTCTGTAGGAAGGTATCAGTCTAAGGGCATAGTACTAGCTGGTTTGCAATAGCACATAAGCACATTTAGGATTGATTCATCTTAAAAGAGCACATTCACCTAATAGGCTGGCATGGATGTTCCTATATGTAAGATCTTAATAATGATATAGCCATTTAGCTGCCAGGAGACTGCAGGGAGAGTTAGACCTTTTTTTTATTGAGCCACCTCTCCATTGTCCCTAAATATTGAGAAGTCTTTTCAGAAGAACTTTCCCATGTAGAGAATCTTGACCTATCATCTGTACTTTTACAAACAGTACAAATTAGCTGTTTTGCGTTTCTTTTCCTTCCTCATACACGTGGAAAGAGAACCCAGTCCCCTCCATATTGAGATTATTCCAGAGAGGCTGAAGGAAGCAGTTGCCTGTCAATTTCATTTGTTGTGCTGTGGTGACCTTGTTAGATGTCTCTTTGAGCTACTGATTTGACATACTTATTGATAATTTAGTTCTGCTTGTTTTCTTCTCTCATGATAAAATTTGAAGTATCTGCTAGATTTCAAGAGAGCTTGGGTTATATTATCTTAATCAGGAATATTTCTGCAAAACAAATACCAACCCCCTACTCCCCATTCCACAGCAAGTAGACAACGCTAATGAATGCACAGGCAGTATCGTATTGTTGGACAATTCTAAGTAGGACTATGAAAGAGCTGAAATATCAGTATCAAGTCAGTTTAGTAATTACAGACTATTTGTTTAACTCATCATAGGGAAGACAAAACAAAACCCCAACAGAAGATAATAAACAGTTTCATGTTTGAAGAATGTAGAGAATTCCAGATAATATAGATAAGATGAATTCCACTAAACTTAGCTGTTAAGCTTCCAGAGTTTTGAAAGGTTACTATTAAGGAATTTAACTTCCATTTCTTAACCTGCACATCAGCAGGAACTGTAGCAGTTTGAAGTATGAAAGTGACCTTACCTCATAAGATCTGAGACCTGAGGAGTTATGAGCACAGTCAGCTTCCTTGTTGTTCTGTACTGTTGCAAGGATGAACCAAGTACCAGTGCTCCTTTCACATAGGAGTCATTTGTGGCTAGAGTCACAAAAGACTGGTCTGGAAGAAATGAACTTGGTCAAGTTAGTGTCATCCACTACTTTATTCTGAGACTGGTATACTAGAAACCTAGTATTGTTAGGTAATCATGCTGTGATAACTAAGATGTGCCTTTAAACTCTGTATATAGGGCCTGCCTACATGGCTGAACAAAGTAGATTATATATGCATGGCTATACTTGCTATTAGTAACTTGACACGTGGCAAAATGCAGTAAAACACCCCACAAAATCAAGACCACTGCAAGAAAAAACCAGTTCAAATTTGCTCCCATGTTAAATAAGTCATGCCAAATGTACAGACAATCCAAAAAGTCTAAAGAGCTTTACTTTGGCCATTAATATGCTATTTTAACCTAAAAGCGTTTGGATTCTGCGGGCTTGCATTTGGCCTGAAGTTAGAAGGGCGTTGTAGATTTACTGTGGGTTCAGCTCTCAACCCTGAAGCTACGGCAGTGTAAAACTTGCATTTCATTTTCAAATGAAAGTAAGCAATGAAGTAGATCTTGGACAACAGATTTAAGTTTTGCTAGCTCAGGATTTTGCAGAGGGGTTGTTTTGCAACCCACGGTTGCAGCTCTATCACCAAGAATGCAAGATTTAAATGGGAAGTAACTAGTAATACAAAAAGCAATTTAAAATTTGCAGCAACAGTTTTTACCCTTCAAGCAAAAAAGCGGTAAGTTTGAACTGTTAATATAAAGCATAATCTGCTCCAAATGTATCGCAGAAGTAGATTCAGAGGTATTGTTTTGCCATATAGTGCTTATTGAGGCCATATAATACAAGCTTCGCATTCTTTCAATTGTCATGTTGTTTTAAACTGCCAGGGTGGGACTGACAAAAGCAAAAAAGTAACTTACAAAAGTTTTTCAGTTCATTTTTAGCTATTGTCATGTAGACCTCCTTTCCAAGCTATAGCTCTTTATAAAGTATGCTCTTTTCTACCGGTCCATTTTCAACACTATCAACAGAATAGTTTCTTCCTAAGAATTTCAAGGGGAGATTTTCAGATTCAAGTTTATTTTAGCAACTGTGATTTCTTTTCTTTACAAAATTTAACTACGTTAGATCAGAGTGAGGGTTCTAGGCACTTAAAGGCTTACTATCAAGCCTAGTAGTAAGATTAAAATACTGACTTCTTTGGGAGAGATTGTTCGGCACAACTCCTAAGTTCATAAGGGAGTCATCATTAATATCTTTTTAATTTAGTAGCACCTTAACAGTTGAGTTAAGTCACGTACAAAAATTGTCTATAAGCTCTGCAAACCTGGTTTGCAAGACCTATAGACCAGCTACAAAACCTTCTATTTTGCTTAGCAGCAAAACCAACTAGTCCCAAGGGATTTAGATTATAGTGGTCGATCACAAAGATCAAAAAAGCTTCTATAATGCCAGGAATAAAGATATTTTGTTTCAGTTCACTTTTAGCTGCCTGTATGTACCAGTTCATATTCAGCAAGTCTACAGAACAACTTTATATTTCTTTGAAATGGCAAGTATATAACATTTTAAGTGGTGTGAACATCCTCCACAGGTTTTTCACTACTTAATTTGAACGTTACTACTCAATACATAGAAGTCAGCCACTCTATGCTCTCAGACAGCTCACTAAAAATCCAGTGTAGACAAAGTGGGATTGTGCCCAACATTCATCTGAGTGTTGCCTTTTTTTTTTTTTTTCAGCAGTGTAAGACTAATTCTTAAAGTGACCTTGCCATTGAAAGAATAGTCATTTTTCATTGACCTGTTAGCAGGTATACTTCTACCATGTCTTCTCATTTTATTGAAACTGAATATTCACACACAGAAGTCTGTCTTAGAGAAATAAAGTCCATTTAATGATGGAATAAAGGCTAAGAAGCCCCCTGTTACGTCCAACTCCAGTAAGAGACTGTACAGCTGCTTGACATGTGAATATTGCCAACTTGTAGACCATCCAAGTCAGGACAGCTTTCCAAAGTTTTGAATTAACTGTGTTGTATTTCTTCTCTACATTCATAAATACATGAGTCCATGCTACCATTCAGGCAAGACCAGTTTGTGATAATTATGGAAGTTACATCTGCAACACACTAGTCCATTCTACATAAACCACAGGTCTTTCAGCTGTTCGTGTCTCCCTTCTCAATTCTCTGTGAACATTTCCTCCACAGTATCTTATGTTTACACAGCAGCCACTGTTGCGCCTGATACCTGATGACCTCTTAGTAACAACATATCTGCAAAACCAGAGAATGAGATACAGTTGCACAGCTTCATAACTGAGTTAGCCAGACAAAACCATGATACTTCGGAGACACCTTTAGCTGCCCGGTTCAGAGGCTAGAATCTCCCTTTGTAAGGGTCTTTGTGCCAGCCCTTACACGGCCAAGAGCATCCTGGAAGTCTGAGCTAGGAGCAATCTTCCATTTGACGGCGTGCAGGAAGTGACTGGAGTGTTTGCCCCAGATCTTTTCAAAATTCCCCCGGAAGGCTTTTTCGTAAGCATAGCCATAGTTTACAGGTGCTTGCCTTTTCCCCTGTTCTTTGAGTTAGGTACTCGTACATCTGATTTTTTTTTGATTACAGGATTCCTAGAGAGACAAGAGCATCTAATCAAGACATGCACCGGGAGGCAGACTTCCTGCGGGCTTCCAGATCTGAAAATGAAACCTACTCCGCTGACAGCCTCAGGTACGGTAAGAATCGGGGGAAAAATACGGAAGAAGCCAGACGGACTTAAAGAGGCGGTACGGAACCACTCATTTTAAAGTATCAAAATCACCGAAGTCACACGCTCTCTATGGCGTTTCAGGAGAGAGCTGGGTTTTCCCCTGCGCCCCTACAGTGGCCCCTCTCGCCCGTCCTGGTCCCCGCCACGCCGGCTACATCCCTCCCGTCCGGGGCCGGACACCGAGCCTGCACCGCGCCCGTGCCCTCGGTGCGCACGGCGGTGCCAGGCGGGGCCGCTCCGACCCCCCCGCGGGCAGCCGCTGCCCCCACCCGCCATAGCCCACCCCCGGAGCCCGCTCGCCGCCGGGACGGCCGCCTAAAAATAGGCACGGCCGCCTAAAAATAGACGCGGCTGCCCCGTCCCGCTCCCGGTCCCGCTCCCGGTCCCGGTCCCGCTCCGCTCCCGCGGCCCTCGCGAGCGGCGGCGCGCACTGACCTGCCATGGTGCCCGTGCGCGGGTCGGTGCGGGAGAGGCGGTGGCCGCGCTCGGGGCCGCGCTGAGGCCGCCCCTTATATCGTAGAGGCGGGGCCGCGGGCGGAGGCCCCGCCCCGAGGAATCCCCGCGGCGCCCCCGCCATGGCCTTCGGCGGCGGCAGCACGTCACCCCTCCTCCGGCCGGGCCGGGGCCGCCACCGCGCCGGGAGCCCTCAGTCCGCCGCCCACCCCGGGTGCCTCTCGGGTTAAGCGGAGCTTGAAAATACTCCACTGCGCGAATAGAGGGTTAGGACCGTGTCAGGGAGCTGTGGCTCAGGCTGGTGGTGGTGGCAAGGAGACCGGCTCTCCTGTGGCCTCTAAGCCCTGCGGGAAAAAAGACTAAAACCAGGCCTGGTCCAAAGCCACCCACAGCTGCGAGGAGCGGTTTACAGTGTCTGCACGTGTCAGACACCCCCAGTCCTCCAGCCGCATTAGGGCCTGTGGCTGCTGCTGGCAGGCTGTGCCAGTGCTTGGTCACCCTCACAGTGACAGTGTTCCCTGACGTTTGGAGGGAACCTCCTGTGTGTCA
>JAWWES010000007.1:0-13916 GCA_035583135.1 Lophotriccus pileatus | reverse complement strand
CCCGCCTTCCTCCTCTAAACCTTATTAAAAACGAGATTGGTCCTAAAAATATAGAAAGAAATAAATTTAAATTCACAAAAACCTGTACAATTATCAAAAAGTCACTAAAACAACAACGGCTGGTTATAGAAAAGGCAGCGGGGGCGGGGAGGGGGGGGACACGGTGCTCCCGGGGAGGGGGCACACGGTGCTCCCCGGCCACGCCACGAGCCGGGGGAGGACTGGGGTGGGCAAAGAGAAACCCCCCCAGCTCCTCCCCAGCCCTCCCCCCTCCCCCCGAGGGGGTGGGTGCCAACCAAGGGGGGCTTTTGGGGGGGGTGTGGGGGAAACAGGGTGTCAAACCAGGGGGTGGGAGGTGGCGGGGGGGGCAATTTCAACTGAACGAACACGAGAACGATACGGAGACTCCCGAAAACTTTCCCACGACGGAAAAAAAAAAGAACAAAAAAAAAAAAAGAAAACAAACCAAAAAAACAAAAAAAACCTGACGGATCCGAAACGTGACTTAAAACCACAAAAAAAGTCTGTTACAGCGCAGTTATTTAGATAAAATATAAATATTTATGCGTAATATAAAGTCAGTTCAAATAGACTTCAAATCACCTCTTAGTTCAAAGCAAAAAAATAAAATAAAATAAAAAGTTTCTGAGGTTTTATCTGATAGAAAAAAGGCTACTTTGAGACGGGGGGGGCGGGGGGCGGGGGGCGCGGCCGGACCCCCCTGCCCAGGTAGGTGAGTTGTTTTCAGTGCTCTGTGGGGCCGGGGGGGACGCGCCGGGACCCCCAAAAACCGCCCCAAACCCCCAGAGCGAGTACCCGTAATAACCTGGCCGGGGGGGCCGGGGGGATCCTGGCCCCCTCCCGGGCCATCCACAGCATGGGGGGACCTGGGGGGGGGACCCCTGCCCCAACTCGGGCCCCCCCAGCCGGGGGGGGGGACCCCTCCCCACCCAGTGCAACCCCCCCCAGCCCAGTGAGGTCTGGGGGGGCAACACCCGCCTGAGGCTTCAAGTCCATGGTGGGGGGGGTGGGGGCCAGACCCCCCCCCGGGCCTGCAGTAGCGTCCCTGAGGGATCTCAGTCGGGGGCAGGGGGGCGGCCAGGACCCCCCCCAGCCCCGGGGGTCCTCGTGCCGGGGAGGGGGGGGGCCGGGCTCTTCCTGAGACTGGAGGCAGGGAAAGGGGTGCCGGGCCCCCCCAGCCCTCCCCAGTTTGGTCCCTGGAGCCAGGTGGGGAGGGGGCGGCGCCCACCCCGGCTGTGGGGTCCGAGGGCAGCAAGGGGGGGGCTGCACCGGGGGCCCCCCCTCCCCGTAAAGTGTCTGAGCGGGCGGGGGGTCCCGGCCAGGGTGGGGGGCAAAGGGCGGGGCTAAGTCCACTTTACTGGCCGTTAATGCATGAGACGCTGCACAGGAGTGCTCAGACATTCACTAAACTATTGCTATCATTAAATATTCTTGGGGGGGGTGGGGTCTCTCCCTCCTCTGGGGAGGGGGTGAGAGGGTGGGGAGGGGCTGCTTCTGTTCTTAATTAGAAAATTAAATTTAAAAGAAAGAAAGAAAAAAAAACACCTCTTTTTTTTTTCTTTTTGGCTTACACAGTCTGTGAGTTTGTGGTGCTGGGGGTTGGGGGGGGGTCTGGGCAGGAATGGGGGCATGGGGGGGGAGACCGGGCAGCGGGAAGGGGCCACGGGGCTGGGGGGGCCCGTTCACGCTGCCAGGGGTGAGGGGGGGATGAGACCCCCCGTGTGGGATCAGCAGGCAGCGAGAGCAGCTCCAGAGGAGGCAGTTCGTGGGGTGACAGGGACCCCAGCCCCAAGGGGGCACAGGGAGGGCGCTGGCCCCCTTGCTCACGGGTTCGGAGCGTGTTTTCCCTGATAAAATTCCTCCCACCGGCTCTGGAAGAACCGGCGCATGGCGTGGCCGGCGCGGCCCACGGCGGAGTCGTCCTCGTTGAAGGTCTGGCAGTTGTCAAACACCAACAGGGCGTCGGCCGCGAACTCCGCCGAGCTCGAGTACCTGCGGGGGAGGGACAGGGTGGGTGGGGGCAGCCGGGGATCCCCGTGGCACCCACGGGACCCCCCATCCTCGGGAGGCACCCTGCCAGCCCCAAAGGGAGCCCTGTCCCCAGGAGGGATCCCCCGCTCACCCGCCCCGCAGCAGCCGCGTGCGCATGGTGGCGAAGTCCATGGGGTTCTTGATGATCTTGCGGTAGCCGGGAACCAGGCGGGGGTTCACGGGCTCCAGGAAGGGCCACGCGTCCTCGTGCGACTCCATCTCCATCAGGATGATCCTGGGGGAGCAGCAGGCTCAGGGGGAGCCTCGGGGAACGTGGCCCAAGCCCCCTCCCCGCGGCCCCGCCCCCGGCCCCACTCACTCGCAGAAGGTCAGGTCGCTGGGCTGGCCCCGCAGGGTCACTCCCCTCCGTTTGGTGGGGGTCAGCCCCTCTCCCGGGTATCGGGGCACGGGCAGCCCCTCTCGGCGGCGCAAGGCCGGGCGGCGCCGCGGGTTCTCCTCCTCCTCCTCTGGGGTCCCCCCGAGACGCCCCCGTTTCCGCTTCTTGCCCCGCCGGGGCGAGACGGGGTCCCGGTACTGCCCTGCCTGCGGGGAGGGGACGGGGGTCACGCCGAGTATGGGGTCACCACCAGCCCGGGAGGGTGGGGGTCTGCCCGGGGACCTACCCGGGACACGCAGACGGAGCAGAACCAGTCGCCCTCGGGCACCTCGGTCATCCTGGGCCGGTGGCAGTAGAGGTGGCAGCCGCGGTCGCAGCCGTCGCACAGCAGCAAGTGCTCGTCGTCGTCCCCGCGCCGGCACACGAGGCAGGTCTGTGGGGAAGGGGGGCTCAGTTAGGCTGGGGAGGGGGGCTCTGACCCTCCCTCCCTCACCCCCCGGAGCGGGGTCTCACCACTCTGTTCACAGACTTCTCCCAGGCGATGGATTTCTCCAGCTGGAAGATGCACAGGGACACCTGGGCCGCGCTCCGGCACCGCTCCAGCGTCTGCCGCCACGTCCGCACCCGCGGCGTGATCTCGTAGGCTCTGCGGAAGGACAGGGGGGGCTCAGCCAGAGCTGGGGGTCCCGCTCTGCCTGCGCCTCCCACCCCTCGCTGGTTACTCACATCTCAGTGGGGCCCAGGCTCAGCTCCTCGGGGCTGCTCAGCACCGCCTTCTCCACCACCACCTCGTGCAGCGGCCACAGCGGCTCCTTCAGGTACCGGCGCTCCAGGTTCTGCTCCAGCGCCAGCAGACGGAGCACGGCCAGATCCAGAGGGTTGGTGCGTTCCCGGCGCAGCGGGAGCCCGTCCCGCCGGGAACGCACCGTGATGTCTTCCAGCGGCTCCACCTTGTGCTCGCAGTACCGGAGGTCATCCCGTGTGGAGTCGGGGCTGGGGCACGTCCAGCCCTGCGGGAGGAGGGGCGTTAAAGGGGGTTCAGTGGGGGGAGGTCACCAAGACCACCATCCCCGGCACAGAGACCACCACCCCCGGCACCCACCCGGATCTGCAGGTCAGCCATCAGCACACGCTGCTCCAGCTCCTCCACCCACTGCAGGACGCCGAGGTCGGTCTCGTAGGCTCTGTCCATCACCGACCACCGGGCCAGGGCTTCCTGAGACACGGCGGCTCCGGCCGCCTCGGGGCGCGGGTGGAAGATGGGGTCTGGGGGGGTGAAGGGTGGGCTCAGGGGACAGCCAGCCACTAGCCCCCAGACCTGGGGGTCTGGGTGGATGGAGGGTGGGCTCAGGGAGGGGAACAGGCAGCCCCTACACCGGGGGCACAGGCAGCCCTTACCGGTGGTGGCCCGGAGGCAAACCTCCCGCAGGAACTCCTTGTGCTTGGTGAGGTGCTTGTGCAGGGCCTTCTCCCGGATGCCGCGTGGGTGCAGCGCCCGGGCCACGGCCTCCAGCTCCTCGGGGTCCTGCAGCCACCACCAGCCGCTCTGCATCTCTGCAAGGCAGTGCCAGGGCTCAGCACCGTGCCGGGGCACCGGCACTGCCCGCCCTGGGGGTCCCGGGCTCTCACCGGGGGGCACGGGCTGCTCCGTCAGCTGCGTCAAGTATTTCTGCTCAATCTGCTTGAAGAATTTGGTGGGGGGTCGCCCTCGGCGCTTGGGCTGTCCCGGCACGTCCTGGAGCTTCTCCGGGTTGCCCCGGCTGCGAGGGCAGGCGCCGTGGGCCCTGGGCCCGGCGTGCACCGGCGTGGAGGCGAGCAGGGGAGCCGTGGGGTCGTCCGCGGGGAGGCCGTTCAGCTGGGTGAGAGAGAGGATGTCAGAAGAGCCAGACACACCCCCTGATCCTTGGCTCCCATCTTGCAGCCCCCCCTGGTCCCCAATCCTGCAACTCCTCCCCCTCCCCAGGCCTGGAGCTGTTTCCCTTCTCACCAGCTTATAACCCAGAGGGTTGGGGGCAGCAGGGCTGAGCTCCATGTGCCGACTCCGAGGACACTGGAGGTGCCCAGTGTGCAGGCTGAGGGCCCCCCACATTCCCCACAGCCCCCCAGGGAGAATCCCCCTCCTGACAGAGCCCCCCAAGGCTGGGGTGCCAATGCTGGGTGCAGCCTCCCTGTGTCGTACCTGCTGGGGTGAGCCCTTGGGGGGGTCCCCGCGGGTCTGGCTGCGGGGGGGCACAGCAGGGGCTCGTGGCGAGGGCTCGGCCGAGGAGGTAGCGAGGGGGGCTCGGTCGTCGCAGGGCGTCCGGGGCAGCAGGTTGAACCAGGGCCCCCGCTTTTCCGCAGCCTCCGGGGCACTCTCCTCCTCCTCCTCCTCCAGCTCCTCCTCCATGGGATCTGAGGGGGCCTCGAGTGGTGGGAGCCCCATGTCCCCCTTGCCGGGGCTGCTGGCCGGGGTAAGGACGGAGTCCTTGAGCAGGGACGACTGGGTCTGGCTCAGCCAGGAGAGGAAGGCGGACTGGCTGAGGTCGTGCTGGCTCTGCCCCAGGGGCTCTGGTTCCTCCAGGACCCCGTTGACCGGGGCGGGCCGGGGTCCGCAGTGCTGTGCCAGCTCCTCTTTGCTCTTCCTGGGCCGGCCACGGGCGCGGGCGGTCGGGCAGCTCGTCCGGCTGGGAACAGGCACGTCCGCCGGCTCCTCCTTCACCGGGGACACGTGGAGGGGCATCTTCTCCTCTGGGGGCTCCGGGAGCGCCGGCTCAGCCGCTGCGAGGGCAGGAGGAGGTGAGATGTGGGGTCCTCTCCCAGCTGGGAGAACCCCCAAAAGCCCTTTCCCCGCTCACCCTCCGCGCCCTCCACGAAGATGCCGCCCAGGTGGGGCAGGACCCAGTAGCGCCGCCGGTACCGGTCCTGGCCCAGGGAAGCCGCTCGCAGCGTCTGGGAGGAATGGAGCAGCTTCTTGCGGAAGAACATCTGCCTCTGTGGGGAGAGTGGGGGGCGGTGAGGGGGCTGCAGCCCCCCAGCAGGGCTGAACCCCCCCAACCCTCCACAACCCTGCTCACCTTGGCCAACTTCTCGATCTGCCGCTCCAGCTCCGGGACGCTGGACGCAGACGTGTCGGCCTGGGGAAGGGACGGATCCGTCAGGGAAGCACCAGAAGATGGGAAAGAGACCCCCAGGAGTGGCATCCCTACCTCTGCCCCCCCAACCCCGAACCACCCACCTCCTCCTCCCGGCGGGATCTCCGTCCCCGGCTCTCCTCCTCCTCCTCCATCTCCAGGCACATGTCCTCGGTCAGGCGGGAGCTGCGCCGGCGCCGTCCGTCCTCCAGGCCCGTGATCTCCGACTCGGAACGGCCCGTCTTCTTGGCCAGGGCGACCTTCAACCTGCCGGGACACAGTGGAGCCGTTTGACTCCTGTCCCTCTGCCCACCCCCATTCCCCCAGAGGCATCTGCTCACACCCCACCGCTGGCAACGCCACCCCGAGACCCCCCAGCACCGGACGGGGGGTCATGGGGGGGGTCTCGGTGCAGCCAGTGGCGCAGCCCCCTCCCAGCCACACCCACCAGGGGTGCAGGCAGCCCCCTCCCCACCCACCTGCGCAGCCGGCCCTCGATGATCCACTTGTTCTTCCTGTAGTTGGACATGTTCTCCAGGGTCTTGTCGATCTCACTGCAAGGACAGGACGGGGTGGCTGCAAGGGACAGCCCTGGGGGGGAGCAGGACCCGCTCCAGGGGGCCAGAGGATGTTTGTGCCCACCACCCAGGCTCACCTGATGATGAGGGCACTGCTGTTGAGCTCGTTCACCAGGAAGACCAGGATGGCAGCTTTCCACTCCGGGGGCAGCGCCTGGAAGGGTTTGGTGCGCAGCCCCTCGCACAGCTCCGCGCCCGCCCCGCGCGCCATCAGGAAGCAGCGCAGGATCTCGGACACCGTGTCACGGTTCAGGCTGATCTCCGACACCTTCTCCCCCAGGATCTTCAGGGACTGGGGAGAGCAGAGCGGGAGGGGTTGGGGAGTTATTTCCTGTCCCCACGAGGGTTTTGCCAGGAGTGGGTCAAGGCAGGACCCCATGGCTGGGAAAACCAGGCCAGGAACCCAAGTGGGAGCAAGTCCAGGGGTGTCCCCGCAGGGTCCCTGCAGCAGGAGAGATCTGGGGGCACCCCAAGGGCTGCTGGGGGTCAGGACTGGCTGGGCACAGGAGGCTGCAGTGAGAGCAGCACCTCCCAAATCTGAGCTCCCCTTCCCAAAAACACCAGTCAGGGAAGGTGGATAAGGGGAAGGGCCATCTCACCTGGCAGTAGGGAGGCAGCCCGGGGTCGTAGATCGCCGCCTGCAGCAGCCGCACCAGCAGGTCCTGCAGCTGCCCGGCCCCGGCGCCCACCCCCAGCAGCCCCTCCTGCAGCGCGCCCAGTGTGGGCACGTCCCGGGCGGGGTCCAAGCCCAGCACTTTGCCGTAGCTCTGCAGGAACTCCACCACCGTCAGGCAGTCGGAGAAGGCGCGGCTGGGCAGGACGAGCCCCGGGATGCGGGAGAAGGCTGGAAGGGGCTGCAGGGAAGAAGAGGGAGGGGGGTCAGGGCCAGCCATCGGCTCACCGGTGTGACCCAACTA
This sequence comes from Lophotriccus pileatus, assembly GCA_035583135.1. Taxonomy (NCBI): domain Eukaryota; kingdom Metazoa; phylum Chordata; class Aves; order Passeriformes; family Tyrannidae; genus Lophotriccus; species Lophotriccus pileatus. The sequence continues at coordinate 6,922 of JAWWES010000007.1, read as the reverse complement.
AGCCCCCTGGCCCCAGCCCACCTGGTGGTCCCCCAGGCACATGTCCTCCGTGGGCTTCTTCATCTCCTCCAGAATGAGCTGCTGCCGCTGCCGCTCCTCCAGGCGCCGCTGGGCCACCAGCCCCTTGTCGGCCTTCCGAGCCCCCTTGCCTTTCTTCTCCTTGGGCCGAGCCTTGTCCTTGCCCTTCTCCGGCTTCCCCTTCTTCTCCTTGGCCTGGGGACAGATCCCAGATGTGTAGGGAGAAAAGGAAAGGGGGGGAAATCCATCTTTATCTTCCAGCTCCTCCCTCTCCCTCGTCCCCTTGTACCCACAGACCCACCTTAGGCTTTTTCTTGGTCTCCTTGGCCCTGGGGGCTTTGGCCTCCTGCTTCTGCTTGCTCTTGGCCTGGGGGGACGAGACCCGCTTAGGGATTCAGAGACCCCCCAAACAAAGAGACCCCCACCCCAGACTCGAGGAGCCCCAACGCCCACCCCAAGCCCCGCACTCGCACCTTCCGCCTCATTTTCTTCTTTATTTTAGTCATCTTCAGCTTGTCCTCATCGCTGAGCACCTCTGCAGGGCAAGAGAGGAAGGGGGTAGATGGACCAGGCACTGAGGTCCCACTGGGGCCAGGCTGTGAGGGGCTGTGCCAGCTCCCCCGAGCCAGCAGGGCCAGGGAGGGGGTACCTTGCGCTTCCAGCCTCTTCAGCAGCCGTGCATCCGTCTTGCTCAGCAAATCCACCATCCTGACCTTGGGCGGGCGGCCCCGGCCCCGCTTGGCGGCCGGGGGTTCCTTGGGCTTGGCCTTCTCAGCGTTGCGGGGCCGCCCGCGCTTGCCCGTGATGGCCTGGATGCGCCCGGGGATCTCCTCGGGGCTCAGCCTCACCCACTGCACGCCCTGCAGAGCCACAAATCGAGGTCACCCCCAGCACAGTGCGGGGCTGGGGGTCGCAGAGGGGCTCAGCCGCCCCCAGACCCACCTCTGGCGTGTCCCGCTCCTCAAAGAAGTCTCCCACCGGCATCCGGGGGCTGAAGCTGAAGTGCTCGCGCCGCACGTCCTGCACCATGTTCCTGCTCAGGTACTGGGGGGAAGGAGGAGGAGGAGGGAGGCTGTGAGCTCTCGGCACATCCATCAGCTCAGTCAGGGGCTCTGGGGGGGCTGTGGAGGACCAGGACCCCAGGGCAGCCCCCACCCTGCTCCCCCCAGGGGACTGTACCTTGATCACCTCCGGGAACTGCTTCATCCTCTTCCCGCAGGGCCCATAGTACCAGGTCTCACCCTGCCAGCGGTGGTTCCCCTTCTTGATCCGAACCTCCCGTCTCCACCTGGGCACGGGAAGAGTCAGCCCGGGAACGTGGGGCATGATGGGGGGGATGTTGGTCAGGATGGGGGAGGGGATGGGGAGAGGAGAACAGTGTCAGGGACGGAATGAAATGGGAACAGGGACAGGGGCAGGATGGAGAAGGGACAGACCCAGGAGCAGGATGGTGGGTGGGGGGAGGCGTACAGCAGGGGGACAGCGTTGGGGGCAGCACAGCAGGAGGGGCACGGCCCATGTCACCCATCACCCGGCACACGTACCCGTGCTGCAGCGGGAAGCGCACCTCCTCCTGCGTGGCGATGCGCCGGCGAGGGACATCCCCTGCGGAGAGGAGGGGACAGGACGCTGGGCTGGGCCGTGCCAGCGGACGGGGAACGCTCGGGGGGCACCCAGGGGGGCTCCCAACCGTACCTGCCGCCGAGGTGCCCAGCGGAGCCGCCTCCTCGCTCTCTCCTTCTGGCGCGGCTGAAGTCTCCGGGCAGCTGTCGGCGGCCTCTTCCTCCTCCTCCTGCTCTTCCTCCTCCTCCTCCTCCTCCTCCTCTGCAGACGGGGCCGGGGACTCCGGCTCCAGGGGGGGGTCGAGCTCCAGGGACCCCGACTCCCCCAGCCCCGCGTGGCTGCCGCCGTTCAGGTCGACGCTGCTGCCGTCTGTGGAGCCGAGGGCAGGGACGTCAGCGGAGCCTTTCCTGCTCCGCCCAGGACGCCAGGCTGTGCCGTGGGTGGGGGCGAACGGAGCTGTGCATCCCCTCCCCGCGCCGGCCAAGGGGACCCCCGCGGGGCTCACGCACCGGCACCAGCGCTGGCACGTCGTTCGTGCCCCACTGGCACACGTGGGGTGACACCCCCAGCGTGGGGGTCCCCGCTCTGCCCATCCCGGGGTCTCACGTACCGTGCAGGGCGGGCGAGCCGGGGCCGTCGAGCAGCGGGGCGGGCGGGGGGCTGGAGGGCAGCAGGCTGAAGGGGCTGGCGTGGAGGGGGGAGGTGGCAGCCAGGTCGGGGGGTTCCTCCAGGGATGACTTGTCGCTCACCAGCTGCGAGTCGTCCATGGTGTAGAGGTCGCCGGTGCCGGGGTCTGGGGAGGGGGGCGAGCACCGGGGTTGGGGGCATGCAGACCCTCATCTCCGTTCCCGGGGGAGGGTGGGGGGGGGGTCTGGCTGAAAAGGCTCCGGCAGCAGAGGGGTTAAAGGGGTTTGGGCCCCCCCCCAGCCCCGCCCCCTCCTCTGGGAAGCGCAGGAGCCCAAAATGGCCGTGGCTGGCGATGTTCACCAGCGCGGAAGTTCAGGCGCTGAGTAACAGCCTCGTCACGGAGCTGGGAAGGCCGGGAAGGAAGGCAGGGAAAGGCAGGGAAAGGCCGGGAGCGCGGCGCGGGAGGGACGCGGGCCCGCCCCTGCCCGCCGGGGGGAGGCCACGGCCATCACCTCCATCATCGGCATCGCCTCCTCCACTGCCACAACCACAGCCAAAACCACAGCCACAGCCCCCGCCACCGCACCCAGGGCGCCCAGAAGGGCTGGCGCTGCTTCCCGGGCATGGAACGGCCGTGCCCCCCACCCCGGTCCTGCCCACCACAGCCCCCAACACCACCTCCCCAGCACCTCCCTACCTCTGGCCAGGGACTCGAAAGGCTCCAGAGGGTCCTCACTGAGGATGTGGGAATCCTCCAGGCGCGGGGCGATGGGCGACGCGTCCCCCAGGCACCCGCTGCCCGCGCCGGGGGCCAGGACGGGCCCCTCCTGCCCGAGCGGCACCGCGCCGGCGGCAGCCCCGTTGTAGCTGCAGATCTTCAGGTCTAAAGAGAACAACCGACCGAAAACGGAGCCTGAGGCAGCGGGATGTGACGGTGACAGGCTATCCCTGGCATAAGCCATCACTGCTCCCCCCACCAGGACAGCCAGTCCTCCCACGGCACCGGCTGGTGACGCCCTGGGCTGCGCCTGGCCTGGTTTAGCAAGATCCCAACACCAGCTCCGAGCTGTGCCGGGACAAATCCCATCTGGGGCATGGGGCAGGCGGGTCAGAGGGCCTGGAATTCCCCAGGGAACGTGGTGCTCCCAACTCCAGCAGGATCCAGCACCTGCTTGCCAGGGCTGCAGCGCCACATCCCAGAGCTCTGCCAGCCCTCCCGGGCTCCTACCTGGCTGTGCCTCCTCCAGCTCCCGGCTGCCCACCAGCCCACCCCCGTTCTCCGCGATGGCGCTGGGCATCTCTTTGGCGGCGCCGCCGGTGTCCGCCTGGCCGGGGCCCGGCTCCTCCGGGGGCAGCGGGAAGGGCTGCGTGTCGGAGCCCAGCATGGGCGAGGGCTGACCCGCCGCGTAGAAGCCGTCGGGCCCGTTCTGCATCAGCTCAAAGCTCTGGTCGTGGAAGGAGTCGTAAAGCTCCTGCGAGTCGAAGTTCAGCCCCATGGGCCCCGCGGTGCCGTTCCCCCAGAACTCCTGCCCGCCCGCCCGCAGGTTGGTGCCGTGGCCCGGGGACGGCGGTCGGGACCCCCCGGCCACGCCGTTGAGCGGGAACTGTCCGAGGGCGGGCGGGCCCCCGTCCTTGAGGCCGCCGGCGGGCGCGTAGGGCGCGTAGTCCCAGAGGCAGTCGTAGGCGCGGAGGGGCTGGGAGCCGGCGGCCGCCGAGCTGGGCGGGAACGTCCCTGAAGTACCGGGGTGCGATACAGTAGAGAAGCCATTGACATTCATGCCCCCGTTCAGACCTGTGAGGGGGCAGAGGGACAGCGGGGTCAGCACCGGGGGATCTTTCGATGTCAGGCCCTGCCAGCAGTGGGCGAGAGGATTGAGGATGGACAAAAATCACGTCCTGGCAGGTGCCCCCCCACCCCGTGCCTGGACAGAGCCGGGGGGTTGCACCATCCCCGTTCGCCAAACCGGCTCTGCCGCGGGCTCCGCCGGCACCGGGCCGAGCGCCGCAGGACGCCAGGGATTAGCCGAGTGCTTGGCAGGGCTGTGCCGGATCAGCTGACCGGCCAAATCCACGCACGGACCCTGTGCCGGCGCAGCTGCTTTTCTAGGCCAAGGCGACGGCGGGCACGCGCAGACCCCGGCCCGGGCCCCGCGCGCCGGAGCTGCTGCGGCCCCTCCGTCCCCACGGCCCTTCCATCCCCAGAGCCCCTCCATCCCCACGGTCCCCCCCAACCCTGCAGCCCCCCCATCCTCATCCCCCTGGGGTCACTTACTTTTCCCTTGCGGGGGGAAGCCGAGCGGGGAGCTGTGGGTGAAGGGGGTGTCCCCTGAGGCAGGCGTGGGTTTCGGTCCTGAGGCAGCGGGTGTGGAGGAAAGGCCAGTGAAGTTAAAATGGTTGTTTGTTTCCATTTCTGCACAGGGGACAAGATGCACCAGGGTCAGTCGCTGGCAGGGATGAGCGCTGCCAGCACAGTGACCACCCGGCCCTGCCAACCATGGTGGGGGTCACAGGAGTGTTGGGACCCTCTGTTCCCTCTCCCAACCTGGTGCTCAAGGGCTTGGGAGGGTGAGGAGTGACATCAAAGCCCCTCAGGACTGATCCAGGCCTGCCACCCCGGCTGGATGAGCTGCCACCTGTGGGAGCATAGCTTGTCACCGTGCTCTGGTGTCCCCAGGGACGGCCAGCACCAAGACATGATCACCCTGTCCTGCCTGCCTGCATCAAACTCGGGCACTCGGCTCCCTGGTGCCACCACCCTAGGGGGGTTCCCAGCCAAGGACCTACAGGGACCCCCCCAGAGCAACTCCATGACCCCATAGAGTCCCAGTCCCCCAGAGCTCCTGGCGCAGGGAGGACTCTATGGTGTCCCCACCGCTGCCAATCCCCTCAGTTGGAGGAGATCCCACACCCCCTCCTGCAGGCACAGCTCCAGGATCTGAGGCTGGATCCCGACTGGGAGCAAACAGGAGGTGGAGGGATGTGCAGGGGCCTGGTGACCTTCATCACCCCGGCACAGCAAATGGTCCCTCAAACCAGAGCCCACAAGGAGGGCTCTGGGTGGGTCCAGCCCCAGGATGGGACTCAGCTGTGCCACTGGCATGGCCCGAGGGGATCCTGGCGAGGGCAGCCGAGACCCTGCAGGCCCAGCAGACGAGGTGGGAGATCTGGCAGGGACCCACAGGGACATCCTCTGGGGCTGCCACTGCCGGCATCTCCCGGTCGTGCCGTGCTCGCCAAACCCGCTGCCGGCCTCTCCGGAAGGGCCAAGGCTGCCACGCTCGGCACTTCAGCAGCGGCTCGTGGCACGGCCCGTGTTGAAACCCCGATTTCATCACACCCTCGCCTGCCTCAGCTGGTGCCCTGGCAGGGGCCGGAGGGGCCACCGAGCCTGGCCGGGGCCACCGGTGATTCATCCGCCAGAGAAACCCGTATGGGCGGTGACGCAGCTGCTGCCACACACACACATCGCTCCCGGACATCCCGGGATGGCCCTGCAGCCACCCCCCCTCCCCGAGCCCTGAGTGGGGGGCTGGCCCTGCCCTGACCCCAGCGGGGACCCCTGGCTGGCCTGGGACAGCAGCCACGGTGGGGCTGGATAAGGAAAAGCCTTTCCGGTCCCACCCCGCGTGTGATGCGCCGGCCGGGAACGCGCTGCCGGCTTTGGAGGTCAGAGGAGGCAGTGCCAGAACCGGGCAGGTGGCGGCTGCAGGTCAGCGCCGCAGACTGGGATGGACTGGGATGGAGTGGGCACTCACTGGTGTGGGGAGGGGGCCGGGAGAAAATAAAACCTGGGAAGTGGGAATGTCACCTGCGCTCCGGGGACAGCCCAGGCCCTGAGGATGCCAGAGCCGCCCTTGGCATCGCCAGGAGCTCAGCCAGCACCAGGTGCAGTGTGGACACAGGCCCTCCGTGGCCATCCACGGCCTCCAGCCAGGCCGGGGCTCCCGTGGCCCCGCTCCCCCCGCACGGCACGGAGCGTGGAGCTGCCAAAACTGGGCCACAGCGCGAAACAGGAGCCGGGCGAGGCGGGGAGGGCGGGGGCAGGAGCCTCGGGATGGCAGCACTGCAGGGTGACGATGGGTGCACGGGGCGGGGGTGATGACCCCGGGGCTGACCCCCCCAGATCCCACCACACCGGGCACGGCAGACGTGGCAGCGACGCTCGCCCGGGTGTCAAAGGCAGTGGCAGCGGCACCCACAGGCCCCGGGGATCTTGGGGAGGACATGGAGGGGGGGCCGGACTGCCCCGGGAGCCAGGACGGGGGGCACAGAGCTCCGGGCTGGGGGGGCTGTCGGTGCCGTGGAGCCGCTGCCATTCCCTGGGCAAGGAGCTCAGTCCCCCCGCGCCGGCCCTGCGGCCCCCCCGGCCCGGTGGCACCGGGAGGCCCCGGGAGCGTGACGCGACCTGATTAAAAAGGACGTTTCAAAAACAACGACACGCAACAACCGGCTGCCATTTCCCGGCCACTTCCTGCGGGGACGGACACGGGGTGGGGGGGGGGGACACGGGACCCGCACCCCCCGCACCCGGCGGGGACCCCCCGGTTCCTGCAGCAAGGGCATCCCCCTCCCCCGGAACCCCCCCGGCGGGTCTCGGGGGATGCGGGGGGTCTCCCGCCCCCACGCGCCGCGCAGGGGGTCCCAGAGCCGGTGGGTGCGGGCGGGGGGGACACGAACGGGCGGTGAAGGAGGGGAGGGGGCTCCCCCCGGCCAT
>JAWWES010000006.1:30371360-30440553 GCA_035583135.1 Lophotriccus pileatus | reverse complement strand
CCTCCGCCCTCCCCGCAGCCGCCCCGCAGCGGCCCCGCGGGGCGCGGAGCGGCGCGGTCCTCCCGCGGCCGGGGCGGTGCCGGAGCCGCCGGCGGCTGCCCCGGATCCAGTCGCGGGCGCCGCTTCCTGTGGCCGCCCCGCCTCTGCATGGCGCTGCCCGGCGCGGGTCCTGCCGGGAAGGGAAGGGAAGGGAGCGGCGCGGGGCGGCCTGAGCGGCGGCAGCGCCGGTGCCACCATGTCCGGGGGCAGCAGCGCCGGCGAGTGGTGCCTCATGGAGAGCGACCCGGGCGTCTTCACCGAACTCATCAAGGGCTTCGGTGAGGCGGCGGCGTGGCCGGGCGGGCGGCGGGGGCTTTGCGGGGCTGTTCCCGCGCGGGTCGGCGCGACAGCGGTGCCCTGGCGAGGGCTGCGGGGCTCGGTGCGGGCGCTGCAGCGGGGCGGGAGCGCTCCCGGCGCGGGTGGGGACGACCCGTCTCCTGTGACCTCCGGCCGCTGTCCCGTCCCCGGCAGCGCCCGCGGGCGGCGGAGCCCCGGGCCCAGCGCGGGCTGTGCGGCGGTGCCCGGCCCTCGCCCGCGGGGCCCTCGCCCACGGCACGTGTCGCGCTGCTGGCGGGGAGCGCGGGGAGGACGCGCCGCGTGGAGTCACCGAGTCGGGTAGGTGCGAAAAGACCTGTGCGGCCATCGAGTCCAGCGTGTGACCGAACACCGCTGTGTGAACCAGACCGCGGCACTGAGTGTCGCCTCCAGTCCTTCCGCAAACACCCCCCGAGACGGTGAATCCACCACCTCCCTGGGCAGTCCATTCCAATGGGAAAGCACCCTTTCTGTGAATAAGTTCCTCTAATGTCCAACTTAAACATTCCTTGGTGCAGCTTAACGCCGTCCTCTCGATTTGTCGCCAGTTGTCTGGAAGAAGGGGAGAACAAGCTCCCCACGCTGAGCTGGGGGGCTTGGCATTGGGCTGGGGAGTCTACAAGGGACTGCTTGGGCTTCTAGAATATTAAATTTTATGTTGAACTCCGCTTAAAATCTTTGTTGATACTATGAGTAAATGGTTATAGTGACAGCGAAGTCTACACAGGATTTGGCCAAAGAAGCAAAATAGTTTTATGCTGGGTTATGTTGATTCATAATTTCTGTCATGTCTTTTTCTCACAAATCCATACATGCTTCTCCTTTTCTGTTTTTATTTAGCCTATAATCTTCCACGTGCAAAGTATTGAACCTTTTGGGCTCTGTCCTATGCAAATATCTTGCTTGAGTGTATAATTTACAGTATTTTGAGTCTACTACCATGGGTCTTTTCCTGGATATAAATGTTTCAAGTTCTGCTTTGGACTTGCTTTAAAAACCGTGTTGTTTTCAGTTGAGGGGAGGACATGAGGTGACCAAAGACATTTTAATCTCCTCTGCTTCTTTCTTAAATGCAAAGCCCATAAATAGACTTATCCATAACTTGGACACACAGGTTGTAAGCATTACATATGTCTTTATGTGTGTTCCTTCATATGTCTTTCTTTGCTGGCTGCATCCCTTTTAAATGGGTTAGTTGAAGAAACCTGTATTTTTCCTTGTTTCAGGCTGTAGGGGTGCACAAGTTGAAGAAATATGGAGTTTGGAACCAGAGAACTTTGAAAAACTGAAGTAAGGCACATATTTCTTATTCACATCTGTCTCAAGTTACTGAAAGAATGTGTACTGAACTCAGGTGTGGTTTTGGTGGCTTTTTTGTTTCAGGTTTTTTGAATTTGTGTTTTTTCCTTCAGTTTCCGCAGAAGTTTATTAGGATTTAATGGAATACCTGACAGTTAAATTGCTTTTTATTGATACCTTGATCCTTAATCTAGCTTTTCTGGGGTTAGAGAGATTCTAATAGCAGCTGCAATGTGGAAATAGATTTCTAAAGGTTTTTCCCTTAGCTTGCATTATATCTTTTAACAAATTCTTTGACAAATTTCTGTTCCTTGCTTTTATTTTCCGTACTTCCTCCCATATATTGCATCTGTTGTCTATAATAAATTACTTTACTGTACTTAAGTACCTTTGTAACTTGTTTTTCCTGCAGAACCACTTCCATATGTATGGGAAGGCAAATAGGCTTGTTATAACTGAGAACAACTGGTGTCACATGGAACAGTTCTGCTCTCATTAGGCAGCATTAATTCTGTTACCATTTTGTACATGATGCATTGTTACCCATGTTAATACATGAGATTTTAAGAGGAAAATGTCGTCTAATCTGGACTATACTCGTGTATCCCTGTGGATATCCCACACTTGCATCATTAAGCTTTCAGAAGATGCAGCAATTGGTACAATCTGAAAAACAAGAAGTATTTTTACTAGAAAACTGGAAGCTTCATGAGAGCTCCTCTTTGAATTTTTCATCTATGCCTAGAAGGATTACCAAAACTTTAGTTCCTGCTCTTGTATGTGATTGACAAAAGTTTTGATAGCTATTTGTCGGTAACCGATTCAAATGAGAGTTGTGCAATCGTAGTAAGTGCAGTAACCAGGAAAACTGGTGCTGACTTATGGAAGTTACAGGCTGAATGCTAATTCCAATTGGGTTTGTTTGGCACATACAGAAGGAAGCCTGAGTTATCTTTTGCCCAATTAAAAGACCACATCTGAAAATTTCAGTGCAAGTTCCCTGTGTTCATAAAGAGTGGACAGAACTACCATACAAGCATACAGTTAAAGTGCAGCATAGACTTCTGGATTCGATACCTTTCATCAGTACAGGTGACCTTTTCTCTATCAATTTTGTTTTTCAGGCCAGTACATGGGCTAATTTTTCTCTTCAAGTGGCAGCCTGGAGAGGAACCAGCAGGTTCTGTTGTTCAGGATTCCAGACTGGATACAATATTTTTTGCTAAGCAGGTATGGCAAGTTCAGTGATTTTCTGTCATGAATCGTTGCTTTCAATAGTGAAAAACAAGCCATCTTGTTGTTAATATGAACGCAAAAATTAACACTTTAGAAGGTGAAATGACTTCAACAAATTCTGAGAGTGGGAACTGTGTATTGAAGGTGATTAACAAAGCAAATCAGTTTGATCTGTTAAGTCAGACAAAAATACCAACCATGGAAGAATAAAGCTCATATTTATTTGTCAGCCCACAGATTAACTTCCTTTTCTGTGCAATAAAAAATGACTTGGTAAATGTTCTCAACAGAACCAGCAAATTATTTTTTTGAAACCACTTTCAACAACTTGGCCCTGTTTTTGTTTCTTGTGTTTCTCAAATGCTCTGCAGCTGGAGAAGTATAGCTCTAGGATAATAGTTTTCTTTAAGTGTTTGCAGACCATTTTGGGATGCAGGTTTTAAGTATTTAAATCAGAAAGGTGAGTTTAAATTTGCAATTACAGGCAAAATTGGTTTTGGTGAGGTAAGCCATTCTATTTTATTAAATACTGAATAGTACTGAAATTTTGTGTTGACCTTGACAGGCTGCTGTGTGTGTGTTGCTTGCAAGCAAGAAAAGCAAGAGAAAGTAACCAGAACGAAAGCAGGAGTATTTAATAAATGTTTTTAGATCTTTTGCAAGACCTGCTTATGAAACAGTGATAAGTGTAAGTCTAAACAGGAAACGTAATCCTGTGTGTGTTATTTCCAAAGCATTCGTGCCAAAGGACAAAATATTAGGCTTTCTGTGAAGAATATTATGTAGACTAGTTGCTGGTATTTTTTTTCCTTTGGTTGTGTTTTTTTGTTATTTTATTTCCCACCACAAATGCCGAAGTGTTTTCTATGTAAATTTCAGGATATAAAACGTCTCCACACACATGCAGCTAAAGGTATAGAAATAGGGACAACAGTGGAAATAGCTGTCCTGGCCACTCTGTACCCGTGCCTCTGTTGTGTTTTATGATCACCTTACTGTTTCATGCTATTATGGAAGACTTCTTTCTTTGGTCTTTTTTGATACTGATTTTGTTCATTGTTTCTCTGCTGCAGCTCTTGAGTCCTGCCAAGCACTGCCCCCTATTTTTATGATACAGTGATCAGCAGTGGTTTGTCAAATGTCTTTATAGTTTGATAGCTCTGATAGACAGTGGTTTAAGTTAGGACTTCTGCCTAATCAAACATACTGCTGGTGATCATAGGCTGTGGCTACAGAATAGCCATAATGCAAAGAACCCCAGGAAAATCCTTGGTATAGCTCCCAAAGGGTAGTTACATGGCAGGAGGAAATGATTCTGGTATGAAGCTAGAGAGGGTTAGTTTGGGTTTGGATTGTTTGGGTTTTTTGTTGCAAGATGAAGGTAACTTTTCCCTCACTCGAGGGACTTCATCTTGTTTCCTTTTGGTAGTTGAGGGTCTGCCAGAACTGCTGTTCTTGGGAATGCTGAAAACTTTCAAAGCATTTGTCTGCTTGCTCTGCTGCTTTTGCCTTTTCCCTTCCCCTTCACTTCCCTTTTTGCAGCTTGACACTATACTAAGAGAAACTTCCTTGACCTTTGAGATTGCAGAATTTACATAAAAAAATTTGGTAATGGTAGACTTGAGAACAAAACCCAGAAAGTTAGAAGGTAACAGTGGTAAGTCGTCTTTATTTTGTAGCTTTTTTTGAAACATTCATATTTAATGTTTCCTTAAGCCTGAATCCTCTTCCTGAAGGTGTAGGAACTTTGTAATCTTCTGCTTCCTTCACCTGCTGCCTTCAGGAGGATGTGCTGGAGTGACTCTTAATTTTAGCAGGAAAGCAATCTCTAGGAATGTTGACTCTTAAAATAGTGGTACCTGGTCGGACTACTTGATGGCATGGAATAGATGTTTTCAAAAGTAATTTGCAAAATGTTTAAAATTAGTATCTTTGTTGTGTTTTAGTGTTGTCTGTCAGTCAGGTGCAGTGGCTTAGGAAAATCAGGACATTTTTATTGTAGAGATACATGTGCTTTTTGGTTTATATCAGTTCATTTTGGTCTGGACTGATACACTGTGGCTGAACAAATAGTGAAATGGCTATGAAAAAATTAGTATTAAAAGTCAAGAGATAAGTGAAAGAAACTGCTCTGGATATTTTGGAGGGAGCTGTAATACCAGTTTTAGCTCTGGTGACTTTGACATCGAAGAAGGTTAGCCTTGGTTAGAGATTAAATTTCACAAGCAATATTTTGAGGACTTGTATTTTCTTGAGCAGCTGTCTGATCTTATGATGATGAGAGCAGGATGCCTTGGTCCTCTCAGCCTGTCTCCTTTCAATGCTGTGGTTCTGCTCCTCTCTTGCAGTGGCTCAGCTACTCACTGAACTTGTGTGAGCCACTGCAGCTCATGAGCCAGCAGTTTGCTGTAGATGCTCTGTGCATATTTCCTGGTCTCCTGCTGTAGTATGAGATGTGTTTGTGCAGTGAGTCTGGGCAGGACAAAGGCAGTAACAGGTAAGTGACAGAGAAGGGCAGTTTTTCTATGGTAATGCTGAGGTGGTTGCATTTTTTGAGACCATAGTCTGTAAATCCTTCTGAGTCACCCAGGAACACCAAGGAAGATGAGCATTAATATTAAATATTTGTGTTGTGAAAGGGCGAGTCCTCCCAGCCATCATTCATCTGGGCTCATGGATCTTTTTTGTGCTTACTCTGTGTATGTTTTAAGCCAAATTTTATGGTGGCTTTGAGGTCTTTCAAGAAGACTTTTTTTCTTCATTATGGAAGTGATGGTGTAAAATAACAATATTTTCATTTGTAGGCTAGAATCCCAGAACAAATAGATTTGTTAGGAAAATTTTTATGACGTTTAAGGTTATTGCTCTGTTGATCTGTGTCTTCAAAACTGACGTGACAATGGAGCCTTAAAAATCTCAGGAACTCTTTGTAAATTTTTCCTTTCCCATGTATTTTCTTGTAAATGTTGTCATCTGAAGAGATTTGGTACAATACATACAGACATGTTTTAATATGTCCTCCTGAATCCTGTATGAGCAAGACAAAGTTACTGTTAATAGGTAACAGTAGTTGAATATGGAAAATAACTGATGTTATTACAGCATAGCTCTGTTTCTGTTCAACTTCATTTAAGTGTTCCATCTTAGAAGTTGTTTAATTGGGGGAATTTTGGTTAGATATAAAAGGCTACAGCTCTCAAACTGTGTCTGGCAAAACTTCTTTGAAATTGCATTAGGAAACAGAATTTTGCTGAGAAGCTTGTGCATGTTCACATCTTCCTCATTTCCACTTCCATAGTGATGTTGTAGTTGAAGTCCAAATGACAACCAGATCTTGTTCCAGGTCAGATCAGGATTACGTTTGGGGTTTGAATTTAAAAGTCTGTCTGGTATGCATGCATATTAAGGGTGGTTTTTTAATGGTCACTTTTCTGTGCACTCATGTTAAATTTGGCCTCCCTGTTATGCCTAGGTATGATTTGGTCCTCTATTTGAGGCCACAGAACTCTGGATGATCTTACATACCCTTTGAGCTAGGATACCTAGGCACAATGAGGTGAGTTAAGGATACAATCTCAGCCTTAACTCTGAATTTCCTGATTTCTGTGTTGTTTGAGCATGCCCTTGCTGTTATTTTCACATGCAGGGGCTACATGGTTATGCCTACCCAGTGTATTCAGCTTCCTTCTGCACTGCTTGGAGTAGGTGTGTACTCTGCTCAGCACCGCAGGAGTGCAAGTGTCTCTGGACAAAAATGAATGCTGCTGTTGCAGACTTGTGAACTTTTTTAGTTTAATAAACTCCTCAGGTTTTATTGCTAAAGTAATGGTATCCTGCCTTTCTTTGCCATGTATTTATGTTGTTTTTCATTGATTGATTGATAGAACATTAACTACATTCATTGGGAATACCTTCAGAAGGATACTGTTAATAACAAAGCATTGGTTTTCAGTTGCCTTTGTGCCACTAAGGGAAGCATCTGTATTTTAATATTTCCAGTACTTAATTGATTTCAGTTTTTGACTCTTGCAAGTTTGGTAACATTAAGATAGACCAGATATCTGTGTTAGGGCTAAACTTGGGATATCAGATAACTTACGAGAAGTACAAATTGCAGGACATTAAACAAATCAGAAAGAGATTTTCAGTAACTGAATATAACAGTGAAAATATTATATCTTTACTCCAAGGAAATAAAAATTTTAAAAAATGTGGGTTTTTTAAAACAAGAGTAAGTTGTGGAACTTTGTGCTATTGCTGAATTTTTCATGTTGAGCTTTGTAAGACCAACTGTAGTGTACCTCCGGGATGCTTAGTAAGTAAAGCCCAGAGATTTGATGGTTGTGCTACCACAGCACAGGGTTGTCCACAGCTTCTTTGAAAAGCAGAACACAAAATCCATCAGATAGAAGGTATGACTCGAGACCTTAAAATGCTTAAGCCTGAAGTTGATCCAGAAACTCTGACTGGATCCCTAGAGAAAGATGCCTGCTTAGAAAATAATGCATCTTGGAGAGTGTGGCAGAGTAGCCTGTTCAAGTGGTTCCTTGGTTTGTTTTAAGCTGAGTTTCACTGGGTGGTGTGGCAATCTTCTCTTGATACATACCTGTATATGTATATTATAATTTTGTTTCAAGTATTATTAAATACCCCTTGTACTTTTGCTAGAAAAATCTTTCAAATGTGGGTATCTGTTTTAAGTTGGAGACCTGAATATTGATCAAATACTTTACCAGGGCTTCCTGGACAGAAATAGCCAAGCAAATGTTGTGATTTCTGGACAAATATAGAAAATCCTTTTAAGCCTCTAGTCAAAAAAAAAAAAAGTCCTTTGGGGAAAATCTGCATTTATTGTCATGCAGAACATGTTTTCAGCCGATGCTGAAAATTCAGTAAAGTACACTGGAAATTAAAGGGATGGGTATCCTGACCAGTTTCCCTTGAAGGACTCAGTAGCTGTGTGTGTGTCTCAGTGCTGCACTGGCTGTGTGCTTTGAAGGCATCGTGCCTGTGTGACAGTAACCTTGCATTTGTCCCCATCTGGTACTGCAGTCACATCCTCCTCACTCTGCACTCTTCACCCTGCTTGTGAGCTGCTACTACCCAGGTACCTCCTTGTTCCACCGTGGTAGCTCTCCCATGTCATGTAGATCCAGGAACACACTGGATTTTTATGTGTATTACCTGCACTTGCTTCTGTTCCTCTGCTACGGGACTGTTCTTGCTGCCCTTTCCTTACCTCCTGCCTCTCACTTTCTGAAGGTCTGTAATGCGTTTTTGTAATGTATTTTAATTTCAGCAGCTGGAGGCCACTGGTCTCAGATCTGCATCTTTTGTATATTGTTCTCTAGCAGACATGATTTAGCTTGGTCCTTATATACTTCATCAGACACGTGTCACACTGTCGCTGAAATACAGCATCACATCGTATGCTCAGTATTTGATGAGCCCACAAATTGCCTGCCAAGTATCACTTTTCCTCCTATTTCTTTATGTTGTTTAAAGCTCCTGTATCCAGCTGGTGAGCACAGTTTCAGCATTGATCTTGCCTCCAGGCACAAAATCTCTCTAAATTTCCCTTCCCCTTTTTTGAAGCCATTATTGAGTTATCTGTGCCAGAGCAACTGATCGTTTCATCCTGATTTTTCAGGAAAAGTAGTTGCCATTTAGTCCTGTCTCTCCCTATAATGCCCTGTATTAGTTATAATTTAACAAGTACAGTGGTCCTCCCTTTATTGTAGTAGCATGGTTCTAATATTTGTCAACACAGGTGTCCCTTAACCTTCTTTCTCCTTTCTTTATCAGCTTAGAGTGTTTGTAACCACTGTGTCAGGTTAGCCCACTTTGATCCACTTGGGGTCTTCCTGCTTTCATCCTAGTACTGCTTTTACAGCTGTCTCTGATAACATCCTCTACTCATATCTGAGAGAATCTTTAGTTCTTGGTTCCTTTTCCTATGTAACACTGTTAATTGAAATTATGCCATTCTGGTAGGCGTGGGGGTTGAATTTTTCTGCTTCTGTTTTGGTGTTTCACTGCCCTTGATGGATTTTCTTGCCATGTCTTTACTTGGCATTTGTGTTCCTGCAGTGTGTTTGAGTGTCACTTGCTATAATCTCTCTGCATGTGTAGTTGACTCCCTTGATTACCATTTAAGTCAACTAGATCGTAATTTTCTTAAATTAAGGAGTGTTTTATTATTTCTTTATCTTCTGCGTACAAACATAATCTGAACTGAGAAAACACTGAAGTACAGAAAATTAATATATAATGTGGCTCATAGTATTAGCATAGTAGGTATTGCTTCGTTAGGACTAGCTTGGATTGTAAAACAGGTTGGTTGGGTTTTCTCACTTTTTTTTTCCTTCTCCTTTCTTGTTGGAAGTGGTTTCACATTCACAGCCCTCAACTAATTTTCATTTTTTTAATTCAAAATGCACATCCTCTCTGCCTACAGTTTAAGTAGCATTTTCAATTGCAAAGTAGTGTCATAGGCTAAAGGTGGATTACTTTTTTCTAACTTATAGCTCACTGAGAAAGCACTGATATCAAGTCTTTCTTGTATTATGGCCTTACAACTTTTGATTACTCTGCTTTTAACTAAAGCTCAGATTATATTTAATGATTTTTATAGTCTCTTTCTTAAAATACTGTGTTTTAGTTTGGGTATTAGTAAACAATATTAAAAACACGGTTTTAATATGAAGGGGCTTGTTTATATTCTCTAAAAATGGAATATTTAACACTGTCAAACTAGTGAATTACATGTTAGCTTGAAAAGGATAAATCTGTAAATCTGAAAAATGTTGAAGTATCATATGGCTTATTATATTATTCAGCAAACTATATGGCTTATTATATTATTCAGCAAACTATCTTTTGAACAATTTTCATATCTTGGAAAACTTGTAAATTTTATTAGTTTATCCCTAGAATATGTGCAATTCTTTTGTCCCACACAACCTTTTAATAAAAATTCTAGGTTCCATAATGTGCTTTATTGCACTAAATTAATTTTTTTTTTTCCTCCTGTACCTAGTAGGAATTCTGATTATTTGAAAGACTTTTTTGAGGGGAGAGTTCACTTTTTTTTTTTTTTTAATGCCAGAGATCCAATAATGCAATTTGGGCAGCTTGCTTTGAGTAGTACTTCATGTACTACTAGAGAGTACCTCTAGTACTCTTTACAGAGATTAGAGGATTCCTACATTTCTTCTGTGTCCTTCGTGAATCATTTTAGGGAGATGTTGAGGCAGTAGAATGACAGAGTTTCTAAGCAGGGCTATGAAATACCAGTTTTATCAATGAATTGTGTATGGCAGCCATCCAGAATTCCTTTTCCTAGTCTTCTACAGCAAAAGCCTTTCTGTAGCTACTCAGGCAGCAAATCTAGTGTGTTTTACGGTGAAGTTGTAATATGAAGCAGCACAGAAAGTGTGTGTTTGTAACAAAAAATGTTGCCCAGTTTAAAGTAAATTTTTATCTCCAGTGATGAACAAATTCTCAATGCTTTTTTCTAGGTAATTAATAATGCTTGTGCAACTCAAGCCATAATAAGTGTGCTGTTAAATTGTGCTCATCAAGACATCCATCTAGGAGAGACTTTGTCAGAATTTAAGGAATTTTCACAAAGTTTTGATGCTGCAGTAAGTGCCCACCGTTTTCTGTGGTTTTTTGAAGTGTTACAGTGTTACAGCTGTGCTGGCTCACAGTCGATTTGTCACTTCCTTGCAGATGAAAGGTTTGGCACTAAGCAACTCCGAAGTGATTCGGCAGGTTCACAACAGTTTTGCCAGGTAACACATGTTTTAAATCTAGGCAAAACTGGAGCAAATTCTTTTTAATCTCAGTTTTTTTTTAAAATTCTCTTTGCAGGCAACAGATGTTTGAGTTTGATGCCAAGTCTTCAGCAAAGGAGGAGGATGCATTTCACTTTGTGAGCTACGTTCCTGTTAATGGACGGCTCTATGAGCTGGATGGCTTAAGGGAAGGACCAATTGATTTAGGTAACATTCTGTATTTTTTTTGTGAACATCTTTCATTTTAACAATAGCTTTTTGAACAATTGGTCAGATATTATAAGCTCAAACCAAGTTATTTATTAAAATAAAAAAATATCTCCAGTTTTCTGAATGTGCAGTTCAGGTTTGTATTTCTTTGTAGTGATTTGTATTGTTTTAGTTTTGTTGGACTAAAAATAGAGCTTTCTTCCTGCTTCCTCCACATTTCTTATGAGCTCTTCTTTCATTCAGTAATCAAGTGAACAGACCATGCAACCCATTCTCTCTTGCAACAAAGTTATAAAGGTGTTAGAAGTTTACATATTGGCAGCATGTACACAGCCAATTCCCAACGCTTTTTTTATGTTATGTGGCTTGTGTTTGCACACTGCCCTCTTTCTTCTTAGCTAACAGTTATTTTCCTAATGGTTCTAAAAAAAAAAAAAAAAATAAAAGGCTACTTCCAGCATAGTTTTGTTTTCTGTAAGGCTTGTTCCTGTTTTGTCATCTTTCCTAACTTGGTGACATGTGTGCTGTGTTGTGTCTTGAAAAGCTCTACAGTGCCTATCATGTATATCTGTGCTTTCAAGTCTGATCTAATGTCAGTGTGTTCCACACTC
Source organism: Lophotriccus pileatus (assembly GCA_035583135.1). Taxonomy (NCBI): domain Eukaryota; kingdom Metazoa; phylum Chordata; class Aves; order Passeriformes; family Tyrannidae; genus Lophotriccus; species Lophotriccus pileatus. Next base: position 30,429,044 of record JAWWES010000006.1, on the reverse strand, counting down.
CATTTCCCGAGCATTTTCCCAATTTTGTTGACAGTTACAGGTTTTTTTTTTGTAGGCTGAGTAATGGCTTGCTGCTAAATGGCTTGTCTTTAGTCAGTTGGAGATACTGCACAGTCTGCAGACCTACCAGTAATATCATTTTTGTGGTCACAAGATCATGAGTCTCTTCCTTTACATGAAGGTCTTGAAGTTGTTAAAGAGGCATTGTCAACTTAGGAAATCACCTTTACTTATTCTCTCATTTATCTCAAAGTCAGGTTATCTATCATATAGCCTTTTCTGTTTTTTTCTTTGTGTCTGACTTTTTAACTTTGTATTGCATCTACAGAGACAAAATCAAGAGCTAATACTAAACAGACAGTTGTAGGTGTCCATAATGTTTTCTTTTGCTGTCTATTGTAATGTTGTCGTCATACCAACTAATTTCTTTCCTGTCATAAGAATCTTCCATAACATACTTTCCCCTGGCCCTATTGTTTTGTGTTATAAACAAAAGAAATGTTACATGCTTATGCCCTTAAAATTTAGTTTTGCTCCATTGCTTTGGCCACTACATTATCTAAATATGGTAATGAATAAAATGTGTTCTGCCTCCTGAAAAATCACCTGAGTAATTTTGAGACTGCAGTTGCCAAGGAAGAACTTGTTACATACTTTGAAGTTGCTGCATACACCTGAAATATCCAAGTCCTGACTGTGCAGTGAATTTTGCTCAGTTGGTTAATTTCTTTCTTTGTTTCTCCCTAGGTGCATGCAATCAAGACGACTGGATAAGTGCTGTACGGCCCGTCATAGAGAAGCGTATACAAAAGTAAATGGTCATGATGCTTTTAAAATATAGCACCTTCTATTATGTTTTGAAATTCCTTAATTTCCTTCAATTGATGAATTTCAGCTGAATTTCTAGCGCATTATGTTTATGCATCATTGTTATGTGCATATCATTGTGTGACTTGACAACCTCTTGCCCAACATGAGATAAATGTGAGGCACTGTACTGCTGTGTAATTAATCAAAGTAGGTATCTGTGTAGTGAAGAGAGATCCTACTAGTGCTCTGGAAAAAGAAGAGCAAGATTATTATCTCTGTTAAACACCTGGGGGTTTTTGCAAGTGAAAAGAGTGTCATGACCATGAATAAAGTTTGAGTGTGTGCTTATACTTGAAAGTACTAGATAGTAACTATGTCCATACAGCTGGGACTTAGAGATAACAAGGTTTTCTTAGGTATGTGGCTTGTTTTAGAAATGTAGCTGGAAAAACATGCTACTTAAGTTTTCCTAATTCTTGGCTCTGACTCCAAACAGCAGCCCTAAATGTGCTAGAAATCAAGTTGATTTTATGCCCTTTTTAGAAAACAATTTTAAAAGCTTTTGCTTGAAGACTTTTTTTTAATAAGCAAAGCATTACTTACAGATTGCATTTGGAGAATTTAAACTCTGAAAGGCCTGCTAGTCTAGTTGTTGAATGTATTTTTCACACTGTATGAAGAAGTCTGCCATGTTTCTAACAAGTAATAGTAATGAGAAAGTAAAAACTATTGTATTGCAGCCCACTTCAAGTTTTATTGTTGACTATATCATGTTTTGTTTTCTTTTTTTGACAGTTTAAGTGTTTGTTTTGTGACCACAGACAGGAATAGTGATATCTGGGGAGAGGAGGTTATTAGGAGTTACAAATTGGGTGGAATTCATTTGAGACAAGATAAGATCTGTAGCACAACTTAATTTAATAGATCCATTTAAGATGTTGTTTCCATGAAATGCATTCCCTTCTAATGAAATCGAGGAGGAGGTTTTTGAGTTGTCATATTAGTGACTAATTTTGAAAGTGGGTTGTTTTTGTTGTTTTGTTTTTCTGTTCCTCATTTAGATACAGTGAAGGTGAGATAAGGTTTAACCTGATGGCTATTGTGTCTGACAGGAAGATGATATATGAGCAGAGGATTGCAGAGTTACAGCAACAGCTTGCAGAGGTAGGCCATGGTTTTTGCATTACTGGAATAGTTCTCTAATAGTTCTGGGTGTTTGTTTCACTGTTCACCTCCTTTCCTTGCTCCAAATGGAGTATCACTGAAAAAGCAGGGAAGGTTTACTGTTACTGCATTTCCGTCCAGCATGGCCGCTGCTGCAGCTCTGGTTACTTACCAGTGAGCTGATCTGAGCACTCGGTGCAGCGTGACCATGTCGCTGTGGCTTTCAGTCCTGACTTATCTGCTGTGGTACTGGAATTGTTCTTTACCTAGTGCCTCAGCTAATCTGCTTTTAAGTAACTGAGGAAATTCCTGGAATGTTCCTATAACTGTGATACTCTAATCTGTGATAGAAATATTCTGAAGACAAGACTTAGTTTAGGTTTTTTTCTGTTTTGTGGAAGGAGGAGCCTATGGATACAGATCAAAGTAGTAATATGCTAAGTTCTATACAATCAGAAGTTGCAAAATACCAGATGTTAATTGAAGAAGAGAACCAAAAATTAAAAAGATATAAGGTATGTAGCCTTTGCTTTTCTGATGAAATTGTGACAGTTATGAGAAAAAGCCGGCTTTTATCTCTGTGGGAGCTGCTGCAATTAATGTGAAAGAACTGGATGGGGGGACTAGAAGATAGTTGAGCCATATAATAATTCTTTAATGCTTTTACTTTATTTTTAGATCGAAAATATTAGGAGAAAACATAACTACCTGCCTTTCATCATGGAATTATTAAAGACTCTAGCAGAGCACCAGCAGTTAATACCATTAGTAGAAAAAGTGAGTATTTTCTAGCTGACTTTTAAGAAACAGTATATTACTATAGTTCTTCATATCTTCTATGGAAAATTGAATATACAACCCCATGACATTTATAGTTCCAAGATATTGTGTATTGCTACCTTACCTTGTTCTCAAGAGGCACAATTTCAGTGCAGATTGGAGATTGTGGGACAAACCAACTTTGCAGCATTATGCAAAGGCAAACTATATCTCCCCTTTGATAAACTAAATAAATTTTTATGATGGTGATTTAGGAAGAAGCAGTTCAGTGGCATCTAAATCACATTACAGTGCATAAGATGCTGCAATACAGTCGATGTATGGTTTGTGCTTTTCAGCATGGATAATGAAAAATCCTACTAAAATTATGATACATAGCATCAGTTAGTGTGTGGTAGAGTTCCCCATATCGTTCTTGATATCCCTTTTTGAGCCGCAGAGTGTTTGAATGTGCACCCCGTGAGCATCGGGGATTGGTGCCTTTGGCCGGTGCGGGCTCTCCACGCCCAGTTTGGTGCAGTACCGGGCTGTGACCGCCCGGTGGCAGCCGTGGCACAGGGAGTGTGTTCGGGAATTGTAATGGGCAGTCATTCAAAGCTTCAGAAAGACTTGTCTTCTCAGAGCCTGACATCATCTCCTTTTGTTTTCTAGGCGAAAGAAAAACAGAATGCCAAAAAAGCTCAGGAGGCCAAGTGAAGATGACTTTGCATAATACATACAGTTATTTGCTTCTGAAACTATTTTCATGACAACAAATAAAACTTTTCATAAACTTCAAATTTTGTCCAGTGCACGTTTGACAGTTGTAACACTTTGTCTTGTACTGTATGCACGGGTCTGATTCCTTCCTTCCCCTGCATCTTGTGCATGTAGTACTGCTAAGCAATGTATATAAGTTCTCTTCAAATTCAGTATTTAACAGTCTGTCTGATTGCTGAAAACTTGGGAAGTGGACCCAAAAATGTGCAAGGAGAACGTACCCATTTTGTCCCGTTTGAACATATAACAATACAAAAGCCAGAGTTTTAAGCATGAGCTTTCTTTGCTCATCCCTACTAACAGTTACAATACTTTCCAGTTGTTCAGTGGCATAGCCTGTGTCTTTGTTTTTATGAAGTATGTGTCTAATTTTTTTACAAAATTGAAAAGTATGAATTTAGCTGTAGAAACATTTGCAAAGACCAATGTATGATCTTAAAAGAGCTGCATTGCTTTAGTAGAAAAGATAATAAATATTCCCATTTTTATTTTGGCAAACTTTCTTCTGTGGTATTTTATTACTGGGTAAGATACTAAGGATATGGAGTCCATCAGCCTTGTGACTGTGAGTGTATGCATTCTAAATTTGGGTTAGAAGGAAGGCACCCTGTTGTTTTGGGGCGTTAATATCCTTGGATATAAGCTATTGCTATTCTAGAGTATGTTAAATTCAAGTCTTTAAAGCCATGTTTTTTTATTTGACCTTGAGGGTTCATTTAATATAAGAAAAAAAGGTGTGTGGAGGATTATTATTGATAAAACCATTGTGATGGAAGACACTTGCACTGTCTTCCGTGGACCAAGGGGAATGTCTGGGGAATGGAGCTCACTTGGTATCCTGCCACCTGAAAAGCTGCCTGCACTACAAATAGACAAATTGTTTTAGGATGAATAATAGCAGGTCATTGCAACAAATACATACTATTTGAATGACTCAAACGCTGTCACTGTACGTGAATTTGGTTGGAACACTTCCTGTTTCCTCCTGAAAGATTTGGATAAAAAACCAGAAAGGAAAGCAAGAGGACTGGGATTGTTTGGAAGACATTTTAAACTATTAAAATGCTTGTTTCCCTTACGTTGAGCTCCTGTGGTCTTGCAGGCTTGTATGATGAAATATAGAATACTTTGAGAATTTTTTTGAAACCCCAATATGAAACAAATTCTGTTGTCTGTTGGTGCTTTATATATATTGCGTATATATTAACAGGATAAAGTTTTGGCTGAAGAAAAACATTTACTGTGCTCTTCTACTGGTGGAAGGTTCTCCCTGAGTTATTGCTGTGGCTGGAAGGGTAAGATGTGTTTCAGAAAAGAACATCAGATCTATATTTGTGTTTTGTACAAAGTTGATCAGGTTAATGAGAACATAAATGTGAGTGTGAGAGTCTTCGAATTTAGTAAATCATTGTAGTGTTTTTGTCCAAGGCAAGAGAAAGACTCTTCCTCTGTTAGAGACATTTTTGATCTTAAAATTACATTCGAAACTCCATTTCAACCTGTTGAAAACAGTTGTCTCTCTTTTTATGTGGTAGACTGATGATTCCTCCTGCACCCTTGTCATCCTTAAAGAATTTTGATATCTACTATAAAATTTTGCCATTAATAGATGTCAATTTAACCTCTACTAAACTCACTCCATTCTCCTTTTATTTGCATGCTTGAGAATGTACAAAAGGAGGAGTTTTGCTGAAGCAACAAATTATTTTTGCAATTAGCAGTAAATTTTTAAAGCAATTTTTTGGAAATTAGAAATCCTGTATTGTAAGCAAACTGTCTGGATTTGTGGAAGGCAAAAAAGGATGGATGAAAAGATCAAATTTTCACAACATTTGTTAGTCCAATGTGTAAATGAAAAATATATTTTTTTAAAAAGCTGTTTTATGCAGAAGTCAAAACTAGTGTTCTGTGTTATATTATACAATCTTTATTTCCTAGTCAAAACCCTTTTGTTAATTTTATACTATTTTCACCAAATTTGTGGAACCATTTCTCCCTGTGTGTCTTGGCTTTAAAGGCAATTATTTGTATATTGCCTGCTTTTAGGACAGTGTCACATGAATGCAAAGCTGGGTACAGAGCTGATGAATGTCCAGGTTTGGCTGAGCTACAGTTAATTCCAAGTTGCTGGTACAGTGCTGTGTTTGGGATTAAGAATGAGAATTATGTTGATAACACACTGATGTTTTTAGCTGTTGCTAAGTAGTGCCTATACTCCCTCAAAGATTTTTTGGGAGCTTCTCATGTCCTGCCAGTGAGGAGGCTGGGGGGGCACAAGGAGCTGGGAGGGGACACAGCCAGGACAGTGATCCGGGTGGCCAAAGGAATATTTCACACCGTGTGACATCATGCTCCGTGTTTAAACTGGGGGGAAAGCTGGCCAGGGGCATCAGTCAGCCAGTGGTGAGCAGTTACACTGTGCAGCACATGTGCATTCTAATTCAATACCATCATCCTTTTCTGGCCCTTTGAGCTGCCTTTCTCTTGACCCACAAGTTTTCTCTCTTTTCCTCTTGTGATTCTTTCCCCCATTCCGCCGGTGGAAAGTGATGAGGAACTGTGTGGGGCTGAGTTGGCAGCTGGGGTTAAGCCAGGACAGTGAATTAGCAAATTAAAGGTGCCCCAAAAATCAAAATAGAGATTTGGGCCTTAATCTGTCTTACAGTTTTCAGAAACTCTACTTTGCTGTATGTAGAATGGTGAAAGGTTTGTGTTCTGATTTATTTCAAGGGCCACTGTGTTCTGTTGGTATAAACAAATGGTGTGGCATAGCTGTCAGAATTGAAATTTGGGTATAATGAGAATAAGCAGTAAGTTCCATTTCTGTGAAGAATTCTGCCACAGAGCTGCTTTTTCCTTTTGCCCAAAAGTGGTCAGTGTGTCTCCCATTTGCTAAAAGTTTGGAGACACAAAATCCCAAACTTCAGTGTGGTCTCTGTCTGCTACTCTAGCGCAGTACATAAAAGCTTTAGAATCCTACTGTAACCTGATTTTTTTCCTTCACAGGGTAACATTTTATATTTTGTACATGACTTATCTGTAAGGAGTTTTGTGCAGCTGAAAATGCAATGATAAATTCAAGCCGGTGTTTTATCTGCGGCCTGTAATGGAATCTCTAAGCATAGTTGCATTTGTCATCATTAAGGAAAGTTTTATAAGTGTGTTACCTTGTATTTGTTGGAGGCTAAGGGAAATTTATCTGGAAAGCTGTGTTAGCTCTCGTTAGTCCTAGTAGGTAAACCAGGAACCTGAACTTTGAGGGCTTTTGCCAGGATTTGTGTAGTGCATGCAGAGGAACTGCAGGGCCGTATTTCTAGATGACTGGCTGAGAAGCAGCAGTTCTCAGCAGCACTGGTTGTGAATTTTGAGAAAGTCTTTCTTGCTCTCTGACCAAGTAATAGAATTAGCATCAACATTCCAAAATCTGAATCAGCTACTGCTTTCAGGTTACAGTAATTTGCCAGAAAACAAAAATCCTGTCTTCTTAGCCAATGATACAGGACTTACTGGTGTGATGAATAACAATATTTACCTGTCAAAGACCCATCATGTGTTACTGTGCATGTCGTCTTTCAGGTGTGATCTCCCAGCATGGGCTGAGCTATTTGTGTCCTGTATGCCAATACTGTATCGTTAAATCTAAGTTCCATGTTAACATTTAAGTGGTTTCTGTGCTTAGACCTCATGACTGTAAAGAAATGAAATAATTCTTACACGTTCCTCAAACTGCTTCTGTGATGGCTGATATCGTTTCAGCTGATTATCCTGCAGCTTCCTTAAAAGTTGTCTCACTACTGGGATTAAAGGGAAACCTACTTCCTAGGTGTTTTCAAAGCCTTGTGTGATACCGAACCCTACAGGTAGGTACAAAACCATTCATGTTTCACCTTAAACTCAGTCATGCTCGCTGTTTCTTTTGGTAGGTGGCTGATCAATGTCTTGAGAAGTTAAAGCCTGTTTTGATATGGCAGTGATAGCATCCAACTTTACTGGATTTATAAGGCAGCTGCATGGAACATTCTGGCTTCTGATGAACATCAACCACGGAATGTTTTAGTGGTCTGCAGGGGTGGAAGCACTTCTTCAGTCTTGTCTGTTACTCCGTGAAACAGTGCTTGGTTAATCAGCCTGGTTTGCTTGAAGACAGGGAGCTTTCTGGAGGAATTAGAGTTGATGCTGAAATATGTTACTGTCAGACTTGTCTGTGAAGTCCCTGGGTTTAAGTAGGGTGACAAAGCTGCATCAAACTGACAGTGCAGTTACAGTAAAATTAATGTGTCCAGCAAAGAATACTTAATCAATTGTGTTTTCAATCTCAAAGGCATAACAGGAAGGTGAGAAGAGTCAAGTTTATAGCCTGTGTTCGCTTGAATACCTTTGTGAAAGAATGCTGGTGTTCCTGCAAAAGCATTTTATCACGATTTGCTACTCTAAGAAGCTTTATCTGATGTAAATCCTTACAGAGTGCTCAGAAAAGTGTGAATCATTTTAGCAACAAAATTTTTATTATGGAATAATGTTACAGATAGGTTTTGTAGAGGAGAAAAAAATGTTAAAAACAAATGGTAAAAATTGGATCACTAAGGATGGATGGGCTTGATCACTTTGTGCCTTGCTAGTGAAATTTTTTTCTTGAAAGTGTATGCATTTCTGAAATGGGAATTATGTGAGATGATAAAATACAGATTTTTCTCTGAGGTCCCTGAACATTCTCATCAAATAAAATACACAGAGAAAGTCATCTTACGTGTTTCCTCCAGCTGTGGGGGAATGTTACGGTTCTTTCTTTGTTTTTTTTTGTTTTTTTGTTTTTTTTCTGGTGAACACCTGATAGGCATATTTAAATCAGTCATCTGTGTGCAGTGGGTTCATAATAAGTTCTGCTGGCAATATCACTCTTTTTGTTCCAGAAATCTCTTTTTAGTACAAGTGGTGATCACGCAGAGTTGTTCCCACAGAGTTACAATTACCAGGTGAGGTGAAATTGAGGTAGATTTCTCTGTTAGTTGTTGTAGCTGCAAATGTTGCTTTAGCCTTGGAGCCTTTTTGTCTGCTCTGGATAATCTCACTTTCCTCCATTAATAAGATCTAATAGAGTTTATTATAGTGAAGGCACTTGGAAAATCTAGTTAAATATTTTTCCACGATAAGCAAGTATTTTCCATATTTTGTGCGGTTTGTTTATGCTTTAGTTACACCAGTTGGAGATTATGTTAATATTTGACTTCTTTTTTTCAATATACACATTGCTAATTGCTGGGATTACGTCTCTGACAATAACTAAGCAAATCATCTGCAGTGTTATCAGTGCCTGATATTTACAGTTCAGTGAATGAAAAATAAAGCATGCTTTATGTAAATATTTTTATGAAGTTCTGCTAACGTTATCGATGGCAGACTGGTACCGAGATAATTGTTGTATCCCAATTTAAACAAGAAAACATTAAATAACTGCAAGGTATTCTTTATAAAAATAATTTCTGGTTTGAACATGCACTAGCACCTGTCAATTTGTGCAAATGTGCACTGAAGTATGCATGTGAATTAACGTTTCTTCACATCAAATGCAAAAAAATGATATCATTAAGTTGTTGTACTCTGAGATCTGATGGAAAATTTAAGATTATCTTGAGGAAGCAAAGCGTGTGTGTAGAGTTCTGCTGATAGCATTAAAGTAACCCTTTGAATAGTCTGGATGTGTTTGATTTGACTCATCATGGTTACTTTGTGGTGTGCTTCAAAAATTAAAACAGGATTGTGGCTTATGAGTATTGTTGCTCAATAAAAAAAATCTTTTCTAAGAGAGGAAAAGAGTATCATGAGCTTTTCCTCGTACCATGTCCTTCTAATTCCACTTCTTGTTTTTTTCCAGTAATGCATTGGTCGCTTCTCAATCACTCAAAAATCTTTAGAGCATTTCAGGATGTTCGGCACTCAATATTTGCTTTAAAGTCTTAATGTGGTAGCACTAAGAGGAGAGCTAAACATGACTACAGATTGCTCTTAAGGGGAAAAAGAAGAGTTTTATAAGTGAAGCTTCTTCAGCTGCTTAATTTTTCCCTTGTTCCATCTTTTAAATGTCACCCTGTCCTCCAGCTCTTCATCCCTGTTCACATGAGAGCAGGGATTTGCTGTCTAAAGTGATGAAGTATCATAAGATAGGTATTTTTAGGAGCTGTGTACATCTGTGAATGATGCTTTTTCATCCATTTTTTATCAGAAAGGTGGAACTAGCCAAACAGACCATGACTTCAATCCTGAAAATGCTCTAGAGGCGACGGAGAGAAATGTAGGTTGTTATCATAGCCCTGGGAATGACATTAAACATTTTTGTTCATTTATCTCATCTTTCATGTGAAGCTGTGGTGTGGGAGGAAGTGATATCTTTGCAGTGACTCCTGTCTTCATCCAGACCGTTGTTTTTCCAGTGCAGAGAATATTTATACTGTCAAAAGTTACCAGCGTAAGACGATGTATCAGTTTTCTCTTTGTGTTTGGTTTTTTCCCCTTCTGTGAACTCATTCCCAGCTCTGGTAAAAAGTGAGAGTGAGGGATGTACTGAGTTTTCTACATCTATCTCACATGTGAAGGAAAAAACATGATTAGAATTACATATTGGTACATGGAAGTGAGACAGACATAACTGTCCCCGCGACAGGAACTGGTAGAGACTATTACTTAACCTTGTCTGTGTACTAGTGAGGAAAACTCCTTCTTGCCTGCCTGACAGATAAGAGAGAACTTCTCTTAGGGCACTTTTCATGCTATGCTGAGAAGTGGAGAGATGAGGACAGTAGGATTATGCTGTCCCAGATACTTGAGGCTCCTTATCCAGGACTCATCTGTGTCCCTGTGCAGTCTTACCTGTGCCATGGAAAAGACACGGGGGGAAGGGAGGTCTGTGCAGTTTCTTCTCTATACATCCTCCAGTTCAGTAGGCCTGTAAAAGCAAACAAACCTTACTACTGACTGCACTGACTTCCCTTGTCCAGGTTCTTCTCTCTGTGTGCACAAGGCAGGAGACAGATGGGTTTTGCTGATGTGTCCTTGCTGACCAGGCTTCAGTCCTCTGTCCTGCTGTTCTTCACGGCAGGCAGTGGGGACCTGAGGATGTTGTGACACTGGAAAATTTTCATTGCACTCTAAAGAAAAGATCTCTCTCGCTACCTGTGCACTTTGAAGGGTCAAGTAGGTATTGTTAACACCTCGAAACTGTCTGTGTGCTTATAATCCATACTGTATGAACTCATTTTATAATCTGTTCAGTAGTTGCTTCACTGAAGGTATTTCAGTTCTTTGTGAAAGTACCCAGAAGAATTTAGTTATAAATTCCTGGTCAGAATGACTGTTTAATACCTTAGATACCAGAAATTCAATTAAAGCAAGGCAAAGCACTGAAAGAAATAATTGAGAGCAGTGTAATAGAAAGCTGTAATGAGCGCAACTGAATTTCAATTTGCTTGTCGTGTGACACATTCCTTCTTTTTCATCTCAAAATTTTTAGGATCATAGGAAGCATTCTGGATAAGGGATGTGTTATGCACATGCAAACTTTATAACCAAAGTTACTTGGAAGTTGAATCTTAAAATTGAGGGGGGGAAAGAAGTCAAAGAAACAAAGTTTGAATGTAGAATTTTAGCACTTTTTTTGTGCTTTATCTCAGGGATACATTTTCACATTGAGATCATTTCACTACATATGTTTAAATTACTGGGTTTGACTTGCTGTTATTGCACAACAAATGTGGAAAATAACATGACAAACGAAGAAGGAAACTACTGTGTCTGGGTTCCATGCCCAGAGGAAACATTCCCAAAGGAAACATTATTCTTGTCAAATAAGGTATCAAAGAATCCTCAAGTATTTACAGGGCTTATGTGCATAATTATTAGCATTGTTTTCTGGTAGCACTGTCCCCTGTTTCTTGTCTTAATATTTTGATTCCTCTTTCTGTTAGCTGTTTTTCATAGCAATCACGCTCACTCTGATACTCTGAAGCTTAATGTGCTTTGACACTTCAGTTTTTCTCTTCCTTCCTTTTGTGCCACACTTCTGGAGCTTCAGCTCAGTCAGATCCAGTGACTGGAGAGACCCTTCAGTGCTCACAATGTACTGCAGGTGCTGTTTCTTGCTTCTGCCTTCTAGCTAGAAATCCCAACATTTAACTGGATTTTCCAGGTGCCTTTAATATGTGTAGTAATACCTCCTTAACATGAAAACAAGTCCTCAGTAGCTTTTATAAAGGAGCTGTCCCCATGGGAAAACATTCAAGTCAAATTTCTAATAATTTGATGGTAGTTAGTATGTTACACAGATGTCCCTTCTTCTTCTATCTCCTTTACGTGCTCAAACCCCTTCAATAGGTGGGAAAGTCCAATTCCATGTTTTTCTTTCTTTGTCAGTTACCAAACAGAATAGGAACTCCTAATTGTGTTTATAAAATATGTTATAAATATGTAATTTGACAGTAACATAGAAATGAAAAAGTCAAAGAGAATGTTTGGCTGACCTTTTAAGAAATGTTTTTGATTGATGCAATATAGGACTCTGTAATCTATGGTTGGCTTTGGGGGCCTGGCCCCTAAGAGTGCTTGTGCGAGGGAAAGGAGGGGGGGAATTGTTTTCCCTGGAGATGATACAACAGTATCCAAATTTGGTGCAGCTGGAATTTTGGTTCAGTGCTTTGAAGTGGGATGAGACACTTCCAGTAGATTGTCATCCTCTCTGTGTTTCATGAATCACCCAAAGCTGCATGGTGTGCCATCTGCTAACAGTTTGAAGCCACCACATCCCCATTAGCAGTATTGTCTGGGTTGCTTCACAAAAGGCTGACTCAGTGGGCCTCGAGCTCGACACAGACTCAGGATACCAAAAATGGGCAAAGTTGTGACCACCCGAGAGGAAGGCAGGTGTCACTGAAAGGGCCCAATGCTTTGTAGCAATTGGATGCTCTCCTGTCTTGAGAAGTTGGAAATGCTTGTGTATGAGATGACGCTGGAATCGAAAGTACTTGAAGAGTTTATGAGAAGCTGAAAACACAGAGCTGAAAAGTGGAGCTCAGTATGAACGAAGAGTACTCAGACTGGGAAAACAAGAAAAGTGGCCTTCTCTCACACAGACAACTGCTTGGCATCTTTTGCAGAAGTGGAAGAAACTTAAAAACAAATGAGAAGTACAAGAATTTATACAGTGCAAGAACTACTTGTTTTTCATGTCAGATGGAGCTCTTTTGAAGTAATATTCCTGCAGTATTTGCATCACGATAATTGCATCATGCAATCTGCCATCGTTCTTTCCAAAACAAATGAGTACAACTAGATATACAAGATACACAAGAGATAAGAAAATTAGTTAGTCTTGTCCAAGAAAATGTCCCGAGATTTTGGTTCTCAGAAATCTGAGGCAGGAATTGGAACGTTTGTAAAGAAGGTGGAATAAACACTTGAAAATATGCCTTAATTGGATGGGAGAGCAGGAGAAGTGAAGATCCTGGTTTCTTTGTGTGCCTCTTTCTCCACAGAGCTAATTCCCGTGAATTCTGTCTACCACATGGTTTATTGCATATACAAACACAATGTGCAGGAAAAAAAGTCTTATTAACTGCACTCACAGCAGACACAGTGGGTACATTGTATGCTCTGGGTTCTGTTCTAGATAGGCTGAATTTACAGTCCTCATATCTTGGTAAATATAATCCTTTGCTAAATGTCAAAAGGTTAGCTCTAAAGACAATCATCTTCACTGCAATGAAGCCAAAGTCCAGATCTTTGTTTTGATGTTAAGGCTGGCTTTCTCCATATAAAATAATTTTGAAGTCATACATCCATACATCATACATTCCACCCCCCACCCCTCCCAAAAAATAGAAAATATTTAGTAGAAAAATCAAACAGCACGTCAAATGCATCAGCCATTCCAGTGGAGAGAAAAGCTAATGTGGATTAACATTTTTAATAAGATGAGCCATGTTAATCGGTTATGTTTTATGTATTTCAATTAGAATTTTTTTCACCGGCATTTGACTGATTCCTAGTTCTGAAAGTGTTTATGTGTCTATGGAGAGTCCTACCAAAGTCAGGTTTCTTATATAAATAATTTCTGTAGACATGTAGGAAAGCTCATGCCTGTGTATATAATTTATGGACTTGATTAGTTTCTGTCTTTGAGTAACTACTTGCTGTATTTCTAAAGTTTTCAAATATGAGATCCTAGTGTTTAACTGCAGCAGATAAGAAATATCTCCAATGTTTTCTTTCACACTTAAGTAAAACTTAGTTCAGAACAGCCCTGGGAGAGGGATGAATTAAAAGTGAGATGTTTAATTTAGACTGGGCTTCAATTCATGTTGTTCTTAGTCCATTATTTATAAGAGGTATTATGCTTTACTGTAAATGCTCAGTGTATGAGGTCACCATTTCTTTCTTCTAAACCATGTTGAACTTTAATTGAACAATTAAAGTAAAAAATCTTCTATGTGCTGTTTCCATTCTTCATGTTTATCTAAACTTATCTTTATTCTTTGTTACTTTTTAAATTACTTTCCTGACCTTTTCACTTTTGCAATGGTCAAGCAAAATATATAAATTTTACAAGTTCACATAGAAAGAGGTTGAAGAAAAACAGTTGAATAATATTTATCAGTGCAAAGGCTACTTTGAAATTACAAAATGTTAAAGTATTTGGCTTTGCATGAGGTACTAATTGAATCATCCAGTCCTAATATGTGCTTTTCTATTTTTATTTCTTACAGGATAAAGCATTAAGGCATAGTTTTACTTTTCAGTGTGTGATGCACCACATACATGGGTAGAACATACAGAGTTAATAAAACATAAACCCTAATATGCTTTGCTTTGCTGTTAAAACTAGCTCAGGATTTACCAAATAATCCAACTCTTTTTGCACCTCAAGGATAAGATGTGTAAGCCCAGGTCAAGATGGGACGTGCTTTTCTTTGGAGCTACAATTGCTGTTGAAAGATGCCAGCTAGTTTTATTGACTGATTCTTTTTGATCTTTTAGATCACATCACAGGCTTAATAATGTGTGGCATGTCCGGAAAGGCTTGTGACACTGATGGTAGAGGAACAGGTCAGCTGGGGTGTTACGTTTTGCAAAGATAATGCATGTCAAGAACTTGGGAGGATGAGCTTGCTGCAGAGGTGAGACAGTTTCCGCCTAAGCCAGGCAGGGGGAGCACCAAGTCTGGATATCCTCCTGCACAGGAGCCACTTCTGGTTTACAAGTGCCTTCGGAATACCCTGCCCTCAGTGAATACTTGGTCCTAACCTCTGGAAAAAACACAGCTGATAGCACAGGATCAGCTGTTTGCTGTTTATGTTTCCAGGCTGTATCTGTGTAGTCTAAGTTGACTGCAGTATAACTGTAATTTATTTTGGTTAATTGGAGTGAAAATGCAGAAACTGGAGCCAGCAGAAACTGATGTAGAAAGCTCTTTGCTACTTAGAGTGTCACTAATGTTTCTGTGTTTTTATTGTGTTCTTATTTTCTGCCTTGATCCAGATGAAGGTACATCTGCCCCTCCTATTACGTTACCCCCAGTGGTCTTGCTGTGGAAAAAGGAGAGGATTTTTGCTTTCCTCCCTGGGGAGTGCCTTAACCACGAGAAGGTTAGGGAGCAGGTAAGCACTATCACTGCTCTTTTCCTCTGCAACATCTTTAAAAGAAAAGCATTAATCCTGTTCTTTGGAAGGGAAATTGTGAGAATGTGCTTATCAGGTGCCCACTGGATCCTGCACATGCTGCCACCCTTTGTTCTCCAGAGCTCAGTGTCCTGTGCTGGCAGAGGGCATGGGGGGAAGATTTGCAGTGGCATTACATTGGGTGTTTGCTGCAGACCAGTTGTGGGAGTTTTCATCTTCCTGACTGTTTTGGACACTGAGTTCCCTCTCAATGTTGCAGTAGTGAACACACCTCACTGGAGTTTAGAGACTAAAAGACATGGACCTAAATTCTCAGATTCTTTAATGGAGTTGGATGCCAAGCGTTTCTGTGAAAATCTTCTTTGGCAACGTGTATTTTATGTGATGTGCTACTTTTGGAACAGCATCTTCGTATTACCAGCAGTGAGGAGAATCACAGCATGTCCACGTGTGACTGGATGGGGGCAAAGTAGGGACTGCCCTCAATTGCTGTTCAGTTTTTGCTGGCTTCTTGGCTTGATGTTTTCACACCCTGTCACCATAAAGCACTGCTGTAGCATGTTGAGTTTGCCTGCTCTAGGCTAGATGAAGCTGAATGGTGTTTATAATTTCCATGTAATTCACAGAGTTTAGCATGGTTTGGCTTTAAGCATACAATGTTAAAAATAGCTTTTTAATACAAGTCAAGCAAATCATAATAAGCAAGTTGCTGGCAATAGTCCTGGTGTAAAGAAGTCTTACAATCACTGATTGAAAATGTACATTAAATTAATCACAAGCTCCTAGAAGTTAATATTAACTCAGTTAACTGATATCACTTTATATCATATTTTGGAAAATCTTAATTAAGGAAGTTTGTGCTTATGTTCAGTTGCATCAATTGTCTTATGATCCATTTTGTTTGCCTCTCTATCTCACTTTTTCATGGTACCTACTAATTTTTAAAGAAAGCAGTCATGCCTACAGTTAAAACAGTCTAAATTCTTAACAGGACTGAAAAAAAACCCTGTAGCAGCACCCCTTGTTGCCTCGAGATGTTTTGGTTTTCTTTGGGCTTTTTAATGACATTTTCTCTGGATTATTTTATTTTATTTTATTTTTGTTTGGTGGATTATATATGAACTTCATGAGCAGACATGTTGCATTTTATGTTCTTAAGTAATCATGGTTGTGTCTTTACATAGATAGAAGCTGGTCTGAAGTTACCTTGGTGGGCATTTTGATGAAATAATGTTTTCCCCTCATTAAACTGTAATTTGCATTTAAAATCCTACATGAATAATGGTATGATTTTGATATGTTATCACTTACGAAAGATTTTTCTCTCACAAAAGAGAAAGAGAAAGAAAATAATAATACTAGAAAAAGAAAAGAATTGTGTGTAATCTCCTGGCTAGATAGATCCATTGTCACAGTAAACCAGTAAAACATTCTTGCTTGTCAGTCACTGCTTTTGAACCCCTGTATGTCCACTAAACATGATATTTTATCATTTCGTAGCTCTTTTGAACAGAATAATGTCTTTTAGTGAAATTTCAAGTGCAGTATCTTATTTGCATTGGTGCACAAGCTCAGGGGGTATTTTATTAGTTTCCTGTGCTCTCTGAAAGGCTCTAGTTAAGGCCTAATGGATACAGTAAAAAAAGATACTGTCTGAAGCAAAACAAGGTAACAATTGAGTGCAAGGCACTAGAGTTTGTCTTCTCTGCACTCAGTGGCATGAAATCAGTCTGCAGCAGCACTAGTTCCTATTGTTTATGTAATTGTGGGAATAAAATCTAATGAAGCCCCTGAAAGCAAAATTTTAGCATTTGTTATTGGTTTTAGTTTGCTTCCATTGCCATTTTGGGTCAACACATTCAGACAGAAGAAGAGCAGCAGCAGTTCTGGTATGAATATTAGTATTGCATATTCCTATTTAATATGTGAAATGTGGGAGTGGGAATATTCCTATTGTGTATGTAGGTGTGAGTGATGCTTTTTTTTAGTTCTTTTTTTTAAAACCAGTTTTGACTGTTACATGTGTTTGCATGTCAGCACTAGTTTGTGTAAATTAAACTTCAGGTGCATAAAGACATTGACAGCTGCAGAGAAATGCTCCCTTCTCTTTTTATCATCTTAGTTTTGATCTTTAAAAAAAAAAAAAAAATCCTGGAAGTTAAAATTGAAATCTTTTCATTAGGGTGTCAGAAAGAAGAAAGAAAAGAACAAGAGAACTCCTGCCTCTTTCTTTCATCTCAAACCTTGCCTAAAAACCTGAAGGTGCTACTCACAGTATTGCCAAGTTATCCCACTACAAAGGGCTGCTCAGGATTTATAATATTAGTTCTCTAGAAACCTAAGCTGTGTCTGATTTTTCTTAATGCTGGCTTTACTCACTTACTGAGGATCTTTTCTATTTATACAGTATTATACAGTGTTAGATAAAGAAACTCCACTCTTATGTTAGGTATACCTCCCATTCTGTTAGAACTGAATTACTTTTTTTAAGTACTGCTACAGCAGAACGTCGAAAGCAGTCGGTGTCTCATTTGTGTTCTTCAATTGAGTTGTTAAAAACTGCATCTAATCTAAATATCCATCCTCAACCCACTCTTCCAGAGCTGTCCATAACAGGGCAGGGGTTTCCAGTTCCTCATTTTAAAAGGGAATGTCTCCTGTAAAATCCCTTGCATGCGACTCACCGCACTATGACCTGTTTGTTTCCTGTTTTATGTTAGGGGCTGCCTGGTGGGAGAAAGTAAACCTGAGCAAGAGAGAAGATGTGTATGTCTTGCAAAAGTAACTGTAACCTATTTTTATCTTTTTCCTACTCTCAGGAGGACGTAAACCTGTATGAATAGGGCCTGCACGGGTTCTGACATAGATGCACTGCATACAATGGGGATATTGGAACTTCTACCCCTTAGTCCAGAACTTAACTGAATTTCACAGAACTGAGTGAATTGGCTGAATTCAACAACTCCTGAAAGAAAATGTGTAGAGCATCTTTTTATGCATGAGGGCAGGAACCCTTTTTATGAATTGCTGCCTTTGCCTTTCAGGAGGCTGCAGTATTGAACCCAGGGCATCTCTGGGAAATGCAGACCTTGCTGTTGACAGAGGTGGTGTCGTGGCTGCTCAGCAGCAAACCAAGGGAGAACAAGTCCTGGCATAAATAATAACAGCAGCTCTGATTCTGCAGGGGCTGGAGCTAATGAGTGGTGTTTTGTCCTTGGCATCAGATTTGGGCTTTCTCTTGTTGCACCAAACATACAGTCTTTCAAAGAGAGACCTCCAGGTTGTGTTTTGCAGCATGGGCTTTCTGTGGCCCTGCTGCTGGCAAGGAGGAGAGCAGTTTCCCAGTTTTCTTGGACACTCTGATCAGCTTTTCAGTGTGCTTTCTGACACAGCTCCAGTGTACTGCCTTGTGGTGGTGTCTGCTTCTGTCCAGAGACTTCTCTCGGGAAATAGCTGAGCTAATTTTAGAAGCAAAAACAGTCAAAAGAGGCCCATTTCAGATGCAGCCAGAGTACCTCCTGTCTAATCAGTTATGAAATCTGATTGATGCTAAAGCCTTTTCTTAGCAGAATGTTTATTAATCTTGAAGGGGGTGGGGAGAAAAACAACACAAGAGATCATTTACGAGGCAGACATAAGTGAACAGAAGCTCTTTAAATATGAACTTGTGGGAACTGAGAGATTGATGCAATACATCACAGGGACAGAAAGGCCAGACGACAGCTTTCTGAGTACATGTTGGCATAAAATCAGATAGAGAGAAAAGAAACTATGGTACTTTTTGCCTGACATGACCTGAGGAAAATTACTGGCTGTTGTGTGGCTCTTGCATCGTTGTCTCAGGCATATCATGTTCTGCAGTGATTAAAATACAATTTCTGGTGACAGCAGGAACCCAAATGCCCTTCTGAATTGTGTGCAAAGTGCGACAGTTGTTGCTTCAGCGCAGGTCATGTTTCAGTATGTGCTTCAGCAACTGCTTTTTATTGCATTTGATTCCTATATCGTTATTCTGAATGAAAACAGAGGAAACACAAAATCTTATGGCGATATTCTGTTTATAAGAGCAAAGGTCACCCGTTGTCAGGGTCTGTGAATGTTGTGTGGATTTGACACTGTTCCAGAAAGGCAGGGAAGACAAAATCGAAATCAAGCATCTTTAAAAATCTTACATCTAAGCTCTCTTTTACTGCTCCTTTTCAAGTTGTGCTGCAGAATGAACAGCTTCAGGAGAAGACATTTTGCACCATGAGTAGAACTAGTGTTATTTCCATAGCAGGACTACTGTTGAAGGCTCTTTGCTTATACTGACTACGAGAGCCTGGGAGATGAACGAAGTCCTAAAGAGAGGGCATCTGTCATCCATTTTCTGGTGTTTGCTCTTTTACCATGTTCCCTTTAACACAGGCAGGGGTTTTTTGCACAGTTTTTTGTCTTATTTGAGTCTTACATAGCTATTACTAGACTTTAAAATGTTACTGAGATGCAGGCATGAGAAAGAGACTTTAATCTAAATAGAGTAGGCTTGAAACTAATGTATCTGAACCCAGCTTTAAACACTGACATTTTGGGCTGTGCAAGTTACGAGGTGCCACATTATTTGGAACTGTACATGCATTTGTCCTCTGACTGATAAGTGCAAAACAGCTAACTCCCTCTTATTTTTTGGTAAGATGACGATTCCCAGTTGTCCTTGTAATCAGCTTCAGAAAAAGAGCAGTTCTTCTCTGTGCAAAATATCTGCCACAAAGCTGGTGCCACTCCAGAACATCTTGTTACATCTGATTGTGCCTCAAATGTCATCTTTTTTATCTCTTCAGTCTGGGCCAAAATGAACACTGATGAGCTACTTCTTGCGTGATTTAAGTTCTTGGAGCACAGCTGATAAGAGCTGTGACAGTCGTGTAATGTATGACTTGTTATAGCTCTGTGCTACAGTGGGTTTTACCAAGCTCTTGCTACAAACCATAGTGGGAGCAGATGAGCCTGTGCTGAAAGGCTTTGACAAATCCTACTGAGAGCACTTTTTGAGAAGTGCAGGACCTTTTTGAAGATGCATGCAAAGATCCAACGTGAGGCATGGAGTGAGAGCCCAAAGGCAAAGAAACTGCTCCACTGTTCATGTGCTTAAAATTACTTTGGTGCTTAAGTTGCTTCTGAGCCAAAAACAACCAGATATTAGACCTCAGTGAACTTGGGAATGTCAGAAGTATTTTGGGAAATTTTGGAATCCTTCGTCATAACCACATATTTGGCCAAGATGTGATATGTGGCCCCAGTTCAAACAAACTGTAAATACTGCCATTTATCCAAATTATTATTCCCTTGCTATGTCTAAACTTCAAAGAAAAGCAGTTTCTTAATAGTTTGTATGATGCTATAAATAATATTTTTCTTTATTGCATACTGAGAGAAGAAAAGCATTTCATGAGTCATACTTATTGTGGGGTCTGTGGACAAAGCTCTCAAGGCTTTATGAGTTTCCACAATGTGCAAAAGGCTTAAGGTTCAACAGTCTTGCTTCTTCCAACAATAAATTAAAGGCAGATTGTTAAAATACTTCGACATGAGTAGCTGAACCTACTTAAAGGCACACCTTGGTGACTGAGCTGCTCTCAGAGACAAGCAGAGGAAAGAACTATGTGCAAAACCTCCTTACAGGTCAGGTGAAGGAAAGTCTTTGTCCAGAAGTTCCTTGGGTTTGCTTGGTGTTATCAGTCAAGGGGATGGAAGGAATATGTTTACTGAATGCTGTAATGCATAACTGCCAGGATTGGTTTGGGGATTTTTAATTACTCGGTTGAAATAAAACCTGCTTAAGAGAAGTGACACTTAGCCATGATTTTACTGCAGGTAACACAAATCCTGTTCTGTTACAACTCTAACCCTGTTGAAGTCCATGGCAGCAGAGAGAAAAAATTGATCCTCCTTATTATAATTTAAAACTTTGAACCAAATTGCCAGATAAAGCTGTGTCAATACCATTTTGATCAAATATCAGATCTCTTGTATGAGAATTGCTGAATGTGGAAATTCCAGTATCTTCTGTAAAACCACAAAATCAAAACCTGAGAAGACAGCAGTTTTCCAGGTGTGCAATTCCTTGCCTACAGTATTACCTTCTGCAACTAAGTACCTTTGAGTGACCTGAGTGCTGCGGTTTTTTACTCTCCTGTGTAAGTATCAGAGGATGTGAAGTTCAGTGGGTGCACCCAGATGTGTAAGCAGGTCTTGCCTAACTGGAAGGGTAGTGGCAGTATCCTTCCTTTTGCCTGAACAACAGCTGAAATAGTAAACCACGCTCTGAGATTGTCTTCAATACCTGTCTGATAGGAGAGAGGAGCAATCAGAGCCATGGTAAGGGCAGGATCACCAATACGTGATCAAATAAGGTTCTCTCAAGAAAATTCCTGTGTCTTCAGATACATCATCCAGAAATACCCGTTTTGCAATGGCTCTGAGGCAAGCGTGTGATACGCTGAATGATCTTCTGACTGACCAAATCTATTCCATAACATTGTCAAAGAGTCCAGTAAATACATCTGGGAATCATTTCCATTTGTGTGCAAAAGCAAATGTAACTGACCCTTTAATGCACTTCTGCAGACAGTCACATCTGTGAACTTTGCATCTGCAGAGATTGCACTCAGATTGCCTCAGATGCTATGCCCAAACTTAGAAGGCTAAGATGAAACTCTTAAGTTTAACTTTTTTTTCTCCCTTTTGAGAATGAGATCCTCTTGAAAAGCTTTGGTTTGTTGATCTATCCCCCAAATTTGGAGCAGAAGTTTCTTGTCCCCACTCTGCTTCCAGTTTCTGCTTTTCTAGCATGTAATAGTCTCTCATTCAATTTGGAGACTAGAGAGAACAATGCTGTATTGCTGTAGAATATTTTTAAACTTTGTTTTTCCTGAGATTTTTACAGGTGAAAGTGCTATAAAACCAGTAATTGGTCCTATTTGCTACACTTAGTAAGGAAATGGAAGATTTAAAATTTCTGGATGAGAACACTGAGATGAGGGATTGTGCTGCCAGTATTTGAGTAACTATTAAAACACAGTAAGCACTGTGAGAATGTATTGCTGCAAGTGATAGTAACTACGGTATTTCAGATGCTCAGTGCCTGCAAGTCAACAGCTTTTGTGCCTTCTCCCTCTCTGCTTGCCTCTTTGCAGAATTTGCAATCTTTTTTGTTTTTAGGGCTTTCTGAAGACTCTTCCTGTTATGTTCTTTTTACTGTCTCTAAGTATGATTTTGCTCTATGTACTTGATTAATGTTAAAAGAACTGCAGGGAAATACTTGATTACTTGGGAAATCAGCTCTTAGGGTCAGTATTTTTTGTTTAACTGTACTGTTAAGTCCATGAAACAGCAAGATACTCAAGCACAGACCTGTTCAATGCACACCTTTTTTGCAGGTGGTAAGTGACTGCTTCCGTAATATCTCACCTAACACACAAATGTCAATATTTATAGAGGGGGTTCAATGTGTCAGGGGTCACCAATAGCATTTCCGTGCAAGGGATCATGATTTGCCACCCTCAAGAAATCGGAAGCTTTTTATTGTCATGGGGTAGAAGATACTGGCAGCAACTAAAACCAATGCTAGAGCAGTAAACAAAGGTTGATTTTGTGTATTTCTCCCAGGCATTCATCCAAACTGAGCCATTTCAACTTCAACATGCAGGTTGGAATAGCTGAACACAGACAGAGATGCTACTTAAGGGCAAGATGAAGTAGTGAGGAAGTTAGCTTTCCGTATCTGGTCTTCTCTAAGAGATCCACTTGTCTCTTTGGAAACCACTGTAAAAATTCAGATTAACCTCACTAGGGGAGGAATATAAATATTAACATGCTGTTAATAACCAGTGTGATCCCTGTGGCCCAGCTTCCAATATATTTTCCCTAGCCAGTGTCCCAATGTATCCAATGCAAGTTTAGCTCCAGTAAGAACGATCAGTGGAGAAAGCTGGGTCTCATCACTGTGCTGCTGAGCTGGGAGTGCAGGGCTTCTTTCTCTTTGGCTTCTTAGGAGACTAAATCTCCACAACTTTGGAAACTTCTGTGTTCCTACCAAACTTCTTCCTACCAAAATTCTTTCCAGTAGGTCTCAGTTGAAGAGGCAATACTTTACAACTCTAAAGGTAACCAGCTTAAACCAATCCAATTCCACATGGGAATTTTTTAGGAGTTTCTCTTTGTCCTAACCCTCTCCTTCTGAGAAGTTCTTTTAGGATCTCACTGTCATACCAGTCAGGTAGTATTCTCCTATCTCCCAATTCAGCCTGTTCCCAGGCCACAGATGTTCTTTTGGTCTTAGCTTCTAGAAATCTGTGCAGGAAGTGCTCACTGTTTCTCTCAATATTTCTTTCTTTTGTTTCTTGTTTGGCTTTTTATAGTAAACAAGGAAGCCATTCTCTCAAGAGGCTGATTTTGGCCTCTTTATTGATGTTCAGCTAGTAACTTGTGTTCCTATGCTTTGCACTAAGTCCTTTGTGCGGAAAACCTCAAAAAAGTTAACTTTCTTTTTTCCTTTTGTGATTCATGAAGGGAAAATAAGATTTTTTTTTTTAATTTAGCTGTTAAATTCATGTGAATATTATTCAAATATAAAATAAGTACAGTGGTGGGACATCCTGGAATCTTGAATTTTCAAGTTTAAAACTGGTAGATATTAAATGACCAATAATATGTCAATATAATCTCCTAAATAAGCCTGAAGGATTAGAGATGATCTCTTTGCTGAAGTTATCTTCTACATTGTAGGATATTAATCAATTAGCTTGTTTATTGGAGATTTTTGGTCAGTGGTTATTTTAAGACAGGACTGCTGAGACTGTCAGCTCTGCTTTTAGCACTTTGGCATTTATGACTTCAGAAATGAATGCTGTGGGTTCTCTTAAAGATTAATAACTAAAACCTATAATTGTTTCTGGGAGACAAAACAGGGACTGTTTCCTTTTCACTGAAACTAATGTAAGTGTCATAGGTTTGTATAAAATGCAGTTTTTTATTTGTCCTGGTCACATGACATGACAGCTGATGATAAAGAAAGTGGGGGGAAATAACCTCCTCTATAGTTTTCAGATTTCATATTATTTACATGAAGCTAATGTGAAAGTTAATCCTGTAGCACAGCAGCAAGGGTTGTATTACAAAATCTTTTCTCAGACAGAACATTGTTTCTGACCTAACTGTGTATGATGAGGTCAAATAGACCTTTCAGTTGGTTGAGATATTTTTGTTTCTTGCTTGGAGGAGAGCAGAGGGAGGAGGAGATGCATAGGAGAACTAAGACAAGAATTTGTCAGTGTATTTAAAGAGATCAGTCATAGAAATCACGTTTGTATCAAGCACATCTGGTCCTGGTCTTTTAGTTTGAAGATCAGGATAAAATGTTGAGTTACTGGAGTCAGAAAAGAGCAAAGGCAAAGGAAGCCAAACCCATTGTCAGCAAGTATGTTTCCAAATACAGAATAGTTTAATTATCTTTCCTTGTTAAGCCTGTTTTCTAGAATTTAAAAATAGCCAGGAGCACTCTTTAATCAACACTGCAAATTATGATCTGGCAGTGACCTGCTTCGAGCATCCTGCAGGTCTGTGCTGTCTGGGTGGTCACAGTGGGGACAGATTTATGAGTATTCCTGAATGCCTCCTGGACAGCTGGGAGGGAGGCCACTGTTCCGTTTTTGGCTTGTAAATGAATGCCAGTTGTGGCAGTGTTGCCTAAAAGGAGGACCACAGAGAAAAAGACTCTGGGCCAATTTAGGGTGTAAGATAAGATAAAGAGAGCAGGTCCTTTAAGGAATACACACCAAATGTGCCCTCGGACAGTGGTTCTATGATTTGATAATCAGGTCCATCCCAGATTTGTCCACTCCTGGTTCTGCCCCATTCTGCCCCCACAAACGCCCCTTCGGGAATTGGTTCTGGCGGCATCTGGGACCCCTTCTTCCTCATCTTCATCATCTTCCAGAACTCCTCCAAAGTTCTGGGCTTGAAGGTTGCTCTGTCTGTGTGATATCTCCTGGTCCAGGCCTAGAGTGAGATGTTCTTTAACAGGGGTGTTTTTCTACAACTCTACCTTGAAAAGAAGACTAAACACTAACAGAATTTAGAGGGATTGATAAAGGATAAGCAATGTAATACAGTGACATTAAAATCTGCATGTAATACACAACTACTTCTAAAATCTGTAAAAGTTTAAAAAAATCAAAAAAAGAAAAAAGCTCTGAGGCATCAGTAGTGACAAAACTTTACCTCCAGACAACTACCTCCAGTAAAATATAAAAAGGTGACATTTATCTCACCCACTTCAGATATATAGGTGTAGTTACTGAGCACAAACTTAGTGCAGTAAAATGGGTTTATCTGGAGTGTTGTTTGCTTGCTCTGTTTTAAACATCTTTCCATTTTAAAGTTGAGTAAACAACTTTGCAATGTCCATTTCTCTTCACCGAACTTGAAGTTTGGCAGCAATTCTAAACATAGAATTTTTTTATTTAGAAGTACAAAGTTGGGCAAAAGTTCCTTCCCCTCAGAAGAAGCTGTTGATAGAGCCTACTTTCTGCTTATTCTATTCATTACAGCTCAGGTAGGGACACTAATTTTGCAGCACTTAATTAAGATACAAAAGAGGCCCTTATGTCATCTGGGCAGCTCCTGTGGTGGCAAGTGAATGAAATTCTCCCACCCCAAGGGCTTCCTGGGGATCCCACACTGAGGGGTGACAGAATGCCAGAGTGGAAACTGGCATCTCCTTAGTCCCTTTACCTCCTCTCTCTCCTCACGTCTAACATACAGGGAATGACCACAATATATCAACCTTGCTTTATTCAAGTATTTCAAACTGGTGTTTACCAAACTCTCAGATTTAGACCCTGATGGTCTGAAAGGTGCTGTTCACCACTGCTTCTGGAGATAAAACTGCCTAGTGATTCACAAGAATTTTCAAGAGCTGCTGGTGGATCCGAAGGAATTCTGCCTACCCGTTTAAATTACATATGTGATGATTTTTCAGTGCTCCTCCTATTTATACTATCCTTAAATTTTTTTATAAAATTAAGTGAACTGTTGTTCCTCCAGCTGTTTAAAAAGAAACAAACAATTTCTTGCTTCAGGTTTGTTTATGTAATTGGGCCAAATCTTAATTGAATATGTCTCTGTATCATTCTTCTAATTTCAGTGAGAAAGAACTCATTAGAACTGGTATCTGAACAGAAAGTCTGCTGATTAAAAACAGCTGATGACCCAAGAACAATAGAAATGTCATTTTATGTGTTTATAATGTCCTTTAAAATGGAATAAGAAAACTAATGAGAAAATGTCTCGAGGAAGGAAAATATTGCATTATCTCTGCATATTGTATTGTCATCTTCAAAAATTACTCTGAAGGAAGAATGACTCACTTTGGAAAACAGAGAAGGTAATGAAATATCCATGAAAGGTCTGAAAACTGAATGGTTACAATGTCTACTATAAATAGATTTTCATATGATAAATAAGGTATTTCAGTAAAATATCCAGGCACTGACCTGGACAAGTCATTAAATGTGTTGGGAGATGGGGTTGCCTGAGTTTCATCTAGTGGAATAAGTAGGAATTCTCAAGTCACAACAAGTATTACATTGTGGTCCTTATTTCACCTACCAGTGCTCCTCTTGCATCTCTTCTTTCTTGTGTTATCTTGTTTGTTACTTCTCCTTGTGCCTTGCAGAGTAACAGTAAATGTCTGCACCTATTGTACCTTGATGCTTGATTAAAGCAGATGAGAATGGAGGGGGAGAAATCTGTGCAGTCAGAAGAAAGTTTTACAGTCAGTAAAGTATTATCAAGAACAGAAAAAAGCAATCCCTGTGAAATGACTCTATTTCTAAAAAGAGGAACAGCTTATTTATTGGACTCTGGGCTGGCTCTTCTCAAAGACGAGCTGGTCATGGAGCTCATCAGTCATTCCTACCATCATCACAGCAACAGGAGCTGTGGAAAGAAATGCTCAATTACAAGTGTTCTGATCTTTCCCCGTGACTCTGTGCCAGTAACCCTGATATTAGGTTTTTCTCCAGCCCTGGTCTTTCTAACTTCAACATGCAGTGAGAGGGACACTTGTAAGCACTGATGAGGAGAATAGTAGCATCCCACTCACATGAGGATTAGTTACTGCACAAAGATCTTTATGGGACAGTAAAGTTTGATTCCTTTTCACTCTCTCAGCTTGACAAGTTCTGATATTCTTGTCCTTTGTTCTTCCATACTATTTATAACCTACAGCTACGCAGATTGCCCTCACTGTAGCTCCCCTGCTAGTTTAGAAGAATGTTATTGTCGCCTTTCTGTCTAAAATGACTCTAGTGTGCTTTATCTTCTCAGTTTCCTCTTATTATTCTCCCTCAGGTCATTGTTCTTGATGTTATTTCTAAAATTAATGTATTGATTTCCTGCCTCTCTCCTTGTCTCTTTATTATTAAGATGATAAATGTTTAAAGCTAGTCTGTCATTTATTACATGTATCGTATCTCTCTTAGAAGAAAATTGCTACTCTGAATTTAAGAGCTGAATCACAAGTGTAATGGTTAGAAGAGCCATCAAACACCTCAGTGTTCCTTGTTTCATTGCTTCATTTCCAGCTTGCTGGTAAAAAAGGACTACTTGTATTCCAGGAACAGTGATATGATGGTTTGCATTTGCATCTCTGAAACTAACTGCCACTAAGTGCCTGTCAAAACAACTTGTGAAAAGAAGCTGCTCTAACAAAGATATTAATCTTACTTAATTTTACATTGGTTCATATGTCAGATATGTGCAAAGCTTAAAAGTTTCAGGTCCATAACTATGCTGCTTCTTTACCATTCAAGCTTCAGAGTCAAATGATTCCAAGTCCAAAGTCAACTGCAGCTCATAGGCTGCTACTGCTTTGGGTTTAAAGGCTTTAAACATACAAAACCAAAGTGGTGTTTTCCTGTCTGGAACCCTAAGCCAGACGAGGTTTCTTCAATCTGGTAAACTGTTATGTGTTTCCATTTAAAAGGAAATATTTTGCACTTTCACTCACTTAGAGCCAAGTCTTTGTGGGTGTGAGCTCACATACCTGCTGGGGGAGCCTCCTGTCTCAAGGGGCAGTGCCCTCACTGCAATGTATAAACATGGTCTTTGGTTCAAACTTAGTATCTCATTTCTGTGCTTCTGCCGATGCGCTGCAGTCAGAATTCTCTGGAAAAAGGCAGCTAAGGCTTGTCCTGCAGAATTATGTGGTCCTTGGGCACAAAGGAGGTAAAAAGGGGGACATGAGCACCTGAAAATCTGTATGAATCTAGGGAGACAGAGAGAAATGGAGCTATGAAAATGAAAACTGGGCGAAGGGTATGGACCCACAAGAGCAGGGAAGGGTGGACACTGCTCCTTGTGTGTTTGCTCAGAAACATCAGGAGGTTGGTGTCCCACATCTCCTGCCAGAGGCAGAGGCTGGAGTGCCCACACCCTGTGTCTGAAGGGCAGCTGTGGGCAGTGCTGATCTTCAGTGCAGCTATGGCACTGCTTAAGGATGTTATGTAAACAGTAAAAGCAAAAGATAATCCAGCCTACATGTTGGAACATGGCTGGAGACCATTGACTTGAGTGGAATTTCACTCCAGCAGAGGCTTACTCCAGCCAGGGTACTATATTCGGAAAGATAAACATAAATGTATGCTTGTATCCTGAATGCAAGTTATTCAAGTTAGATAAGTCAAGAGAAAGTAAATATAAGTAATGCTATAGACCAGGGTGCCAGCTGACCTTGTGTTTTGTCAGCTCACTTCTCAGTATTTGCTCTGCTGAAAGGAATACTTGAGTGTTTCTTTGTAATGTTTGTGAAAGGATTGATGTATTCATCTTTGTGCTTTTCTGTCTCAGCACTGCAAACAAGATATTGAGTGATTAATGTACTCTGGTGACTCCATGGGCACGCTGAGCGACGTGCCAGCTGCTCCCACTGAAGCCCAAGGGGTGAGTACAGCAATAGGAAGATGCATAACGTGTACAGTTGTAAAAGGATCTGTGGGGAGTTGAGGATGTTTACTCAGCCATAAAGACAACAGGTTTGTGTGTGTGTGTGTGTGTGACTCCATAGAAAATCCAACATCCTGTTTATCAAAGGAAGTCTCCTGTTTTTTCATGGAATGAGTCGTCCTTGCATTTGCATCTTTTGGACAAGAGAAATAAGGAGAAAAATTAAAAATAGCTGCAGTATCAAACCTTCTTCCTGAACCCACCACCCCCATGGAGGGTGGTTGAAAGGCTCAACTCAGGCAGAGAAGTGTAATTGTGTGGTCAGCTCCCGGGTGGGAGCCCTGCTTTATCTCTGAACAATAGAATAATTTCCATCTGCTTGGTTGGAGCAGAAACCCTCTCTATTTCTGACAATACTTGGCATAGCATTGACTCTAAAACTACAATTTCCTGTTGTTTTTTTGACCCTCGGGTAACTTTTTTTATGGACAAAAGCTTACTACCTGCATGTGTTGTATTCAGTGTCACTGGCGTTCTGCCACGCTGGCTTTTCTGCTGCATTGTCACTGGGAGAAGGAAACTGCAAACAGTGGCTGTATGTGGACAACTTCTCTCATTTCTAGTAAGGTCTTGCTGTGTGGCACCAGAGGGTGATGGCCTGGCCACCAGAGACATAAGCTGCAGAGTTACCTCTACATATTAGTGGTTTCCAAGTCTATATTAGAGATGGAAACCTCTGTCCCTGTTAGGCCAGTGAAAGTCATCTCAGGCTCCCAAGAGTCAAAGAGCATTTTTTCCATCTTGTGCATAAAATGACAAACAATAAATATTCCATTAGGCCCTGTCAGGGCTGTAGCAACAGCAACGCAGAGGCCATGATGCACATGCACATCTTTGCAAATGGTTTTATTCATGATGCTCGAGATGGAATAAAGCCACTTTCCTTCCAGCTCAAGAGAGCTAGGAGCGGAAACTCAGGCGCTGTCTGACTACGGCTCCCTTGTGTCACAAGCGATGGGAGGATTTTTGGGAAGATGGGGAGAGCAGGTCCAGGCTCCAGCTGGGGGGTCAGCAACCGTGGCAGGTGAGGAAGAGCTGAAGCTGCCTCATCAGGCTTCTCAAAGAAGACAAACCATGTGATTTTGCAGAAAGAGAATATACAGGTTTAATATACAGGTTTATACAAGATCAGCCACAGACTACTTACCAAAAAAATAAGAATGAAGGAAAACCAAAAACCTCATGACTTTGTTAGTTTTAGGCATGTGCTACTATCCCCTATGGTGAGCCTGATAGCTTTCTTTGCCAAAGAATGGCAATAATAATGTATCTTTAGAAACTAAATGAAGACTTTTATACATGCTGCAAAGCTGTTCAAGCAAAAGGCAACCCCTGACTGAACTTTGAAATGTCTGCTTCCAGAAATACAAGCCAATGCCTTTATATAGCAGCATACTGACAAGGATAATTTATGTATTCCACAGTATAGAAAATCCTAGAGGCAGTGTTATTTTTAGCTGTGTAACCTTTAAATATATTCATCTATATACTAGTAAATTGGATTTTAACAGGTGAATGACTTAATATAGCAAGGCAGAGGAATCACAGATGTGGACAATGTCTGCCCAAATCGCTATTTTTTCCTGGCTCTAAATTATTCATCTGGGATGGCCAGAAGCCAGCTATGGGGATTATTGATAAAAGTGAGTTAAGAATAGATTAGAACATTTCTCTTGTGCAGTATAATGTTTCTTTGTTGACTGCGTTATTTTCCATCTTCCATTAAGCACTACAAGCCAGACCTTTTTTAACCCAATTTTAAGCTATTCATGTTCTACATAAATAATATTATTATAAATGCTCAAGTTCCTTGTTTGTAGGGCAAGGGGTGTTCTTTTAAAAGACATAATATTGCTGTAAACAAGAAGGCAAACATTTCAGCATTTTGCTTGGGCATGGATTTTCTGGAGAAGTAAAACTCTCCTTCTGAGAACTTGCCAGCTGTCAGAGCTGGGAGGCTGAAATGTGCAATACCCTGTAATTTTAGTTGGTGGTGCCAGTGCAGTTGGTATTCTCCTGTGAGTATTAAAGTTTTAGCCCAGCTGTGGTTTTGTATGTTTTTCTTCTCTGTCCCCTTTTTCACTATTGCTCTTTATTTTTAATAAAACTAGATTACTGAGATTAAAGAAATCTTTGGCCTGTACCAAAAAAATGAAGAGGCAGAGTTACATAAGGGGAATTAATTTGAAATGTGATAGTGGAAAAAAACATAATTCTTTCCAAAACATAAAATAAATGAGGTTTTATTCTACAATATGTGTAATAAAATTCTAATAACTATGAAAAATAAATGATGACTGTACAGTGGTGTAATAAGTGTGAAGTGATTCTGTCCCTGTGCAGACCATAAGGGTCATTTTTTTGCTATGCTGACATAGTGCTTCATTGCATCTGAGATTAATTTGGGTTCGCAGATGTCATACAGAGGTAATAACTGAAGTCCAGAAAAGAAACAGAAAGATAAAAAGAAAAAAAAGTTATTAATGAGGAAAAAAAAAGGTGCAGAAATGAGTCCAAAATCCTGATGTTTCTTTCGGAATGGAATTGGGGTGTTTTAGTCCTTGGTCCTTGAATAGCTGTAAAGGAGTGGTAAAGCCAGTAACAGAATAATTCTGTTGCTCTCTATTAGAAATGTGGAGAAAGGACAGCAGGCAATTCCTACATAAACACTAGAGGTTAAAGATTCAGCTCTAAACTCTGACCTTGCCTTTTTGTGTCATCAGCATATGTATTTCCTTGGTCTTTTTTCCCCAATAGTGAGAATAATGTTTTCTCTTATGTACTGTCAGAATTACTTCACTTATTTCTATGAATGCTTTTTTCAATCCCAAGGTGAACATTTTCTTGTGTGTGCTACATTTCCGTGTGACTTTCAACTGTAAGGTAACTGTAAAAAAACTACAATTCATCAACCTTGCTGGTAGTACAAGAGAAAGCATTGTCCCAAACATCTTTCCTAGCAGCCTTCCTGCTTCTGGTCTTTCTCCAACTCTAGGTTTCTGAGCTGTTGGATATGGTGAGTAACTTGGTAACTTGAGTAACAGTTTGCCTTTAGATGAATGGAAGCTGAGGTACAGGTTGCATATACTAAGATACTGTTTTTAAAATGTCCAGCTGCCTTATTTTTATCACTCCTGGCTTTGATTTGGTGTGTAACTGGGACAACTGGAAATACTGTGATGGTGTGAACTGTGGTGGTGCCTCTCAAGGAAATGTCATTGCCATTGCAGTCATTATTTAAATGGCCTTCTGGAAAAGGAGATTTGGGTAAGAAACAGCAAATGGGGAAATGGAATTTGATTGATAACATGATCTAACATGCACAGAGTTTATAGAGGGGGTGCAATAAATTACCTGACTTAAAATGTGCAATCACAGAAAGAGAAGAAAGTTGGAAGTAGAAGATAGCTCCAGTGCAGTTTAAAGCTGATACTGTCTCTCAGATGATTTTTTTCCTATTTGTTAATGTGTTAACTTATGCTACAGAATCATATCATTGGACATTTGAGGCTTTTAAGATTACTGTTGTTATTCCACTAAGTCTCACTATTTCTTATATTCCCTTGCTGTTCTCCATGTTCCAGCTGGAGGGTGCCTTAATGGCCGTGATGACATTTATCAGGTATTCAGTGTTCTTTACTATGGCAGTCTTGCCAATGCAATAACTTGTTTTGCTGCTCTTTCTTCTTTCCTGCCCTACCTCTTCCTTCCTCTGCTCCTTCTTCTGCTCACATTTGGCTGTGCAGTCCTGCCCCATCCTTGAACTAGTTGTCAGCCATAACTGAGCTAATTCATCCTTCTAACAGAATGAGCTAAAACAGAAGGGCCTGACAAGTGCCAGAGCCCAGCTGAACAAGCTGGCTGAGAGCAGGGGGAGGGCTGGAAAATAGTGATCTGTGCAGAGAAGTTCTTCAGTTATGTCACGAGAGACAAGCCTTAGTGTCATTGTGGCTGTTTGCTTTTGTTTGCTGACAGACTAGAGAGGAATTGTTGAGGGATACATTCTGTGCAGGTAGCTCAGAGGGTAGCTGGGGGCAGGAGCCTGAGGAAAAAGGCCATGAACTGCTGCCCCTTTTCATGACAAAGGGCATGGGGACCTGTGGCACAGCCAGGTGAGGGACATTCAGAGACACGGCAGGAGCCGATGGGGCTTTGGTCCCAGCTCAGGTGGTCCAGGTGTCACTGCCAAAGTGCATGGTTGGACAGGGAAGCTTCCTTAGCAAGAGCTATAGGCCAATATAGAAACACTTGGCCAAAACGCATCAGTTTGATGAAAACGTGTGGTTTAAAGAGTACATGTCAGAGGGAGTGCAGCCAGAACCAGGACAAGCCCTGTGGGGCACTGTGGAAAGCATTTCCCCCGTTAACCTTGGCACTGTTGTTCCTTGGCACTGTTGTTTCCTTTCTGCCTGTATGAAAAGTTTTCTCTTCCTGGACTTTGCATTGTGTTTCCCTGAAAGGTTTCAGTCTCCCTCATGGAAATTATGCAAATGTCCGTGTGCGCACGTAAAAAATCTGACAATGGCACAAAAAGTACAGGACTAAAATAGGTTTTGCTAATAAAAGAAAAAAAAAATCTATGTAGCAATGAGAGACCTAATTTCCCTTTTACATATTTAAATTATTAGGAGATAATTCTGTTCATGAGTCTGCAGAAGTCTCATTCAGAAAATGAACTATAAATCTTGAGAAGTGGATGCACAAATTTAGTGACAATGATGAAGTAAAAAACCCTGGGATCTAGAAGCAAATTAATTTGCTGCCCTGGGTCTTTAACAGCTGAAGGAGTTCAGTTTGTGTTTCAAAACAAGCTGACCTTCTAGGAGGGGCCAGGCATGAAGCTTTTTGCCAAAGGTGAATGGTTTGGAAAACTGAGCGTGTGTGAAAAGGGAAACAGTGGAAACTATTCAGTTTGGAGCGCACTTGGGCTCTGGACAGCAGCTATGTAAAAATGTCAGCCTCTGACTAAGTAGGTCTGTTTTCTACGTGTATAATCAGCCTCAGCTTGTTCCCTGTTTCATGTCCTGCATGCAGGTTGTACCATCACTGCAGAGGATATATGGGTGTTGGTGTTTTAGTTGCTTGATGCTTCACAGCCAACAGCAAATGAAGCAGATGCTGTCCCAGTCCTGGCCATAAGTGGACGTCTTGCTCTGCAGACTCTTCTCTGCAGATCTCTTCTTGTTTCACCCTTGCAGGTGCTAGAAGTGCCACGATCCCAGCAGAATCCCTTTTGTGGATGTTTTCAGAAAGCTGGGGCTCTGCAGGACAGAGCTGCCAAGCGTGCTAGAGGTCACCCTGCTGTGTGAAATGTGGGTGTCCCTTTGCCAAAGAGCCTGATGGGCAAGGATCAGGTCTGTCTTCTGTGAATGTCACTCCAAAATTCCAGAAAGGAAGCACCGAGACCTCAGGTCTAGCAAAGCAC
Source organism: Lophotriccus pileatus (assembly GCA_035583135.1). Lineage (NCBI taxonomy): Eukaryota > Metazoa > Chordata > Aves > Passeriformes > Tyrannidae > Lophotriccus > Lophotriccus pileatus. The sequence continues at coordinate 30,394,397 of JAWWES010000006.1, read as the reverse complement.
TAGTAATGCCACTGAAATCAATATAACTTCTCCTAGTGATTTGCTGGTGGCTTGAGGTCCTAAATTGTGACAGGAGCTGTCTAAAAACATGTATTCTGATGTAAATATGTGTATTACACTTTGCTATGTTTATACTTCAGTTTTCCATCAGATTTTAGGCTCTTCTAAAAACTCCTGAAGTGTAAGAGATGGGTATAAATGACCTGTAATGGAGTGTCGTTTGTCTGACAGGGGAAGTTAATAACGTTAGTCTTTGAGGGAACTATAGCAAGAAACATAAATAGAAGCAGAACACTGTGTTCCTTCTTCAGTGTCTTACACTAGCCCTAATACGTGAGCAACCTACCAACACAGTGTTATCAGATCAAAATGGCCAGCCAATAATAAATCAGCCCTGGCATTAGCAAGGCTCTGGCTCTACGACAATGTGACCTCCGGTCTGGAAGAGACTTCTTATTTTGTCGGAGATGTTTGCTTTTGGTGAAAGGCAAGTTGCACCAGGGCTTGGTAGATGTGCAGCACGGGTTGGAAAAACAAAGGGTGACACGGGGAAGGTGTAAATTCAGACAGAGTACATATTGATGAGTTATCTTCCAGCTACCTAGAACAGCTGCAGGGGCCACTAAGTGTTTCCAAAACACAGCAGAGTTGGGCAGACAGCAGATGCTCGGTGGCACATGGGTTATAGCTCAGAGCGGGACATTATTGATTGCAAGTGGCTTACTCACTGCTGGTGTAAGTAAACCTCTCCATGCAAATGTGTAATACTTGAAAAACTGAATGTAGGTAGATAATGAAACCTGCTTTCAAAGTTACTGGCATTTCTATATACAGGAAAAATTGTCTTTTCATCTTAAAAACTACCTGAGAATAATACTCAGTGCAGAAACCTCAGTATAATATGAGACCATAATTTGCCCCCTTTGAAATGTGCTGGATGTGGAAGAGCAAAGTTCAGAGTTCTTTTATTTATAGACATCTTGGTGGCAGTGGGTGTTTTTTTTGTAACCGTGTTCCTACATGCTATCAGCATCCATCAATGGATTTCAGATAGATCCCAAATCAGAAGCTTTAGGATTTTTCCATTCCCTCCCTTGCATTTTCCAAGCCTTTGTAATCCCACTCACAGACTGTGCCAAAAAATCATGATGGATAAAGCATTAGCAAGAGTATCAAGAGGTACTGTTTCTATTGAAAAAAATAAGTATTTGGTTCAAAATTATTGGTTGGATTTAAACTGTTTTGAAGTCAATTGTAGTGAGAATCTACTGACCCTACTGCAGGATGAATTACTCTAAGAGATCCAGCACAAATATTCAGAGCTATTTAGCTAGAAGTAGCAGGGTATCTCAAAACCAAAATAGCACACTGAAGGCACATATTTACTGTTTGTGTACTAAGCACAAAGGGAAGGGCATAGAGCATGTCAGGAGAGAGAGAAGATAACTTCTATTTTATGCCATTAAATTGCATCTGGCAACACAGTGTATCTATTTATGAACATGTAATCTATTTGTGAATATGTGTCAATGAGCCTGAACCGTATGGGAAGTGAATAAGAAGGGATCTGTGCTGTTGGATGTACAGCTGATGGCAGAGGATGTCCCTGTACTTTCTGCGCTGTACAAAGGAGGAAGGAAGGGCAGGTTGCACAAAGGCAGTACCAAGCCATCAGGATTTCCTCCCTGAGCATTTCTGGTGAATGTCAGAGAGCACTGTGTATTACACAGATAGGTATTGCATCAGTGCATAAATTATGCATGTACATCTGTGTCAGAAGAAGGTAATCACGGCTGCAAAACTGGGCATGCAAAAAGAAATGCTTGAACTATGGTTGCTTGTAAAACTTTGCTTAGTCTCCCCTGAGTATGTACATCAAGACATGATCTTTAAAACTAGAATTTAAGTACTACTTTGATTTCCAAAGACACTGGAAATGCGCACTGCTGTCCAAGTTTGGGCACAGCTGTGGCCAGCTCGTACCCCCATCTCTGTGCAGATCATTCACAGGTAGGTGACATACGAAATCCGCATGGAACTGGTATTTTTTGGTGCCCTTGTGCATTCTCTAGTTTCTGTACAGCTTTGCTGTTGCACAGAACGTCTATAAACATAACCCACGGTCACCTTTTGTACTTTCTCATTTTCTCCCCAGACAAGAATGGTCTGGTCTGGACTTTGCAGTAATCTCTGATGTACGAGCAGTCTATCTGCAGTGATGCAGTGAAGGAGTCACAACCTCAGCCAGCGATCCGAGCCTGCTGGCAGGAGGAGATGTGGGGCTCTGCCCTATATTTGAAGGCAAAGGTGCAAAACTTCAAACAGACCAAAGGGACTCAATATTCGCTTGGCAGATGTAGAAATCTGCAGTTGCAGAACAGTGTCAGAGCAGAGCCAGAGCACCCAGAACAAAACCTGCGTTTCCCTAGAGCAGGATCTGGCTGGTGATGGAAACGTCTTTCTACCTTCCTGTGCTTGCAGCACTGTTCTCTGTCTGTGTGTCTTGCAGGCACAAGCTCTTTTAGCTGCTGTCAGACCTTTTTCTGACTTTGAAATTTACCTGTGAGGCAGCTCCTGTGCAGAGCTCAGCAGCAGCAGCAGCAAAGAGCAAAAGCATTGGAGGCTGTCGCATCACAGCGCTTCGCTGAACTCTCTCAGAGATCTGTATGAGACACTGGCAGTTTCTCTGAAAGAATAATCAAAACTCCTCGAAGTGTTTAAGGAAAATATGGCAAGAATTTAAGTCTTGTGTTAGAAAAATTGTTTGTATCATTCCTGAGAGAATTTATTTATAAATAGTGTTGTAGTACATTAACTTCTTGTGCGCCCAGTCCTACCCGATCCTCTTTCTGGCTCTTGAAATGTTTAGATGGAAAATACAAATTTATCTGATTATGCTTACTTATTGTCTGCCTCTTGCATTTACAAAGATGCAACCAGGTTTAGAGCTAAACTACAGCACTTGTTTAAAAATGTGCTGTTTCAGGGACTCTTACGTAAGATGTTTGAGTTCTCCGTTCTGCTTGAACTTTGTTTTTTCTTTCTCCAAATTTTTCACTGTTGTATCATCAACATGGAGGGAAGATTTGTGAACAAAAAGGGATGTAAACCCAACATGTTTATGTCAGTGACATCCACGTGCTCTGATCCTAAATCCACGTAGACACAGGTGTGAGAACTGGACAGTAGACTTCAGGAAAGAACTGCCTTTCCCCTGGGATTGACTCAGCATTTTTCATATCTCCCTGTCCAACTTCCATAGGTTGTCTCTGGAAGCCAGAATTATGTACTGCTAAAAGTGATCAACGATATTTGTATCCAGCTTGTGGTAACAAAAAAACCCCAACCGTAACCCAAAACCCCCTGAAAATCTTCAGGTCCTGGTAACATTTAGAATTAAACATATAACAAAGCCCTCGCTGGTGGGACCTTGTGCTGATTGCACTGAATTAAGTACAAGGTGTTGCACCAAGGGACGCACAGGCACTGCCACACTCCCTAGAGAGGTGACAAACGTAGCAGCCTGTTTCTTTCCGTGCTAATTGTGCAATCTCTTCTTTGTCATCATCGAGGCAATTCTTGCCTGCTCTTGCAGCAGTCTGTGCTAGTCCTCTTGCCTTTTGTGTGTGCTCTTGCTGCAATCCCAGGCTGCCCTGGGATCTGCTGTCTCTGCTGCTGATGGCAGGGGCTGGGTCACGGCTGTCCCCAGGGACAGTGGCAGAGACCAGGGGCTCTTTCGCCCCTTGTACTTACGTGCTCATAGGTGTTAAACAAACAGTGATGCAGTGCCTGTTTCTGGATCTGTACACAGCCCCACGCTCATATATTGCCTCTGCTGTCTGTCTGTAGGTTTTTCCATGATGTGCCTTTATCTTGGCACTTTCTCTTGACAAATTCTTGCCGTCTGAAACACAAGGTTCATACATCAAAAGGGGATCCCACCCCCATCTGAGGGGTTATGTCCATAAATGGTGTTTAGATTTATAAACTGAGTAAAGCAGTTGTTATTTTAAGGAGATGCTGCTGTAAGTCTGGCTCTGACCCTCTGCAACTAGGTCTAAATAATAATTTTTAAAAGTTCCACAGTGGTGAATCTGTCACCTACCAGCAGATCCTTTGCTCTGCAGTAACAGGGGCTCCAGGAAAAGACGATGACATTGCACCATTTTATGTTAGTCCTAAATACTCAATAAGAATTTAAAAGTTAAGGCCTCTTAAATAATATGAAAATGGAATTTGGGCTGGGGAGGAAAGTGGGGGTTATTAGCCTTGTATGTGGTAGCGTTTTGTGCTTTTGGAAGTCACATTTCAGTCTTTGCTCTGCAATCACAAATCCTATAAGTATGTTTTTAAAAGAAAATTGAATTAATCATATTAAACAACAGCTCCCATAACGGAGGGCTCTCATAAAGCAGAAAAGGTTCCTTAAGTTGGAAATGCTGCCCAAGTGCAAGGTGCTTTCAATTTACCTCTGTTTCTAAGTCTTAAACTTTCACTGTCCATTCTCCTTGCCCAAACCTGGTCAAATAATCTCACTACAGTGTATTGCTAACTCCTCAATTAATTAACATGCAGTGATTGTTTTCTGCCGCTGCCTCACCGCCCTACTTTTACTGCTCTGCTCAGGAAGCTGTGTCACGGGGAGGTGTAAGTGCCACCGCGCTGACATCCACAGCTGTGCACGATGACATCTCCAAGTGAATCAAAAGGGAAAGGCAAATTTCAATGTGCATATCCTGCTGCAGTGACTGATACGGAAAATATTAAGAAGTGGCATAATGAGTAGTGTGTGTGGGAGTGCTGGGTGTACCTGGGGCTTCATGAAAAAAAAGTCATGTGCCGTCTGACAGTTGTTTGAGTAAGTCTTAAATTGACAGAGGGAGAACAAAGGCTGCACCTAAGCTTCCTGGGCTGGCCTAAGTGAATAGCAAATCAAACAATCAGGGAGCATCAGGTTTCTATTTTTAAACTGAAAGTTCCTCTTGGTTTTGTGCAGAACGGTGTGTGAGCAGTGAAGAGTGCACCTTTCTATAGTGTGTGATGATGGGGAATCGATATGAGTCTCTGCTTCTGTTGGCTGGAAGTGTGGGAATGTGCACCACAGTGTAAATATCACCTTCATGCCCACTGGGACATGCAGGTGAAGCGTAATCAGTTGCAGGGTTGTTAATAATCCTGGTGTGACTCCCAGCATGAGAGGTTATCGAGGTCCACTCTGTGGGTCAGGTTCCGGAGTGCAGTGCAAACAGCTCCTCTGGGAACTATGCACATGGATTCAAGTATTTGGCAGCTCTGAGTCACTTCTTAACCTTTCTCTCAACCACTTCAGTAGTTGGAAGCGATGAGCAGTTTTGCCACCAAGCCCTGCCTCGCCACGCGCTCTCACCCCAAACCGACAGCTGCTCCTTGCGACAGCGAGGTGGAAGGAGATGTAGGGAGCCGGCTGCTTTCTGTGCCAGAAATGCCAGAGCTGGCATCCCGCTGGGGGTGAGGACGTGTGGGTGAGAGGGTAGGATTGCAACACCCTAAATATAGATGGGAAGTCCCCAGTTACGCTGCTGTGGGACTACATTCCAGTCTCTGACAATAGCACATGATTTCCAGACTGCATTTTTGCAGCATAATGCTGGGTTTGCCTTTTTCTTAAGCGCCTTGCGCTGTGCTGTTCAAGCTCTGGGTGTGGGAGCAACTTTGGAATAATATAGAAATATATCCCTGACATAAAGCTAGGCAAGTATTTTCATGTTGGAGTGTACGTGCTTGTCCCTGACACATAAGCTTGTCCTGGGCTCCTGCAGTGATAATGCAGAAAGAGAACTTTCAATCCCGCAGATTTTTTACTGTTTGTCAATGGCTGTTTTTTTGCCCCTTGCTTTTCTGCAGAATTCAGCAGCTGGCAGCACTGACTGTGTGTGCTCACAAGAGCATCCAGGAGGGACGGGGAAAATATGAAGCTCCTGAGTCCTGGTTACAACCTCAGCAAAAGTCTTGAGAAGCTTTTCAGCTTTGCTTTAACCCATTCCCACTCCTAGGTCTGCATGCTGACTGAATCCCTTAACCTTTAAGGGTGCTCTGCGCAGCGGCACAAATCCCTGCTCCTTACCTTACTCATCATGGCAAAGACAAGATGATGCCTCTCTGCTTGTGCTCTCGCTGCAAATCACTGCTTGGAGATTTCTCACAAGCAGGCCTTTGGCTCTAGTAATCACTCACCCTCATTTTATTTTATTTTTTTTTTTTTTTTAATTTTTATTTTTTATCTAGCTAATCACATCTTAAAAGCTGTTGATCCCTTCAGCCTCTGGGTGATCCAGAGTGTAATTACAGGCTGTGTGAGGACATGTTCCCGCTTGTTTGCAGATGCAGTTGGGTGCCAGACACTTCCCGCATTGTGTGAAGCAGGGAGAGTTTGTTTTGGGGTTTTTTTTAAACTTCTCTGCACTGCTTGCAAAATTATAAACAGGCCCCTCTGACACCTTTTTTCTCAGAGTAAAATATTAAACCCCATCAGAACTGACTGTTGGGGAACAAGGTGTGAAGTCCTTCCTGAGAACAGACCCTTTGCCAGCTCCCAGACCAGTGGGCAGATGAACATGGACCTGATTTCACAATCCGGGGCTTTCTGCTTATCGTCTTGTTCCCATGGGCTTTTCTGTGGGAAACAAACCTCTAAAAGGGAAAGTTGTCCAATGTGATAATGGGATTTCTCTTAAGCACTGGCTACTGCAGGCAGTGGGAGCCCAGGGAAGCCAAAATTGCTTTTGAAAGCTGTTCCAATGCTGCCTGGGGATTTTGTACGTCTTTATTTTCCATCTCCTCCCAGTAACGTAAGGCAATAAAATAAAACCTAGTGTTAGGAAATTGCTCTGGAGTTAACTCGTGTTTTTTTTAACTTTAAAGCAATTCCTGAATGTCTGTGCTCCTGGTACTTTACTCCAAATGTAAGTTCATTTCAGCTTAATGTAATTGCTTGAATGGGCTGAACTAAGTAAGCAAAAAACAGCTGTGTATCAGCATCTGAATATTTCTATCCTGGACCACGTACTGTGGATTATTTTATTCCACATTAACTATTCCAGCAAATTCTCCTATTAAAAAAAAAGAAAGTTTAATGGAACTGTGGAAAGAATTAAAACCTTTTTTTTCCCCAAGAAAATCAATGCATCACTGTAACCTCATTGAATTGCTTCATATTTTCCCAGACCGAGGAACTAAAAGGGTATTTTGGATAGAAAATTCTGTTATGCTGACATTTATAAATGCCAGTCTTTTTACCATCCATCTCTTTTTTTTGTAAATCCTATACTCTGTTTAAAAGGCCTCATTTTGAGAAGCAAGAAGGATATAGTGATAACTTCCCTTTTTGTAACAAAATTGTGCCAGCTTTCTTGTGCGGCTGAGACAAGTCTAAGATGTATTTCCTTGGTTCTTGTTATGTGTCCCCAAAATGAGGTTTGTCATCTCCGTTTCCCACATGTCCATACGGGGACCAGGTACCAGGGAAACTGGAAGTCCTTCTTGTCAATCTTCTTGTCACTCACCTATCCCCACAACTGTAAGTGTTGAAGGTGGTGATTTTTCAAACACAACTGCTCAGCAAATATCTTTCAGGAAACCAAACCAGAAATCTGCAGAGCTGGAAAGTTGATATTGGCTGCTAACAGCAGGTATAGCTGAGAGAAAATCTTCTTGATAACCTGGGGCTGCTGCAGGACAGAAGGAAAGGTGCCTCCACTCCCAGGGCTGCCACACCACACCAGCCGTGAAAACACGGCAGGCTCTTCTCCAGGGGTTAAAGACTGAAGTCACAACTTCCACTGCAGTTTGCACTTATGCTTAATTAACTCAAAATTAATGGTCCAAAACCTAGTCCAACAGTTATGCTCAATGGTGCAGAAAAAAAATCTCCCTTTTATGTTCGGGATAATACTTTTTTCCTAGAACAGTGTTGGTTAGTCTTGAAGAGCAAACAATTGTAAGCATAACTTTAATATATATGTTTATTTTGCTTTTGTTTCCTGTGCAAATTTTTGAGGCTTTCCTAATGCCCAGTATGGCCTTTCTTCAATTTCCATGTCTTCACAGCTTTTATTTAAAAAATAAATAAATAACCCCCTCTTCAACATATTTAGCTGCATTTTTACAAAATCCCCAGCCAGATACTCAGCTGGAGTAATGGGAGAGATTAAGTTAATGCTTCTGTGGCTGATCACTTGATTTGAATCTCAGGCTTTTCTGAAAGCCTAGACTTCAGGGGAATATCTATTTATTCAAAATAGTTGCTATTTCATATATGTCTTATTTTAATACTAATGAGTATTTGTATTTTAAATATTGTCTTTACAGATAGTAACTCCTATCCAAGCTGTAACCGATGGGTAGAAATATATGATCAGTTCTTGAAGTAACTGGGATGATTTCCCTTGGCACCAGATCTCGCTATTAATCAATAATTTGGATATATTACCCAACACCAGTCAGAAAAAAAAATGCTTTAAGCCACTTACAGAGTGCTCAGGTATCTTGTAATGTAAATCACTGTGCTTTATTTTGGGTCTAAATCAAGAGCTGTACCAGTTAGCCTTTTGTATCAGAGACTTTTTACAAGGGCATGTAGTGACAGGATGAGGGGGAATGGTTTTAAACTGAAAGAGAGTAGGTTTAGATTAGATATTAGGAAGAAAGTCCTTACTGGGAGAGTGGTCAGGCACTGACACAGGTTTCCCAGAGAAGCTGTGGATGCCCCATCCCTGGAGGTGCTCAAGGCCAGGATGGAATTCTGAGCAGCCTGGTCTAGTGAAGGAAGTCTCTGTCCGTGGCAGGGGGTTGGAGGGCGATGATCTTTAAGGTCCCTTCCAACCCAAACCATTCTATGATAAATGAGGGAAATTTTTGAAGCTAAGACTTTCCAGCAGAGCTGTAGGTCTTGGAGGGCTTGATCCTCACCCTGAAAGAGAGCAAGGTGTCATTACTGCAGGTGTGATGTGACTGAAGTGATGTTGGCTGAGCTTCCAACACCAGCCTGGTTTCAGACAAACCTGGCTTCTTGTGAAAGGTTAATCGGAAACGTAAATGCTGCCTGTGGGAGGAATCTATTTTGGAAAACACACCAGATGCTCCCCCTGGGAGGAAAGTGGCTGCTGCAGAGGTTAATGGAAGGAAAGTTATGCTGGCAGCACGCAGCTCAAGATACTCCCGCCAGTAACTGGTGTCATTTGGTGATACAGAAAAGCTACATTTCAAACCAGAAATCTGGCTCCATGGTCATCTCACAGTTATTTTCTGTCAATTAGATCCAGCTCTTAGTGACCAAGGACAAATTGGGTTCTTAGTTCATGGAAGGATGATGGAGAAAAAAAGAGATCTGATACTGCTGACTTCATTTACTCTTGCCAAGGAGAAAATGTGGGTGAAAAGGATTCCCCAAGTTTTGTAATACTGCAGCTATGGCAGTAAATAGAAACGGTTGTTGGGAAAGATTGCAAGGATAGAAATAATTATCATCAGTCATCAGGCTCTGGGAAAGAGAAATAACCTGTTACGTCAGCTTACCCAAGGCTTTTGGCGTATCTGAAACTGCAGCAGGAGTCAATCAGAGCACTCCCTTGCTTCATCCCTGTCTCTTTGGGAGAGATCAAACTAGGAACTATGGGTGGGTTAGCAACACATGTGTACTCTAAATAAAATTTCATTGAATCTTCATTGGGCACATTTTAGGTGAAAGTTAAAGCTGTTCAAGCAAGAACAGTGAAAATCCTTGCTTGAATGGGAACTGTCTGGCTCCAGTCAAAATGTAAGTCTGGTAACTGCAGTCAATAAGCTTCAGCTGCTGCTGCTAAGTTGTGCCTGCTGCCAGTAAAACCTTTTCTCTGTTACGGGTAGTGCCTGAGAGGGGCAGAATATTTATAAACTACACAGTAAGAAAGGTGCTGCAACAAGCTAACTTAAAAATAACTCTCATCTCAAATATACCAGACTCTTGACTAAGTCAGAATCCTAGCTAGTTTGGGAAGGTATGTCTGTTTGATGGTATTAAAATATGGTAGAGATCAGCATCTTCAACTGTCTGCCTTAATTGAATGGTAAAATGTCTCCTGGCAGTGGACTTGTAGTTTAATATTTGCCTTATAAAAATCAATGCACTGTAGGCAGTGTTTCCTATCCCATAACAGCATGGGTTTTACTTACTCTGAAAACTGCACTCGTCATCGGAAAGCTACTAAATAAATTAAGATATACTGCTGGAAGATATGAATTTGCATCAATGCTTTTCTAGCTCTGTTTGGAAACGAGGTAAGCTGCTTTTGGAAAAGGAGGGTGCTGAGCAGCTTTGTCCATTGACTCCTCTGCCCATTTGCATTACACTGATGACTCAGATCAGGTCACGTTACCAATGTACTGAAATTATTTCCAGGCCATAATTGAACCTTGTGCCTCCCAACAAGTCTGTTAAGCGTCAGTAGGTACTCAGGTGATCTGTAATGTGAAACCATTTATTGGCTGTTAAACCAGCCAACCAGCCCTTCTCTTTCCTAATGACTGACCCAAGTTGCCCCTTCTGTGTTTGGGCATCACCACATTCCCAGCTTTGCTGGTGATATCTACCATTTCAGCTGCTCCCACAATCTGTAAATGTCTCCTGATGTTCTGCTCTGTGACCAGTCTGGCTGGGTTATCAAAGAAGGAGGGGCTGAAAATCAACAGTGTCATTTCCAGATGAATGGCATTCCTTGTAAAGAGGCTGGTGATGCACCAAAGGAAGGTGGAGGTGGAGTGCAAAGGGGAGAGTATGACAAAACAGTGGCAAGGAACTTGAACCCTGACGTCAGCCAGCCACGCCTTCCTGTAGCTCAGGCCATGGGCCCTCCCCCGTGTGTTCCTCTCTTCCCCATCATCCTCATCTGAGCGTCTGCAGGGCAAGTTGGATCAGTGATCTGACCCCATGGAAAAGAAGCCCACCAAAAAAAGAACAATTTCCTGCCCAGCCAGCTTGCTCATCCAGCTTCACAGCAGCTGCACAGCTGCTAAATCAGATGCGAGGGCAGAGCGGGACATGCAGGGACCAGGGAGGGGAGGGAGCGGGGGAGCATGACTGTCCTGCTTCCTGGTAAAGCAGCTGCCCTTGGGACGTCAGACCGAAGCGTAACATGAAGACCATATCCTTTGTCTGAGCAAAATTCCCTGAATCCATGCAGTTAGCAACACCCCACGGAAAGCTCTCTGGATGCTGATGCTGTCCCAGCAAAGGCCATATCCTCTGCCCTGTCAGTCACTCCGTGTGGTGGCACAGGGAAGGATGTGACCACACAGCTGTCACCCAGCTGGTGATGTCAGTCATGTTAACAACGTGTTGAGATTTTAAAAAAGATGCCCAAATGTGGCTGGTTTTGGTAAAGTGCTATTAAAATAACCCTGTGTATTCATTTGTGGTTATGTCAGTTCCACAAGTGGCTTGTTCCAGGAAAAAGTAATTTGGGCCACAGGCACAAGTTATGCTTTGTTGTCAGTGAAGCAGCAAAGCAGCTGCATTATTTCTACCCTTGGGGAGTGCAAGCAGTGATGCTCCTGCCAGCTGCTTTTGATCTGAGGGGAGGAATATTTCCTATCTGCTGGCAATCTGCTATCAGCTACACCCACGCTTCCTTAGTGACAGTTCAGCCACACAACTCTATTGTCTGTGGCACTGAAACTGTGCAAACCCTGCAGCTGATACGTTCTTTGCATGTTCCCCTCATCTTTTTTTTTTGGTTTCTGGTGACACCCACTCCTGGTCCTCCAGTTGTCACCAGCAGCACCTGCCCAAGCCCAGCCTTCTACTTGGGCAGCTGTGGGGGATGCTCCACCAACCTGTCCTCACTCAGAGGAGCTGTTCCTGTCTTTGGGCATTATTTCCTGACTTGTTGCCCTGTTAGTGACTGCCATCACTGTTAGTCACTTACTCCTTCCTAGAGGACAATGTGTTCCTCACAGACTCTTTTCCAAGTCCACACTGATTCCACCTGCTCATGTGCAAACTGAGATGACTCTCCCATCCTGAAGCTGCCACTAAAACCTTTGCTTGGAGGTGATTCACAGGGCTGAAGCAAATGCTTGGCAGTCTGTCCCCCTCACTAGTGGCCAGCCATCCTCTACAACGTCCTGTTTTGACCACGCTGCCAGCCACGTGGCTGGCCTGGCGGGAATGATCTGTCTTCCCTAGGGAAGCCACATCCGTGCCAAGGGTTCTTCTCTTCAATCCCAGTCCTCCTGTAATTATGCTGAGCTGCTGGGCTGGAGTCATACCCCTGTTCTAAAAGCATACCGGTGACTGCTGCAGGGGTGTTTCAGAGAGGCTCGCCATCCTCTGAGGTTTCTAGGTGCTACTTTTGGGAGCTGGCTATTACTACCTGATTATAGAAAGAGTCCCTGCTTTGCTGTTTCAGTTACACTGCATTAGCTGAGACCTGGATGCTCTAGATTGGTGTAATTGCGCTGCACAAAGCTGAGGATCTGTACTTAATATTTCCTACTATATTGGTGTGCCTCTTATATGTGTCACTTAATGAACAATCAGTGACTTGGTTTCCTCATCTCTATCACAGAGTGAGGCAGTGAGGATGAACCTGCTGGGGGCTGCCCAGCCCCTTGTTCAGAGGAGGCTGGAGAAGGGCTGTAGTTATCCCTGGATGCATTGGCAGTCAGCTGGGCAATGATGACGTTTCACTGAGCTGGTTGTCCCTCTGCAAACACTTAGCTGTGCAGAGGGCAGGAGTTCAGTGGTGTACTGGGGTTATTTGACACCAGGTCCAACACCTTGCTCAAACACTTCATGAACCCTGTAAAAAAAACAGACTTTACTCAACCAGGCTTTACGTAATAATTGCTCCAGGTTAAATACTACAGGCACACTGCAGGACAGGTGCATGTAGTTGCTGCTTGCTGCTCCTTTCAATACCAGACATTGTCATTACTTTGTTGCCTTGATAAAAGTTTGGTTTTCTCACAGGAATGAAATTACTGAAAGAGAGTAACTGTTTTATCGTGGCCAGTAGAGCTGATTAAGAAAATTATTTCTTCCTATTCCAGCAATGAAAAGGGAAAGCAGGTAGAAGCCACTTTCAGGAGATTCTCCCACAATCAGCAACCTTGAGAAAAAAAGTACAAAGAGATTTGCTGAAATTCTTGTGTGTGAAGTGTAAGTTCTCCAGAAGTTACAGGGCAGGAACGCACCAAGAGACCTTCTAGTGTGCAAAGGCTGCATGTTCCAGAGTGTGGTGGGATTTATGCCATGATATTTTTTGTTTTCCTAAGGAAACATATAAAAGCAGAAATGATTTACAAGTGTGTTTGTGTTTCAGAACACCAGACTTCATAAAAATTGTGGGCCCTCATATTTTCCTAGAGTCAAACAGCTTTGCAAGTATAATATTTTAGATTGTGGGGAAGAAATACTTGGATGCAGGAAGTGAAAAGGAGAAGGGAGGTTGGCTGGAAGAGAGCGTTGATGTTCTTCAAGCCTTCTCAGGTTTTGTATCTAAACGCTTAGCTTAAATATGGATCTCCAGGAAGGTGACATGTTTGTCTCCTAGGTATTAAATGTCCAAATTCCGTTCCAGACATAAACTTTCTAAGCCTCACTGTAAAGGCCTGTACTCAGTGACCACTGCCAGCATCAGAGGGTCTTTGTGGCTTTAGGAAGTTGTTCTGAAAGAAGTCTCACCCTCACAGATTTTCCAGGTATTGGGAACACTTAACTTGCCACACAACGGCAAGTGACTGCTAAAGACTGGAGCTTCTCAGCATTAATAAGGCACATATACAGTGGTGAATCTTGGGGTAACTGCAGCATTTCTACAGTGGGGTGGAATAGCTTCTGTCAGGGTTGGGCCCAATACACAGATAGCAAATATTAGCTGTAGGTAAAATTGAGGGGGCAATGCCATTATTTTATATGTTGTTACTTCAGTGCTAGCAAATGGCATTCATTGCTTCTTCCTTTCTGACATATGGAAAGAGCTGTATGAATGCTAAACTGACTCCTTAGTTCCTCAAAATTACAGATTTGGCCCTAATTTGTAGGTGTCTCTCTAGAGACATAACCTAGTTGTCAAAACTCCAGATGAAAATTAACTTGGTCTCTTAGTGTTAGGCTAACCCAACTGCTTCTCACAGCCAGCTCTGTACAGCACTTTGTTTTTCCCTAAAAAGATGAAGCCAAGAGTCTTTACTGGGAAAATTCTGTATATTTGCAGTAGTGACCTATGTGTTCACACAGGCATTAGCCTGTTGGAACACTGTAATCTCCATAGCATCACAGAGCCAGGAGGGTTGTTTAACTGTGTTTCTCCACCCTGACCTCCATAGGGCTCTGTGACTCTCTGATCCTGGGGTCACGGCTGATCTTTCCCTCAGCTTTCAACTGTGACCCATTTATGCTGTGTATTTATCTGGCAGTTTTGTCTTGAGTGGCTGCTGCTGACCTGTCCTTTTGAAAACAGAAGAACCCTGTCCCAAAACCCAGCAGGGAGGACAAGTGGCAAAAACGGCATTTCCGTCTGCCCATGGCACCGAAGGCGGCTGGAAGAGTCCTGTCCTGCCTGGCTCAGGCGCCTGGTCCCAGCCCACGGCAGGTATCAGGGAATCAGGGAGAGCAAACAGCAGGAGCCAATGGCAGCCAAGCCAGGAGACAGCTCAGCTCAGCAAACAGACGCACTGGGGCTGGGCAGGCACCAGGGAGGGCAGCCACACGTGGCAGATAATCTGCGTGACGCAGGACGAGGCCTGCTGGGAGCGGGGGAAGCCTCCAACATCTGCACATGCCGCAGCTGCCGTGGCCCCGGGACGGTGGGGATGGCTCTCCCCCAGCACCCCTTCGCCTCCCAGGTTCAGCCCCATCGGCTCCGGCTGCTCCCAGCAAACCAGTTAATCCCACTGGCCAACAATGGTTGAGTCAAGGGGGTGCAGGGGCAGACCCTCTGTCACGCATGTGTCCTGCCGTGCTCCTGCTATTTCCATTTCCCTTGGACACCCTCCGAAGCAAAGGAACACACAGGCTCAATAAACAGCCCACTCCGCTCCCGAATGTCTTTTCCATATTGGATGGCCGACTTTCCGAGCCCTATAAATATCATATTAGTACCATGTCCCCTGAAAGCCCGAAGTCAGGCTCCCATCCAAAAAGCCGTGGAGCTGCTCTCCAGTCTAAATCTGTGATGCAGAAATGCAACTTATTCCATGAGATCCCAAGTGGGAAAACTGGCTCAGGAACATAAGTACTAATTTATGTCAGATTATCTTGAATGGAATATTTAATATTTTTAATGGAACATTTTTTAATTGCTGCTCAGGGGTACTTTGTAGCTGTTGGAAACTCTGATCTAAGTGATTATTTTAATGAAAGATTGCCAAAGGACTCACATATGAAACTCCTACGTAGAATAACAGTGGGACTGTTTTCCCTAGGCTTCTGTGCTGGCCAACCCTCATTTTCCAGTTAGGGCACTCAGGGTAATTCCAATTAGCACAGCTACAGAATTGTCTGAGGCCAATTGTTAAGGGTGCTCACCACAAATCTGGCTGCAGAATCTCCTCAAAAATAGTCAGCTTTGGGTTTGCGAGTTGATGGGCTCATATGGCCAGTGCAAGAACCCTCAGAAAAGGACTTCATATTTGTGTCAGGGCCCTGAGGCCACTAATGGGCCCTGAACAACCCCACCTGACCCCCCACCTGCTGCCCATTGGCTGGGGCTCTATTTAAGCTCAGGCTCTCTCTTTCATATGAATTTGTTGTAGGTGTGACTTTACATCCATTTCTTGCTTCAGGATGGATCAGGGACCTACACTGCAGGTATGTCTGTCACCAATTCTGTTTCTGGCTGGTCTTTGGGATGGACCTTAGGTTGATGTAGAAGCCTTGCTGCCACTTTCATCTCCATCTCCTGCTGCCCCCTGGCACATGTGAGCTGGTAGGCACACCAGGAATTCCTGTGCAGGTGGGATAATGGAGGAGCTGTTGGTAATGTTTTGCTACCCAAAGAAAGTTGAATTTGGGATACTGTCCTAGATTCTGATCAAGCTCCTTCTTGAATCACAGTAAGTGAAATCTGGAAAAAAAAAATCCCTGAGGATCCTAAAACTATTTCTAAAGGTCATTTTTCTGTTCCATGCAAGTTGCCAAATTATGAAGTGTCATCCAAGAAACCCTTCCACACACATTCATGGGTGTCTACAAAGCCCCTTAAGCAGTCATTAGCATCCTCTTCTCCAAATGGAGATCTAGAATTTCAAGTGGAAAAGCAGATTGATTTTATTTATAGTCCCAGCATGTCTTTCAGCCACAATACAGAAATACATGGAGCCAGAGCCCTGTGTTGCCCTTTGTTTACTGCATGGCATTACTTTCCCATTCGGCTGGAGTGGTGAATCATCATCACTGCTGAGCTCACCCTGTTCTCAGAGGCCCTCTCCAGTCTTTGACCTGATGAGGGTCAGCTGCTTTGGTGTTGTGTTTTAGGAGTTTAATTTACATGTTGCTTCTTGACAGTATGGAGGACTCTCCTTCAGCTTGCCCTATGCTGCAGTGTCATCACAAGCCCTTAAAAACCCAAGCTGTTGCCGGATGTGGACAGTTGAAACTCCTGACCTAGTTTCCCAAAATCATGTGGTTGCCTTAGAAAATTAGGTTTTTTAATTTTTTTTTAAGTGGTTGTGTAGTTTTTGCATTAAGCTCTGGTTTAGGAAATTCCTTCATTATCCTATAACTGTGAGAGGTGGGTTTTTTTGTGATACAGTAGCAGGGGAATTGCTTGCCCCTAGCAGCTAAGAAAAGCATCAAATATTGTGATATTGTGGTTGAAAAACAATGGCATATGGATGGTTATAATTTGCCCTTGTTTTAGATTTGCTGGTGTTTCTCAGCAGTTCTAGGTACTCAGATTTATGTGCTGGTATCAGGTGTGTTGGGAGGCTGGCATTGGCTTGCCTGGGGTCAGACAGGCCTTGCTGTGCAGCTGAAGGCTGCACCAGGGTGCTGGGCTGCCTTTCTACAGATGCCTGCTTCTCACTCTTCAGCTCTTAGCAATATTTCCTTTTCCTATCAATGTTAAGCTTGTTTACAGACTTGTTCAGGTTCTGTACTCCTTTGCAGCTACCCCTTGAGATCCCCTTTTACTTTCCTGCCTGGGAGGCTCCAGCCCATATCCCAAATAGGACTGGAGCGGTTTTATAATCTGATGGAAGTTAAAAAAGGGATGGTGCTCTGGCCAGCTGTTTAGCAGCACCCACACCTTGGCTTGCAGGACCCCATCTCTGTCACCCTCTGTTTGCTGTTCCCAGACCAGTCTTTTCCCTGGCATTGTGGTGTGCTTGGCTGTGAGCACCCAGTGGGACTGGAGGGTATGTGAATGTTTGGATGGGTGGTGGGGCAAAGAGCAGTTTATTGTTTGTTGTCATTGGATACTGATACCAGAGTACCAATTTTAACTGCAGCTGTAAGGCTGCCCAGAGTATACAACCTGCATCTCTTAAAGCAATCATGGTTTTTCATTTCCCCAGGAAATGTTCATAGCAATCTCTTGGGTTGCAGCACTCCCAAAGTGCCTGTAGCTTACTCCTGGGATCTGGGGAAAACAGGGCTCTCATTAAAAAAAAAAATGGAAAAGCTGTAACTGGAAGCAGTGTCATATGAACAGGACTATTGTATTGTACTAAATTTTTCTTTTCTTTTTGCCATTGATACCCCAAATTGTTTTGCTGTGCAGCTTAGCCTTGGAGCCAGGGCTCTCCAAGGCTGCAGACAGACTGTGTCAAGGACTCAGCATGGCTTGGTTGGTTTTCCACCCCAGTGGCATGGTCTGTGGAAGATACAGAGCTGCCTGCATGGCCTTCCTAAGACTCAGTGTTCATGATTCAGATTTTAAAAATACCCAAGGACAGCCCTCAGGCAGGGATGCCAAGCCTAACGGCCCCACCTAATTTCCCCTTGAAATACATACTGTGCTATAAGTAGTTCAGGCACCTGCTGAAACTAGAAATGTTTCTTTCCTTAAAACCAGACACCAGCAGTGGTTAATTACCACATCCCAAATTGGCACAAATTAGTTCAGCTTCACTGAAGCCAGTGAAGCTTCATGGAATTATTCCTGCCCTGGCTCTGAGTCATTAATAGGTGTACTTCTGGCTGTTTTCCTCTTTGGATTATTTTGTTATACTAGGAAAGCAATTATCAGCCCAAATCTGTTTTTCATGCTTAGTAAAAAAAAAAAAATCCTCTGTTGCAATAAATTATTGGGCTGAGGGGTTTTTTGTGCTTCCTTTATGTGGACTGATCAGCAAATGTAGCTGTACGAGAGCCAGCTCTAAAAGCCCCAGAAATGGGAGAGGCTGTATCAAATTTATTTCCATGCATAGAGTCAGTATAGTAGATAGACATATGTGTGTCTGTGCATATACACATACTATACATAGAATCATCATATAATCATAGAATGGGTTGGGTTGGGTTGGAAGAGACATTAAAGATTATCTGATTTCAACCCCTTGCAACAGGCAGGGACACCCTTCACTAGACCAGGTTGCTCAGACTTCCATCCAGCCTGGGCTTGAACACCTTCAGGGATGGGACATCCACTATTTCTCTGGACAACCTGTTCCAGTGTCTCATCATCCTCATACCAAAGGGCTTCCTCCTAATGTCTAATTTAAACCTACTCTCTCTTAGTTTTAATCCATTCCCCCTTGTCCTGTCACTACATGTTCTTGTCAGTTCTTCTGTGTCTTTCTTGCAGGCTCATTCTATATTACAAACATGAAGTAGTGGCTTTTTAACAGACCTTCCATGTGTAATTGAAGTGGAAAATCCTGTCATTATAATTTCTTGATGCTTGGAGAAGTGGACCATTATAGAAGTGACTGCTGTGGATATATGTGAAATAAGCAATTTAGAGCTGTGACCAGAGGACTGGAGTCAACGTGCCAGGGACTAAACAGACCTAATGTTCAGATGCCAAAAAACTAATAAACTAGGGACTGTTTTTGGAAGTTTGGGTTTCGGATGTTGTCAGAAAAGTTGGCATGAGATAATGATGACCAGTAACTTTCCCCTCTAAGCAGCACTAATCTAGCTGGGAGTTAAATGCCTTTATTGTAGTACTGCCCCTACTGAACCTTCACAGGTTTTGCAGCCTGATACTTAGGTCCTTCTAAGCCCTTTTTGAAGCAGAAAGCAAGTGCAGTACTATGGGTGTCTGCATTCCAAATGGCATCCTGTGACCTCCAGCAATGCTGCTGCTCTCCATTTGATGTCTCATCTTGTGTACCTGTGCCTTGTACTCCCCTAGAGATTCGTTTCATAGAAATGTGTTTAAGACAGAGGATGTGATATTAGCTCTCCTAAGCTTTCAAGTTCTGAAGATGTTTAATCTGTTGGAAAAAACAAACAATACTCACTTCATAGATTAAGAACTACTTTAAAATTAGTCCTATTAAGATCTGCCCCAGATTCCTCAGTCTCAGTACTTTGGAGTCCAGTGGGACATAGTATATATCTGTGTGTGCTAAACAAATCAAGCAAAAGAAGCTTTGTATCAAAATAGTTTATTAAAAACAATAAAACTTCACTGAAGCTTGCTGTCCTTGAGACAGAATTATGACATTGCAGCATTCAACACAATCATAATCCACATATAAATATAATACTATACAGCTCCTGTTTGCCTTGGCCAAGTTTTGCCCTCAGTCTGGCCCCACGCAGCTCTGCTGATACAACTCAGCCCTGCATACTTTAGTTGCAGAACCTGTTCCTCTGGGAACTGAGCTCTGTCCCTTCCTCACCCCACGCTGCACAGTGCTGTTACTGTCTGCAGGTTGCACAGAAACCTAGCACAGCTCGTGGCAGCTCGAGGCAGTTTTACAGAACCCGTGTGAACACACCGAGCGACTGACAACAGCAACGCTGCTTGATATTTAGGAAAGATAAATAGGCAACCAATTACTCAAGTTCCCAGCACTGCCCAGCTGCAGAGAGCAGCTTGTGACCAGAAGAAGGAAGCTCTGTTCGGACCTGCCGCGTTGCTCCTCAGCCGTGACAGAAGGGCTCTTACACGGTGCGGTTTTGTCTAACGCATGGAGTCAGTTCTCGTGGCAGCACTGGCAGAGAAGGGCACTGCCAGCAGCTGGCTGGGCACGCTCCTGCCATTGCCCCTGAACACCCTCCAAGCATCACTCTTGGCCATCAGCTCTGCCCCACAGTCAGTATTTGTCCTTGCACAGTGGCAAATAGACTGACCGCTCAGTGTCTCAGTCTTTTGGGTCAGGATTCCTGCCTTGAGCTGTGGCTTTCTTGCCTCACTAGCCGAGAGGCTGCTTCTCCCTCTTGTCCATTGTTCATGTCCCCTGGGCTGCTCTGCTGATGGGTGTCTTCTTGCACAGTTCCTGATAGAACTCAGACTCCAAAAACCGTGGGTATGAGTTATTCTCCATTAAGCTGTAAACTCTCTTCTGTGCCGCACTGAAACAGGAATGTGTGGCTTCCTGAATATTCTGTGCAATCATGTTCTTGGTTTGGTAGTCTATGTTGATCTGAAATAGAGAAAGAAGGACATTTACTTCCGAGAACTGAATTCGTGTAAGTGTAATACGCAATACAATTTCTGAAGAGGTAAAAAAGGCAAGACCCTGTTACTACAGGGTCAAATTAATGAAGCTTTTAGAAAATTCTTCTTTTGCACAAAACCCAAAATAGTTCAGATATTTGTCTTTTCTCAGTTAAAATGGAAATGCTCTGAAACACCACTTGTGCCATTTTCCAGTTTGGTGAAAAGGCAGTTTGGGAGAGAGTTGCATTCAGAGACAGATATAGACACTGAAGTATGTACAGTGCAGTTTGACATCTGTATCTTAATGTGAGTTCAGAGAAATAAAGGCTATAAGAACTCACAGAATAGAGCACCTAAGTTTAGTCAGGTTTTCTTTACCTCTTTGGGAGCCTCCTTTTCAATGAAGTCATTGTAGATTTTTTTTGCTTTCGATGTCAGCTTCTGGGGCGACTTGGTTTTCTTGAAGTCCTCACAGGCCAACCAGAACTCGATGTTCTCTTCACAGAATTCAGACTTCAGAAAAGCTCGGAAAGCAGCAAGACCATCTAGGGAAAGGAGGGGGGAAAGCCACTGTCAGTTAACTACTTCAGGAAGCTTGAATTTACCCACTGTTCACATCTGTTTTTATGGAAATGTTTTGCTGTAGGCTGTTATTTTCAGTGATATCATGGCAATAAAAAATGTCCCCATTTACGTATGCAAGCAAGTTAAAGCTCTAACAGCTTGGCAGGCTTGACTTTGAGTTAGCCATTTTTTAGGTAAACACAACAAATGAAAGCCATTTCTAATTGGTATGTATGTTCCTTCTTGCAAAGCCTACATATATATAAACCCCACTTGTCTCTAGGTAAGATCACCTGCATTAACCTTTACACTGCAGTAAATATGACTGCTGCAGAACTCTGGAATATACTTTCAATGGAAAAGGTGACTCAAGTTCAAAGAGCAAATAGTAGTACTACTTCTAAGTCTTTTTGCTTTGCTGTTGAATGCTGCTTCTGGTAGAGCTACAGTAAAGCCCTGAGATGACTGAACTTCTGTGTTGCAGAATTCTTCTCATGTTACTGGAAGGCATTTGTCTTAGTTATTCAGTGAGCTCAGGGAACAAATGCTCTTTTCACATTTGGCAAAGCCAAGCTGATATGTATGATTTTAGCTAACAGGGGTTACAGGAAAAAAAAATCCACTACAGGAAGTAGTGGATTCTTTGGTTTACAATACAATCTTTCAAAGAACACTTCCATGAGTTTTGGCTTTAAACTGTTCAAAGCATTTCACTTGCAAGACCAGAATCAAAGCTATTTTAGATAAGCATGTACAGTGCCAACATGGAAGGAAGCAATCTCTTACAGGCATATAAATTTCGCCATCCCTTTGCTCCTGAAAGTTACTTTTTGAAGACAAACTTACATTTGTTAGCAAGAAGTTCATCAAAGGCTTCTGACCACAGCTGGGCTTCTTCAGGGGAAGGTCTGCAGAAAGAGGGGGAGAATATCAGACTCCACTGCTCAAGGTCTACTGTTTTTGTAGAACACTTCAGTTATTTAAACAAAGTCTTTTTCTCCTAACTTACTTGAAGTAGTTGCGTTGCTTCCCTGCCTTCTTAGCTTTTCTCTTATTAGAATTAGAAGAGTTCTGCAAGAAGTAGCTGAGTCTTGTTTTCCAATCTTTAATGCTGGAAGAAAGAAGAGGGAGAGATGCCTGTTAAAAATGACAACTCTCAGAGCTCTGGACACCAGCCCCTTTACTGCCAAGAGTAGCACCACTTTTCCTCAGACGGCTTTGCCAGTTCTGTACCCGGAGCCACCCACAGCACCCCGAGGGCGAGGAAACTATTTCCCCCCCTCAACACTCAAACAACAGATTCGCCCGGGAACCTGTTCGAAAGGGATGCTCCGGGCGAGGGGACTCACATCGTTCTCTTCATCCTGCCCTTCTCCGCCTCCTCCGCCTCGCTGCGGCGGCGGCCCCGCTCCATTCGCCCGCCGTGCTGCACCGCCAGGAACAGCGCGCTCTGCATCGCCACCGGCACCGACCGACACCGACCTCCGCCGCCGCTGCGCCGCCCGCTCTTATAGCCCGGCGGGCCCGGGCGGGGCCTCCCGCGGCTCGGAGGGAGGGAGCGGAGGCAGGAGGGAGGTGCTGCGGGGGGGAGCGAGCCAGAGGGGCAGGGTTGGATGTCTTTTCCCAGTATAGGAAAGTTCGCCTCCCGCCAGGAACACGTCTTTTTTTCCCTTTTTATTTGGTTTTTCCTTACTTTTCTCTCCCCTCCCCCCTCCTTTCTATTTTTCTTCGATTTTTTTTTTTTCCCCTTCCTTGCCCAGCTTGCCGTGCTAACGTCTTCTTGGAACGCTTTTAGCCAAGGGCTGGCAGTCCCCCCCTTTCCGTCACCCTGCATTTCTGCAGGTGTGTGGTTTTTTTTTTTTTTTTTTTTTTTTTTTTTTTTTTTTTTTTTTTTTTTTTT
>JAWWES010000006.1:30338209-30370509 GCA_035583135.1 Lophotriccus pileatus | reverse complement strand
GTGTCTGCCTTTCCACAGTGCTGTAGAGCACATCTTTCCTGCCATAAAAAGCAGTGTTCAGAGAAACTGTTTGACTCCCAAAACACTGGCTGGCTTCAACACAATCATGGAGCAAAAATATCTGATCCTTTTAGGTAATTACTGTAATCTTATAAACTCTCAGTGTGCTAAACTCTCACCAAGCTGCGCAAAGGCATTTTGCTTTAAATGAGATGTCTGGAGAAATGTCATTTAATTTCTGACAGCATTTAAACAGGATGCTTTTCAGTGCTGCTGATAGTAAGTTCTTTGCAGTATACGTTAGTGTTCTGATAGCAGCATCAAGTTCCATCCTCTAAATTTTACTAAGTCCCTTTAAATGATTTTTGCGACAGGTAGCTCTTAGTCCTGTGCATGGTATGTACATTTTTAAAAGGGAAATTATTGCGAAGGTGGTTACCATGGGAAGGGAGGAAGTGTGGAAACACCAACAGAGGTAAGGCTCTAAGTGCTGTGGAAGCATGTGTTCCAGAAACTTTATGGGGGGAGCTTGCCAAAGAAAAGACCAGGGCAGGCAGTGCCTGTGTGATGGATGGACCCGTGCTGACTCCTTCCCAGGCGCTTCCATCGTCATTTGCTTCGAGTGCCAGGGTCAGCCGAGCGGTGCAGCTGCGAGTGATTTGGGCAGGAGCTCGCCAGGAGCTGCTGAACAGCCTGTAACACACGTGGGGACGGGAACAGGGAACACTCTCTGCACGTGCGAACCTGACAGCAGGCGACTCCAGGCTGGGGGACGGGCTGTCTCAGAATAACAGATAGAAACTCAGCCCTGGGAATTACCCAGACTGGAGCCTTTGCAAAGGATCAAGTGCTGTTCAAGGAGAACAGCACGTCCTTGCCTGCCACCTCACTTGTAGATTTCTCCCGTTTTGAACCTGGTTTCAAGTTGCTTTCACCTGATTCTCAAAGCTGAATGTGGGAAAATGTGTCAACTTTGGGAAGTTGAAAACCTTAAAGTCTAGGAAGCTACAGTGAGGTTTGGTTAAGCATTGATATTTGGGGGGTTACCAGAGCACACCAGAGACCCTGCTAATGTTTGATGCCTGACAATGTTTTCTTGTTGGTCCTGGAGGAGACCTGTAAAGGTAGAGCTGGGATACTCCCAGCATTGGCCAAGTTGTAAAGCTGGCAGTAGACAGCATGTGGAAAATTGCAGCATGAATCACGTATTTATCTGCTACTTTTTATGTCAAACTTCTTAATTGCTCCTTTCAGAAACCCATAAAATGGAAGGGCCAGTTAAGGAAGGCAGTTATAACGTGTAATCTTTCAACAGTGGAAAAAGCTGAACATGGAATTGTGAGCTTAGGTGGCCTTATAAAACAAACTTATGGTAACGCTTGGTTTAAAGACTATTTAGATTAAATTTGAATTTTATTGGCTGCATTAAGGTATATCTTTTGTTTACATATTTATTATACTTTTAAAGCATGGATTTTGCTGCACCTCTATCTCGTGATTCCTTTTGTTGGGAACAGGGCTCTGTGACTCAAAGCAGCATCCAGAGCAGCATTCCAGATCTGTCTGTGGGTGTGCTGACCTCTACCCTTTCAAAACAGGGAAGCTTTTGGTAGCTGAGGACAAACGCAAACGTCATGCCAAAACCTCTTCTTTACATCCTCCTCAAAGCTTCTGTCTATTTCTGTAACACTAAACTCATTGGCAAGAGGCATGGAAAGGCCCATGGAAAGTGATGAGAGGGGGGAAGACTGTAGGCTAACTTTGCTGTTGAAGTTGGTGACAGATTTGCTATTGCCTGCAGTGAAATCTGATGTCAGACATTTAATGGCACAAGCGCTCACCCTGGAGATCACACTTCTCTTTTCAGAGGCTTTTTTGAGAATGTTCTGTTCTTTTTCTGCTTATATGATTCCTACGGGCATCAGAGATGGCTCGATGCACAGAGGACTGTAACATATGCAATAAACAACCAGGATGGAAGATGAGGGTTTTTTCCATCTCAGTTACGTTGTATGTCGCAATAGCCACGCTGATCTTTTTCAAGTCCCCAGTGAGTAGTTGTTCTCACTACATGATACTTAACTCCGTGTCTGCGTTTTTTGAAATGCCAGCCCTTCTTTCTTTCTCTTCCTTGGCTGAGAGGACATAGGCAAAATTTTCCAGAGACTTTATAGCTGAGTTTCATAAAGCCAAGAGGGTGGAACGTGCTCTTGCACAGTAGTTCAAACCGTGCATAAGTTATCTGAGGGATGCTGAGAAAATAATATTCAAAAGAAGAAACAAGATGTTGAGCGATGCCTCTTTGTTTTGTAATTCAAATTGCACAGGTTCTCTTTCCTGTACTTGGATTGCTCCCGAACTTCCAGCTGTACAGTCCTGTTGCTGTGTCTGTGAGACGGTTCGTGTAGGCATCAGAAGAGGAGATCAGCGAATCACACCTCTGTGTGCTGCTTCTAACAGCACCGTGACCGTCTGTTCTTACCTCTCTTTTAAGCTGTGTCTTCTCTGAAGTGCAGGGGACTGATCTGTGTCAGTACAAAAGGGCACTGGGGTACCCAGCTGTGGGGGGAAGGGATCTGCTTCTCTGCTGTGCATTGCTAAGTAACAGCAATCAAGCACAGGCTGCATTGTATTCATTCCTAGATGAATGTTGTGATTATGAATATTAAAATTGCCACTCTGGTTTTCTTTTTCTTTTTTTGTGTAAGTGCTTCTAATCCTGTTCATTGCATTCTGCCTTTCCAGTCCCTGTTACAACTTAAATTATGTCTAGTGGGGGGTGCTGGGGGGTTTTTTTGATTTTTTTTTTTCTTTTTTTTTTGGTGGGCTTTTTTTTGTGGTTATTTTGGGGTTTTGTTTTGCTTTTAGCTATTTATTTCTATTGTTTCTTTGTTTGGGCTTTTTTAATTGCTTGAAGCTTGCTGAAGTCAAGTTGTTGCATTCTTTGGCTTTGGCCCTGCAGGCTGTGCCTGTTGGGCTGTTGTACTTCCTCCAGTATTATTTTCCAGTCATAAAGCTGAAAACGTGCAAATCATCAGAAGCCATTCCTGGATCTAAATTTAGCACTACTATGGATTAACACTAAGGATGGACCAATTAAATGTTCTGCCTTCCCTACAAAAAAATAAAAAAAATAAAATGTATCTCATTACAAAGGGATCTCGTTTCACTTAACAGTAAGATCCTCTGTCTGAGTAACCTATAAACTAGACAGAGGTTTCTGAGAACTCATCATTCTCGGCCCTCGGCCACCTTGTTTTACATAAACACTGACATTAGTTTATAGAAGTTCTAAAAATAGAGCTGAAATTTGTCAAGAAGCAGCTCAGCTGGGACTGTATGTCTACTTACAGGCTTGCTGCTGTGTGGATGTGCACGCCTCCGCTTTAGTGATGCTGTAAAGAGAGTATGAATCCAGGCATTGAGCAGTTGATTGTGACTCCACCTCTGCCTGTGGATGTTTGGAAATGTTAGTTTTGAAGGGGAGACACTGTAACAACGGTGGGAAGGAGTCTGATCAGCATGTTCCCTGGGGGGGCTGGGATGGCTGTCCCCCTCATGGAAGATCTGCTTTATCCCTTCTGCAAAGGCAAGCTGAAAGGAGACCTGTTAATATAGTCTGCATTCTAAAGGACAGGACATTCTCATATTCCTTATGTCTTTTGTCAATACAGAAAGCAAACAGCTTAGCAAGAAGCAGTGTATTTTTAACCATGAAATTTTCTTAGCAGAGATGAGCTGGGTTACACCATCTCAGGTAAAGAGATATGATTAATCTTGTTTGAGGTTAGCTAGGTGATACAGAACACTGGCTCCATGTTCTGTTCCAGCTGCAGCCTATTTTGTCGTGCCCCTTCCTCCCAAAGTCTGTATTTGTTAAACCGGGTGTGCAGAGGGACATTAAACAATCAAATGTGTTTGTTAAATCTGGACATGGGCACCATCTTTGTCGTATCATCTGCATGTAACACAGTCAACACACACTCCTTTTGATGACTACTTAATCCATGTTAATAAAGCTCTCTGTAAATGCCTGAATGGCATTAGTCAGACATTGATTCAGAAAGTCTTTGTGGCTTACAGAATCAACCCCCTTTTGCAACTCCTACAGGTAAAAACTGTCAGGAGCACAACAGTGAGAAAAGTGAAGATTAGAGAGGAGTATAAACATTTTTGCTCCACCTACAAAGTTCAAATTAAAATAAGAGTTGAAAATAAGTTAAAATAAGCATTGAAATGGAGATAAAATGTCCGTCTTTCTTAGTTCATGACGGGCAGAAAAGTTTAAACAAAATGACTCCTTGGAACATCTTGTTTTCTAGGTTGGGTAGAACTAGCAGAGTTTTAGCCTTTCTTAGTGGAAAATAAAAACACTAGCAAAATATCAAATTTGTCAGTGTAAATTTGTTCTTTTCCTTAAATTACTTTAGGGTGGTATTTTCTTTATGATTTTCAGTGTTGCAGTATGTTGCAGTGAAGAGTGGAAAGGTATTGAATGTCTTTCAGATGTGGTAAAGGGTGCATGGTAATGGAGAGGAGAGGAGAGAAAGCACTGCCTGAGCAAGTCCACTTGTCAAAGTCAGGGGACGTTGCATCTGAGTGAGGGCTGCTTTGTAGCCTTTCTAGCTATCACAGTGACAAAAACTATTCCAAAGGTTGCAAGTTGAGCTCTCTGGAGTTAGAAAAGGCCGGAATGAAGGTTTCCTGTGCAATATGGTTAATCCCACGTTTATCCAGTGGCACCCTGGACTCCTCCCGGTGTGAAGGCTGGGAGCGAAATGAAGGGTAGGATGACATTTGTGTGGCTTCATAAAAATGTGGACATTCCCTTCTGGCTGTTTAAAGAGTACACTGAGGAGGTCAGACCGCAGCCAGAGTGCCCACTGTGTTTTAGGTGGTCTGAGAGAGAGACATAGCCAAGTACCTGAATGGATTAGTCATTCCCTTAATGACAAATGTTCAAAGTAATATCTCGATCCTCCAAGTGCTGTGGGCAGGTACATTGTTCCCCTTGAACATTTTTCTCATGAGCTATTAGTTCAGCATTCAAGCAGGACTTGAGAGCAGAGCAGTTCATAAGCGGACTTTAGGTGCCTCATTCCATGTGGAAAATAGCGGCCCAAACTTCTAGAATATGTGGGTAGAATGATCATGTCACTCCTTGTGCTTGGATGTTGAACAGGTAAAACTCCACATAAATTAGTGAAGATATGTGTGCTGATATTCCAGTGCTACATATACTCAGAGCACTTACTGGCATGGCAGACAGGTAACTTTGCATTAAAGAAACATTTTCTGGGATGCTTACAGTGCTAGGAAAGGGCAGTGCAGGACTGCACATTACCACAAGTCACACTCAGAAATTGCAATTTCTTCTCTGATCATAAGTACCAAAATGCACCAAATAGATAATTCAAGGTGAAGAAAGGAAGTCTTGCCACTTCTTAAATGTTAATCAGAGGTGTCAGAGAGGAGAGTTGAATATGTCTGTGAACAGACTTGTGTCTGTAAGTTTGGTAAAGACCTAGAAAGGCTGCCAAGCTGTGAAGGCAACCAGGGACGTTGGTCAGCTCATTTGGAACCTTGCAAGATACCACAACCCCTGACCTTCACTATCTCCAAGCTAGGATGAAAGACAGCAATAAAGTCCTGAGAGGGGATCTTTCAGCAGGCATGTAGAGGAAAAGGGAGGGAGAAGCAGCTGCACAGGAGGGGCCAAATATTGCCTGAGTCCCACTGTGGACACTGCCTTTGCTCCCCTCAGGTGTGACCTTGCACATCAGCATTTCTGTCCAGCCTGCTGGCTTCTTCTCAGAGATGAACAGCTACTGCAGAGGAGGGGCATGCTCTGTCATGTTAGCTGTGAGTTTACCTGGGCCTTTCAGGAAGCTTTTCTTAACTCTTTTAAAAATGAAATCAACTCTGTGGCAGTTTCTAAACAAACGCTTCATTCCTTGTTCTGGTACGTGTTGTTCTGAGGTGTGATCCGTGAGCTGCAGCTCAAATTCTGGGATGGTGAACTTATTTTACAGTTCCCATTATACTAGAGTTTAGTTGCTATGGACTTTTTTTTAAATCAAGTTGTTTACTTAATGCCTTTGTTTTAAAATGTTTGTTTTTCTGGTAGTTTTCCAATAAGAACTGTTACTTGAAGGCTGGGACAACATTCCTGCCAAGTTTATAACTGAGAAAGAAACCAGGGGACAAACTAATTAGCTACAGCTAATTGAGCTAATCAGGTCTCTGGGATATGCATGAACATTCCTGGAATCACAGGAGGCATAGGTAAATTGCAAGGAATAATAGAAGAAACTAAAATTATCTGGAAGAAATTACTTTCTGCCATGTCCTCTACCAATACCCACCGAGTAACTAATGCCCACTGTATTGATTATTTTCTGCTTGTTTTGGCTACAGCAAAAGCAAGGACAGTTTCTTCCATGTATTATGGAATTATTACTCCTTTATATAGTGTATTTTCTTCATTTCAGGAAAATACTCTAATCCACATAAAGTAAGCAGCGAAGAGAGATTTGGAACTGGGCATAGAATCAGCACATGGAAAGCCTCTTGCAGCTAGAGGATATTTTTCTCACTGTTTCTACACAGATGGTTTGCAAGTAAATGAAGAGTAAAGAAGGATGTGGTGTTGTCCTCTGCTGTGGTTTCAGTTTTTTGGCAGGTATTACAAAACTACTCTCTATGCATCATACAGGCATGCTACTTTGAATATTTTTTACTACTACTCTGTCTGCCAGCACTATTTAATTTGCATTTATTAAAACATATTGAAACAAAAGGTTATTTTGTTACAACTCAAAATGGCTGCGTGAGTTTTGTTTTCTTTGCCAGTTTGCATGTACATTTATAATCCATTACTAGGCAGCTCATTTTCTCTTCTGACAGACTTTATTTTCAGTGACAAGTACAGCTGAGAAATCAACAGCTTTTTATTAAACTACATCCCCCCTTTTTTTTTTATCCCTCATGGAGGGAAATCTAATAAGATTTGATTTTGCTTGCCTGCCTGATTGCTTTTTAAGTTATTGACTGAAGGATCAACATGTATTTATAGCATTATTATAGTGACTCCTTTCTGAACTGGGATAACTAGATAAGGAAAGTCATCTGGAATGGGAACAGTCAGGCCTACAGGGTGTCTGCCAATATTTTGGGCTGGCTGTCCTGGGGGTGGAGATGGGTTACCATGACAGCTGTAGTATTGAATAGCAGCGTTTCACAGCTGGAGCACAGCTGCATGTGCAGTGGCAGTGAGGCTTTCCTGCTCGGTCTGCCTGACGTGCAGCCAGCTGGCAGTGCAGGCAAAGCACCTGTGAGCCTGGCTGGAGCCCCTCCGAGTGAAGCAGCCTTCAGAAGTGGACAGGTTGTTCCGTGTTCTCTGTAAACCTCCATTTTCCCAGGCATGACCGAAAATTTATGTTGCAAATGCATATTCAAAGGCGTTTGTGCCAGGAAAGGGAATTTTATCAAGGGGTGAGAAAGGAGCATTTGCCACTCTTCGTCTGTGCTGATCGCTGCTTTATCTGCTCCCGAAACAGCCGTCAGCCCGAGATCACGTTTGGTGTGGAACAGCCCCTGACAGCCTTCCAGGTAGCCAGCAGCAGCTGGTGACTTGGCTTGAGCAGCCCTGGCTGCAGCTCTCTCTCTGTCACAGCTCAATCTCACCCCTGCACAGGCTGTGACACCCTCGGAAGGGAGAGCTGGGCAGCCCCAGCTCCCTTTGGACCCTGTCCCAGTTCCAGACAGGCATGCACCAAGATCATGTACTTACTGCTTCTCTTCAGCAGAAAAATCTGTCTGTGGCTTCCTTCTTCCTTTGTGTGAAGCCCTCAGGCTCAGCAAGCCCTTTGAAGTGGTGCTGGCAGCTGGGAAGTAACTTTCTGAATAAAGAGACTGAAGGTTTCCCTTTCCCTCTCTCTATTTCTATTATTTTACTTTTCATGTTTTCTTTCTATTCTGTGCATTCAGTGCTGCCGTGATTGTAATGCTTTTTGTCTTTTTTTTGTTTTTTTGCAAATCCTCAGTGAAATAGCAATACTGGTCCAATGTTTTCAGCTTTTAAAAGCAGAGGTCATTACCATTTGCCATTTCTCAAGTTTAAGAGCATATTTATTTACAAATATTTACCCAAAGGATAATGAAACAAGAAACTGGGAATGTTTTCCCCATCTCCCACACTGTGACCTGGTCATGAGGTACCATTTAGTAGATTTACAGCAATTTTCCAGCTCTGAGAGTTTTCCTAGGTAAGAATGCTACCAATGAGCAGCTCCTAGATTTCCCTTTTGCCAGCAAATGCAGTGGGAGAAATGGGAAGAGATGAAGCATCCTGAAAATTTGCAGGTGCAAATTTTATCGGTTGTTCTAAGCTGTGCTGTAGCTGACATTTATCCTCACCTACTTTGCTCTGCATAAGCTGCATGAAAGCAGCTGAAAGCATGGTCCAAGGACTGGATCAGTAAGTTTAAATAGTAATTAAGATTTAATTAAATTAACAAAAGATATGCTGTTTAGCAAGAGTATAAAAAGTCAATAATGTGCCAGCTGATATTCTTTTTGAAAAAAATCCCAAACCTACAAAAATATTCTGCCTTTGCAGACTCTGAGCTAAAATAGCTGTGTCTGGAATGTGACCTCTCCCAGAGTATATAGAGGAAGGTTGGGTTCTACTTGTTTCCAAAAATCTAAAAGAAATTATCTGGAAAGCATCCTGTTATTTTTACAGTAACAGAGGATTTTTAGATTTTGCCATCTCAAACGTTTCTATGTTGGCCTGCATTTTGCCCTGCTCTTAATCAAGGGCTTCCTAGAGAGTAGTCATGGGCTTTGACTTAAATCACAGAATTCTGGGATGCATTTGAAAGACATGATGAAGTTTTAAACTTACTTCAAAAAATGCAGATGAAAAGCCATATGGAAGACTACATTTGCTGTAGAGAGGCTGTGATGAGATTTTTAGATCAGTTTGGATGGTACCACAAGATTTTTAAATCTTAGGAACCTGCAGCTGCCTTGCCTTGCATCATCTTTTAGAGAAGCAGTAGCTGCTCTCTGTCTTTTGTCTTGTGTCTTCATCATTAATTAGCAAGAGTTAACATGCTCAGGGCCTTTTTTTCGTTAAGATACATGCAACCTTTGAATGTTTTCAGCCAGCAATGTAATTACCTTGATATTTCTGCTTAATCCACTTGCTGATTTTTAAATAGCTATGCTTTTTTATACAACCTTTTCATGAAGTAGACGCAAATGCATATGAAATTATCCTCATCTACAGCCAAGCTCCATTTGAGCCGGAATGTTCTCAGGCTGTGATAACAGCATTTTGTGCTCTTTGGAATTTAAGGTAATTTTAGAGAGAGAGATTGAGAGCTCCAATTATTCTTTTTCTGAAACCATTTCGAAGAGAAATCCTCTCTAGGTAGACACATCCATTTGTGTTGTTTACTTTGCCACAGTCACCCTTTGCTCAATCGTTACCAGGTCAGTTTTTCATCAGCTCCTGGATAAATTGAGCTTCTTTTCCGCTGGCTCCTTAGTTACTGCAATGCCATTTTCAGGGCCACACAAGGCACCCTTCATTTTCTAGACATGCATTTTGTGAAATACTGAAATGTCGCTTTTGCTCTTGTTTCTTTTTTCCATTTTTCCTAGCTAGATTTTAGTCAGTAGTTAAATGTAGATGCACTCAAGTAACGTTGCAAGTACTCAAGATGTAAGGCAAAAACATTACTAAGCAATTAGTGTTTGCTGCTTCATTGCTGTCCTTTTAAGAATATCATGTTCAGAACCACTGGAAAAACATTGTGATGGTAAGAGCTCCATGTTATTTTGTCACCTGATGCGCGGGGGCTTGTGGCACATGCTGTTAGATCTTTCTGGGAGCAGGTTGGCGTGTTCATGGGTGACAGGTCTGTAAATGGATACTCAAGAACAGTTGTTTTGGACTTGTCTACCAGGAGCAAGGAGACAGTGGAAAGAAGGGGTATTACAGTAATCAAAGGGGTGAAACAAGGGGATCACTTGATAAAAACTAGAATGGAAACAAACATGTCTTCAGCCAGCAGACAGTGACGACCTGGAAATGTTTCCACAGGAGGCTGTGGAGATGGAGCAGTCACTGGGTTCAAAGCTAAACAAATTTGTGGACAACAGATCCACAAAGAGATGTTAAAAAGGATGAAGATCCTTTAACATCCCTAGTGAAATAGTTGTGAATGCTGAGCAACTGTGAGGGAAGCAGAGCAAGAAAGCAGTTGGTTTCTTGTAGTAGGTTTCCCTACTCAGCCACTTCACCACCACTGGAGACAGACTTCTGGGCTAGATGAGGCAGTGCTCTGTCCCACTGGGGCATTTCCTATGCCTTCATAAGTTTTATTTATTGCTCAGACCACCACACAATTAGGACTTAAAGCATTTACCCCTGAAAATTCTAAAAGGAAGGACCTTGCATGTGTTCAAGATTTTGCTAGTCTCAGGTTCTATACTTTATTTGGTTAAATAGTACCATGAAAATTTACACAGCTATACAAATAATCACATCCAGCTAGTCCCGTCAGCTGAGCCAAAATAGAGATTTTAAGTGCCAAAGACTTAGAACATCTCTTTCTAATTTTATCCTGGCTCAGAGTATGTTTAGAAGATAAGCAAAATTATTTAGTATCCTGTCACTTGTAAAATGTTTATCAGTTAAAAGTAAAAGAGGTGAGAAGAATAAGTTAATCTTTCCCAAGAAACAAAAACATATCTAATGGCTGGGTTAGGAGCCTGTGTTTAATAAGCAACAAGCGATGATTACAAACAGTCCACACAGGCTGTTGACAGACATCCTGTTTTTGGCAGTTTGTGCACAATTCACAAAGAGATGCTACCTGCATGTGTTGTCTTAGCTGTAGCTAATTAGCTGGAAGATGGGTAGAAAAACATGAATGACTAAACTGAATATTGGAGCTGTTTGGAGATGTTCCAGCTGCCTGGTTTTCTGGTAGAAAATGCTGATTCTTTCAAATGAAAACATTTTGCTAGAATATGTAGTCACTTTAAGACTGGCTTTTGTGCTCCATCCAGACTATTCTCCCACTTTGCCAGGCTCTCTGGCATTCACCAGGCAGATGGTATAGAGGTGAATTCTTTCTGTCTCCCTCTGATGGATTTGCAGCTCCTCCTGCCTGGTCTTGCAGTCAGTGGCCATATCTGTTCTTACAGCCACATCAGCTGACTATGTTGTCTGTCCAAGTCTGCCATTGCAGATGGTATTTTTTCATATGTTTGAAATATTTTATAGGGCGAATAGAAAATCTTTCAGGCAGCTGCATTAATATACAAAGACCCTGGAGGCAAGAAAAGCTCTTGGAGAAAATACAGGAGATGCTTTTTTTTCTCCTGCAAGAAAAACTTCTGTAGGCTCCTGATTATTGATTTGTAAATCAGGAGGGATTTTCAGTGTTTTTCTGAAATATTTACAGCTGAAACTGGGCTACTCCTGCCCTTAGCAGTGTAATAATATCTAATGGCTTATGCATGCTAAGCTTCATCCGTAATTTGTTTATGAAACAGGACTTGTGGCACAAAGGATGCTGAGAAAGGTTCCTATGCAAAAAAATTTCGTACTGTGTTTCATAGCTTGGGGTACAAGGTAAATCTAATAATGCATGTTACTTCTGGGGAGACAGAGGCAGAAAAGGGAAAAGGAAAAGTCTCAGTAGCCACCTGAGAAGAGGAAAGAACACTGCCACAGCACCTCAGGTAAGAGGTCGCGAGAGCCGCAGGGGGGAAGCAGGTACCGCATTGCAAACAGATTTTCAGTGCTACAAGCAGCAAGGCACCTTGCAGCATCCAGCTGCTACATTTTCTCTTTAACGAGTGGTTGGATGTCTGTTCATCTCTTTCAGTGTCTCATTTTTTATCGAACACTCCTTTTAAAAAATCACGGGATTCTACCTGTCTAAAGGCACATTGTAAGTCTGGATGATTTTGCAGTTCAGTGTTTTCTCAACCTAAAGTGTCACTTTAGTTAACTGTTTCACTGCTTTTGCTACCGTCAGAACAGCTGAAATGACAGGGTAGGAACAAGCAACTGTGCATTCCTCTTCATCAGAAAATAGTCCTTTATTTCAGTTACAATATCTGTATCTTTTTTTGGCTCTGAGGTGTACAGGTTCTCCATCAGAGAGATTAATTTTGTGCTTCGTAGTTTATATCTTTGTGTCACAGATGTCAAAACTTCTCAGTGTAGAAGGCCATAAAAATGTTCAGCTCAGCAAGTCATAGTCCAGGCAGAAATGTCAGCCATGGATTTATCCTTCCTGGAAGTTGAGGCTTGATATTACCTCAAGGAGAAACAAGTCACTTATGTTTGTTTATCTCAGTGTAAGGACTAGCTTACCCTGATGGTGGGAAATTTGGATTCATCTTTGTCTTTTCCATATCAAAACTACTGTACTAATAAGGAAGGAAGGAAGGAAAAAAAACGGGGCAATTGCTGGACAATTAATTCTTGCAAAAGAGAAAAAATATGTTTACGAACCATGTTTATATTGTTGGATGGAACAACCATTAGGGACTTTAAACATGAGCCATTTCAGTCTCTCTAACTCCCAGATGTTCCTGCTGGCAGAGGCCAGATGTCCCTCAGCCTTACTGCTTGTGCATCCAAAAAAGGGATGTGGAGTGAAGGAGTTTCACCTTACAGCTAAACACATCAAATGGTGGTTTGCTTCTGCAGAGGCTGCTCTTGTTGTTCTCAGATAACCTCTGGGTGTGATTCAGCTGGCTACTCCAGTGCCAGACTGCTGCTTTTGTCCCTTTCTCAGTCACTATATCGGATATGAGAGCAACAATGGGAAGAGGGTGCAGGATAAAGCTCCTCTGAGTGCTTCCTTATGTGTTACGCTGCCCTGGCTGGATGACATTATACCCTTAGGAATGTGGAGATTACTCCTTTACAAGTTCCATGCCTGGAGTTTTGGACACCTACAAAAAGATATTCTGGGGGATAGACATGCAGAAAGAAAAAGAGGTATTTTGTAACTCAAATGATTCTCCTTTTTAGTGATAATTGATTAATTAAGAATAAAGCCAATTTTTAGAAGTGTGTTGTTGTAATAATGAAAAGAGAGGGTTGGGTTGAAAGATTGGAGATGGTCCCATGACACAATGTTTAATCTTGATCTGGAATCTTAACTTTTTCCTTTGTTTTCCTCGTGACTTTATAATTATTTTAAAAAGTCCAACACAGCAGCTAGGTGAAGCAAAACATTTAAAAAACTTCCCTGCTCCGTGCAACATTTTCCTTTTAACGCTGAACTGATGAACACTGGAGAGGCAAGTTATTGTTCCTTTCCTTTACAAGGACAAAACACCAGCCTTTCCCTATTGCTGGTCAGCAGATTTCACCATGGATACGCGTGACATAAAATACTCTTTCTTCTTTTCATTATGTGCACCATTAAAATATACTTGGCACAGTTCAGAGTACTTCTGAGACGGCCAGATTTTAATCTTTCAAATAAAAATATGCCTGTGCTTTCTGACTTATTTCTCCTATTTATTGTCTTTTTTTTTTTTTTTTTTTTTCCCAACAAAACAAACCAACTCTCAGGAATAAAGCAACACATGAGAGATGCTGTGGCAGGAATCCCAGTGCAGTGCAGCCCATACAGATGATCAAAGAGCAGCCGTCAGCCTTCAGCTGGAGTTGAGGAGAGGGCTCAGTAAAGGCAGCACTGTTCAAATGGACCAGGTCTGGCCAGCAAAGCTGTGATAGCAGGTGTTGGTGATGACTTCAGCTGCTTTTTAGTTGATAGATGGAGTTGGGGACAGTGCTAAGGTCTCTAAATACTATGGGTGGACTTTGCAAGTCCCAAAGGACACCAGAGTGTGATACGCATTGTATGGGCTGAACACTACGGGCAGGAGTGCAGGCACATTTCAAAAAGCAGGTGCTTCAGCATCCCATCCTGTCCCTGGCAGAGAGTCTGTGGTTGTGACCAAGCATGATGTGGTCAAGCTGCAGCGACAGAAGCTTTGTTTTAGTGCTGGTAGGTATTATTATTATACACAGGGCACAGCAAGTTTGTTTTGGGGTCACTTGTTAAAAATATAAGCAACCTAGTGGTGCAGTGAAGATGCCAGTCCTGAAGTTCTCACATTCCTCTAGTCTCTGGGAAGGAACAGGAGAGGCACAAGCTCAAAGAGGCAAGAACATCTTACATTTTTAGAAGGTACTGTGGGGAACATATTAGTGTTATTTTGGTTGCGTGCATTCCAAAATTAAAAAGAGATAAGGAGTTTCACTGCAGGAAGATGTTAAAATAATCCAGTCTTATATTTAAAAATTGGAAAACAAACTTCTCAGTATGATATTTAAAGGCTTTGAAGGCTGCTTGATCCTCTCTCTCACACTGCAGTATCAAAAGAATCAACTTTCTCAGGACCACAGGTAGAATTAAAATAGCAGAGAAAGGATGGCTGCCAGAGCTCCTTTTTCAACAGAGGGTCTTGCAAGTTTTCTGGGAAAGAAGCAAGGAATAATAACAAGAGTGTTGATCTAACTCCTTTTCTCTAAATATATTCCAAGAATGACCTAAAAAATATTCCTTCTCTAAACTTGCAATGGATGTGCTCTTGCCTCTCCAGTCTCTCTCTATCAGTGAGAGAACTGCTGCAACAGGAATAAGGTCAACTCCTTACCTGGATTTTTTTCTTTTTAAACTAGAAGTAGATTTTTAAAAGAACCATTTGAGAGCAAATTTGCTGTGCAATATTGTGTGGAAATGCCAGCTTGGTGGGAGACACATGGGTTTGAAAGTCATAAGGATGTGCTCAGTCCTCTAGAATTTTTGTTTCCTGATTTTATAAAGGAAACAGGTGCCTCAGAAGGTAAATAGTCTCAAGAACTACCTGCAGAAGTTCCTACAAAGAAAGTTTTCAGTGCCTATGAGAATGTAAACAGTGCTATGCTGCTGACTATGTATTTTGGCTTGTCTTTGGTGTTCCAAACTTCAGAGTTTTGGTTGGTTTGCTGCAAATAGATGTCATGGGGGTGTTGAAAATTCAAAACACATTATTTCTGTCGTGTTATTTTCTCCTCATTGTGTAAGATAGCTAACAACCAAACTTATTTTATTGTACAGCTTTGCTATTTAGAGTTATTACATCATAGTGAACACTTTGCTTAAGGAGCCTAGAAGGAGCTTCTCCCGACAAGAACCAGTCTCAAGAACTGAACTTCAAATTCTCTGAAAAGGACATCTCTTGTCTCATTTCCAGAGTGTTTGTCTTCCATTTCCCTTATAACTGCATAGTACTTCTAGGAGACATTCTGAGTTCTGAATCTCTTCTCATAACTAGACAGAAGAGGTTTTACAAAAGTCTCTTTTGGTGGGAAATGCATTGTTTAGCTTAGTTTATCTTTGTGTAGGTATTTAAGATGGGAAGTTAATGCACTTTTGTGCAAAATCATTATGCTGACCAGAAGATTTAGATGATCCCACTTAACATCTGCGTAGTTTAGCTGTAAACAGGGGAAGCAAATGCAGAATTATTAGGAGACATTGGCTTGTTTTCTTCACACAATTCTAGGCTCGGTGCCAGAGGCTTTCCTTTCCAAAACTCACGAAAGGCTTTTTTGGACATGAACTGCATCACGGTGACTGTTTGGAGAGAAGAAAAATTCTTTGATTTTGGTGCATAAGCTCAGAAAATTCAGAAGCATCAGATGAGAAAGAGATGCTGACATATTTGGGCTTCACTGAAAACAAAAAAGCAGCAATACATCGGATTCAAGGAATTTGCCACGGAGGAAACAGATTAAACAAACAAACAAGAAAAGGACATGATGGTTTGCAAGCAGGAGGTGCTCTTTTCTACTGAAGGAAGCTGGAAGAGGGTGCATTTGGTGGAAATTCTTCTTCGTCTTCATGAGAGTAAACATCCACAGCTGGCATTATCTAGGGTGGGAATTTCTTGCACGAGTAGTGATAAGTAAAAGCATACTGAGGAACAAAGAGGGCTTTGCTACTTCTGGGAGAACAACCTTTGAGGCATGTCCCCACCGTGCTGGGCAGGGCTGGCTGGAGGTCCACTTCAGCCATTTAGGAGCTTCCACAGATGAACAACACAGGGAAGGACACAGATGTGTTCTGGGCAGTAAGAAATGAAATTTACTGTCTCATGAGAAGCCATAATCGGAGTGTGAGGGTACACCCCAGGGACAGGCCATGCTGTCACCCCTGCTAAGAGGCAGGACCTTCAGGGAGATTCTCATTTGTCCATATATATGAGCATCCTTCTTAATGCTTGTGGATTAAACACAGTGATTACTCACTACTAATCACTGACACAGAGATACTGAGCCACTAAATGCAGGCTGTTCGCAGATATTGTTCATGACTATAAGAAACTTATTCTGGAGCCCTTATTACAGCTCTCTGCTTGTCATCTAATTGCAGTTCTATTATTCCTGTAGCCACGAAAGCAACATGCTTAATCTTTCAACTTTCAGAGAATGAGTCAGAGGACTTGTTTAACCCGTAAAGTATAACAATTTTTTCCTGTTTGTGATTTCCTGGCTTTACCTTACTAGTCACGGTGTAAATATTTGACATTATTTACAGGTAAGCTGATCTGATAAGGCTCACATTGCATAAAATTTTACATTCATTTACAATAGAATTTTACATTGTTCACCAAGGTGTTTATTTAATCCTCAATTCATGGGAATGAGGCTGAAAGTTGTCCATAGCAAGACACAGCCAGGGTGACTTCCTCTAGCATGCACATTAACTTATGGCCAGCTTTACTAGCAAACCCATGACAAAAATTTGGAATTTCCACAGTCCTGTAAAAGTCTGTGAAAAAAGTCCAGCCAGTCTTTGCTACATGGTACTGAATTGTTTATGTAAAAGGAGGGCTGTAGGGATTAGTGAGGTCTTACAAATAAGTTTCTTTTTTCTCAGCAGAAATATTTTTCCTTCCTTTTGTTGGCAAAAAGAAAACTTAAGGAATAGGGGCAGTATTTGTGGATTGCACCAAATACTGTCAATACTACAAATACTGAAGATTGGAGTAATATTGATTTATATACAAGATAAGCAGGAGGAAGTGTGCAAAATTATGTTTGTCCATCTTCTATGACTTGGAGAACTCACACTGAAGGTGAGATAGTTCCTCTGCGTACGATACACTGTGCTAAGACGAAATTGCAATAAATCTGAAAAGGCTGCAGTACAAACTGAGTGTACTGAACCACAAAATTTATGAAAATTGGTCTTATCTTGTGTTCTGTTGTAGGTTCAGACTGTTTCTTAGCCTCACGCCAGAATTTAGTCAGAGAGGTGATTTCTAAAGACTAATTGGATTTGGAAAGAAAATATTTGTGTGGGCATCAGATGTGCTTTTTGTTCCATTCTCTTTCTTAAACTGATATTGAGGATGTACCTCTATTACTGAAAATTAATACACCATTTTTGGACAAAACTATACTACTATTCAGCAAGACACGCTGTAGCAGTCACGTGCAATGTGAAAATCACATCAGCTGTTTAAAATCACTTCATCACCAGTCAGGGCTGACGCAGCCTCGTGCAGTTACCTGCTCAACTCCAATCCCTCTCCTGGTGAAATGATTTCTTATGCTACCCTGTGAGGTTAGTTATCTGTTACTAGCTTGGGGAGGCTGACATGTTTCACTTTGCCTCCCAGACCTAAGCTGCCAAATCTGTGTAGAAGTACGCTCTAATTAATGGCTGGAATTTAAGGACGGGCAGAGTGACCCAATATCTAATTAAAACCTTGCAGTTCTGATTCAGGCCTCTAAACCAAAGTCCATGGAAGCTAATAAAATGTGGGTCATACGACTTTGTGCAAAAACACAGACAAGAGAACCTAACTTTTGGCCCCTGGTTTTTGGAGAAGTTTGGCACAGATTTCTTGAATTGCAGCGTATAAGCCATTGCTACTTGACGGCTTCTGCAGACAGTAACTGTGATAGCTGACCTATGATGGAACTTGTAAAGATTATAAAGAAACCGTATTTCTTTCTCCTAAAGAAAACAATGACAGCCTCAGATCATCGCATTTAATCTCTTCCTCTGTATTTACTCTAAACTCAGAAGGAATTTGGCCAGGGCTCTGCACTAGTCCATCTTTACTGGAAATTTGTGCTGAATTGACTGGCAGACTTTGTAAAGCTTTTCTGCTTTTGCTCATGGTGATTACAAATCAGGACAATAGTGACTACAAATCAGTGCAGTAGCAACCTAGAGGTGAAAACTGCTCAGCTGCTTAAAAAGGGTAGCAGAGACCTATTCTCTGTGCATACAGATGACAACCAGAAAGTTCTCCTTTTGTTAATGGTCCCTGATGGAATGTCTGTTCATGTTTCTCTAGTTCTCTAAGTATGGGATTGTGTCCAGGGGTCTTGCGAACCCAAGTTTAACACCATGTTTTCTCTGCATGCCAAGGGTACGTACTTGTAAATTAAATGCAGCACTTCATACTAGACAAAAACATGTTTCAGAGAACACCAAAGACCAGAAATACCAGGAAAAATATGCCATAGTATTAGTGGATATTGGTGGATATACTGACACCTAAAACTAGCCATATAGGTAATTTGAATAAGGGTAGCCTGATTTGGAACAAGTAGCAGTTTCTGTCTCATGAACATCTCATTTAGCAGCTGCTGCTGATCACAGCCTCGAGTCCCCATTGGGCTGTCCTAAACTGGAAACAGGTGATGTGATAACTGCTAATTGAGCAATTGACTGCTGTTATATGAAGAGGCTGAAGTGAGAGCAGGTTTTGTGTGGTAGGAGGGTGCATGTTTGGGAAAGACGTTTAGTAGGTTTTACTGTAAAGAGTTTAAGTTATGTAACATATGTAGTGGAGTGACTTAAGATGAGAAAGCTATATTGATTTATCCTTCTAGTTCACCTCTTGCACCAAATCACCTGAGCAGCTGAGACTAGGACATTCCTACAGGAAGCTCCTCCAGTACAGATGTCTGGATATATAACCTTCAAGTGAGTACAGGGGAATTCTAGTATCACAGTTTTAAGTAATTAAGTTGAGTAGTAAAATATGGTTTAAGTAAATAGGTAAAGCAAATGATCAATTGAATGATCATTCTAATTTTAGCAGAAGTTCTCTGCAACTTGGGCTTTTTTCAGTGAGAAATAAAACACAGAATGTGGGTAAATGTTACCTCCCTTACCCCTGATGGTAGCTGTATTTTAAAACAAAGCTTGTGAACTCAGTTCAGCCCGTTAGAGGGGCATGGTTCAGAGCAGCAATGTCTAGGTGAATGCTGGGGTGGCATTGCAGGTATTGCAGTGCCTGGGCCTGTGGCTTCTCAGGAGTTTACACTGCTTGCAGGCAGAAATCACCTTGCTCTGCCAAAATGCTGAGGGGCTAGAAAGGGTCATTCTGTAGCTGCCTTGGGTTCAGTGGTGAGCTGGACCTGCCTGCAAGGCCAGGAGTCTACCGTCAGAGGTTTTGCTGTACAGCTTTGTACATTTTGTAGCATAGGCAAGAGCCTGTGTCTGCTCTGGTAATGAGCCAGTCAAGCCTGTTTCTGCTTGCAAAGTACTCCAAGGACAATCCGTAGGTTTAACAGAAGGCTGAGATATGTCCAGCCAAAGCATGCAGAAGATCTCTCTTACCAGTTCTGTTTTCTTTTTGTATTTTTATGCTCTTTTAATAATTTTTTTATTGTAACACTTCCAGTAAAGATGGAGAAATAAACTTGAGAAGCAGAACTATAAATTTGAACTGCTACCAGGGAGACAGAAGGTACTCACTGCTCAGTAAACTACTAAAGTTAGTTAATAAGTTAATCAACTAGTTAATTAAGCTCACAGGGTTTATGGAGCTGATGCTTAGTCTGACTAGCAGCATTTCCCAGCATTACATAGACATGTATGTTCTCTTCTGTTTTTCTCTGTTTTAAACTTATCTTTGTGCTTTGTCTGTGGAAAGAGTTTTTAACCAAGGTCTGCATTTGTTGCCTTCTGCTGTGTGACCTGCACAGGGATATTCAGCAGAAGTCAGTGCTGCCTGATCCAGATGTGAGCTCAGATCTGCTCTTACCTATGAAATGCCACAGGTCCATGACCCTGTCAGAAACAGTAATAACAAAAAAAATTGTGAAAAAAGTTTGGTGCTTCATTTTTACAATTTAATTTGCTCTTGAACTCCAAAGCAGAACCTGAAAGTACCTCATTTAGGAGTGTAGCATTTTGATTGCGTCATAGTCTATATGCAGTGAGGTCTAACACATAAAATGCAGTGTGTACTTCAGAATGAACTGGGGATGGGTTTGCTGCTAATAACTTTCCCATTTCCTTGTGATGAATTTAGTGTTATTCTGTTGTGTGATCTGTTATTTCTTTAACTACTTTGCATAGTCTAGTTATAGGAGGATCTGCCTTTGTGAAGAATTCCATGAATATACCTTCTCCTTTTATTTGCAGCTCTGTTTTCCAGGCTTGATTGTCTTCAAGTTTGTGCATCACAACCAGTAAGTCAGTTTTTCCACTGAAATAAGTCACATTTATACAAAAAGTACCTGCAAATTTGTGCAAACCACGTTATGTGTTCTTTAGTAACTCTAGTGTTTTATTTCTGTCTTTCTTGTTTAATGTTTGTGTTTTGTAGCCATAAAGAAGGAGAGGGAGAAAGAAAAGAGAGCGGGTTATGTGAAATGTTCCCTTGCATAAAAATTAGGCTGTGAATGACTGTTACGGATCCTTTTACAGATTAAAGGGTTAAAAAAAAGTCACTGGGGTGTACTGTTTAGAAGTATGAGGTGTTAGTAATGAAAAATCACCATTGAAAATGCTGAAATTATCACTGTTTTGCTTTTTTTTCATGAAGAAAATTGATCTTGGAGCATGTTTCCATACTTTCATCTGAAATATTCTCTTGGAAAAACTTATAAAAAGTGGGTATAGAATAAATATTTTGATACTGCAAATGTATACGATAGGAGGTTGTGTATTTGTTTTATATCACAGAAACCTAGCTGGGCTTAATCAATTGCCCTTTCTTGCAAATTACCTTCCTTGAGGTAATTTGGCTCTTGTTTTATTAGGATTTTGCATAA
The DNA here is from genome assembly GCA_035583135.1 of Lophotriccus pileatus. Lineage (NCBI taxonomy): Eukaryota > Metazoa > Chordata > Aves > Passeriformes > Tyrannidae > Lophotriccus > Lophotriccus pileatus. The sequence continues at coordinate 30,349,385 of JAWWES010000006.1, read as the reverse complement.
TTACAGTTCTTGAAATATTGCTGAAATATGTTGCAGGAGATAGTATCTGAGAAGAAAAACAGGGCAAAAAAGTGTCACAGAGAATTAATGTTCCAGTTGTAAATTTACAAGCAAATTTGAACAGTGTGTTCTAAACTGTTTTGTAATTCTGGCATAGGAAGACAGAAAAGTGATGTTGGTAGGCTGAAGCAAGTTATGTGTTTGTGTACATGGCGTGTGGGATTCTTGTGTGTTAAATTTGGCCAGATCTCTGTGGTCTGAAGTCAGCACAGCTTTGCTGGTGAGGGCCAGGCTAATGGGAAGCTAATTTGTTAGTTTAACGTTATGTTGGAGATATTCCCATTATGTTGGCTTGATATTCCCGCTCTGTCTCATATGTGTGACTTTGTGCAAGGGTTGTCTTATGATCTGCCTTTGATTTCTTTGTTTACAACATAAAACCAAAACATCCTTAATCTGCAAGGAGTCTGGAAGAATTTAGATCGCCGGTGGCTATTAGTACCATGTCCTGGGGCAAGGTGGCTCAGAGCTACCCATCTCTTAATTATGTCTTTCTGAATGAGATCACTCCCCATTTCAAGCAAATCTTGCTTTTCTAATACATCTTCCAAAATATTTTTTTTCCAGTCTTTCTTTTTGGAACCTAGAAAGAAAATATGTATTTTAGAATTTAACCAAAACCAATTGATTGGGGGATGAAAAAAATCCCCAATTCTTGCCTTATTTCAATTTGATTGCAGATTTGGTGTCTTGCACACACTGTAGCTTGGGCAGAGTAGCAAAAGACCTCCCTTTCCCAACTCTTGTTCTTCCTGGGGTGTTTTTAAGCAGGGGAAGGGAAGGTGGCTGTCTGTCAGCAGGGTCTGGGCCATGAGCTGGAGGGAGGCAGCTGTGCTGGTGGGGCCTGTTGCACTGGGAAAGGAGGCAAAAGCTTCCACAGTAGAGCTTTTTCCTGGGGTCACAATGCTGGTGGAGCGTGGGGAGTGATTTTTGCATTGCTACTCCTGTGTTATTTTACATTTTATTGTAGAAGCTTCTCTTTTGTTTACCTGCTGTCTCCCTGTGGCTCCTTTCCCTGATAACAGGACTTCTGTGTGGGCATGCCTGTTATATCTTACCTGGTAGCAAGTGCTCTTGTCCTGTAGTCCAGGCTTCAGGGGAGACCAAAAAAAAAAAGCCAAACAGAAAACCTGAGAGAGGTCACATGGATGGTCTTCTAAAGACACCACTAAATACATGTTTGTGGCAGAGGTAGTTCTCTACATGTGGTGTGCTCTTTCCAAGTATCCCAGGGGGAAGTATGCCTCATTGGCTGGGGACATTCATGGGTCTACTGAAAGATGGAATAAACAGAATGCTTTATTTAAACAAACAAAAAGGGAAAGAAAAAAAAAAAAAAGGAAGAAAAACCCAGCTCCTGGGCACCAGAAGCAATGCTGTTTGCTGTGATCCTTTATTTGCACAGTAGGCAGATATTTTAGTTTCTCTAATTCTAATTGCAGTGGCAAGTACACGCTGCCCATTTCAGTTTTGTTGTTGGGTTTTCTGTTCCAAGTATTGTAATTCACGTAGGATTGCCTGGAAATGGGAATTTTTGCTCTTGATGTAAATAACTTGCTGTCAGTTGCTTTTGAGCAGGGTTTTTTGGCCCATATCTGATGGAGGAGACAGAACAGCATGGTGGTGTGCTGTGCATGGTGAGGAAATGACTCAGGCCATCTCTGGCTGAGGATTCTTGTACTTCAACAGGCCTGACTTTAAACTTGTGCACTTAAACACAGAGGTGGATTTATTTCACTTATACCTCTAATCTGATCTGTGCTGCTGGATTAATTACCTTCTAAATGAGTGTGATGATTTCATGTAGTAAAGGCACCCTTTTTTTCCCATTTATGGGGACTTAATGACATAAAGGATTTGAAGCTTGGCATAAAACCATTCAGCAGATCCGTATGATAAGTAATGAAACACTTTACTGATAGCAAATATCAGTTGGCTGTATGTAACAGATATGTAGCTGGTGAACTTCACATTTCTTGCATTTTCTTCCCTCCTTGGTGTCTACTCCTGTTAATAAGCTTATAAAAACAAGTACATAAAGTTTGGTTTCCTGTGTTATTCTACTTCTCTGGCATAAACAGATCCTCAAAGTAAAGGCAAAATGGATATGGATGTCTTAGTTTCATATTTGCATTCTTATCCGAAATTTTAGTCTTTACTCAGCTGAGCCTTTCAGTTGCCCTGGATACAGGCACTTTGTGTATTAATGCTCTCTCCTTATCAGAACTTGTCAGTAGCTTTCAGTGAAAGAAGAAAATGGCAATTCAACGAGTCTTTTAAGTTTTGATAAAAATCAGTGGTATCTGAGCTGCTTCTGGCAAAGATGTCTTAGCTCTCGTGGTAAAGTTCTTTTCCAGAGTTGAGAGAAAAACACTTCTAAAACCTATTGCCTGGACACTGAGGTGTTTTGAAAACCCAGTGTCTTCCATTTGTTTTCAAGAAGTCTATCTAAAGCAGCAGACTGCTGGTTGGCCATGGCTGGCTCAGCTCACTGCTGCTCAGCTTTGTGTAACCACATTTAACAGGAGCTTTTTCTTCCATACAGCAGCTGAGGGTGCTGAACTAGTCATCACTTCACCCAGGTTTTGTTGGGATGTGGGAACTCACGGTGGCATAACCTAAAGCTGTGTATTGGGGGAACTTAAGACATCTTCTTCTGGCTTTGGATGAGCACAGAAAGGACTGACATGGCTCCTGAAAACACAAATGGGCATCCAAAACTCATGAGTGCAATTCCTAGCCTGCACTCATCCTCAATTAACGTTGGTCAAGTCTTTTCCAACACGTTCCTAATGAGACTTGGCCATTAGGGGTTGCACCTTATAGGGTTACCTGGACAGCTTGTGCCTACAGAACTTTTTCTGACACTGACATGGTGATTGCAGAACTCATCTCTGTCAGCAAGCATGGATGAAATAGGGGGTGTTTCTTTCACCCCGGAAATCAAGCAACTGAAACTAAGCACAGCAAGAGCCTCAGCCACTCCCAGTGTCCTGAGCAGCGTGTATTATATACAATTTTGGAAAAGATGATTTTTCTGGAGACTACAGAAAAGCTAGCATTTACAAAGCAGAGTTTATTTGTCTGATGCTAATACTACTTGATCTGTGTTGAACTGCATCTTGGTCTTGGATTTTTGCCTGATAGAGCACAGCTTTGGGGCTGGTGTGTTATAACAAATTAACTGGAACACCTGCTTTATTATAGTCACACTTTCTTTCTTGAGACAGCACTATGAAATTTTAATTTATTTGAGGATATATTGCCATTTAGTACTTTGACAACTTGCCAAGTGTTAGGTGACTGAGTTTTCCAGCAGCATTAGCTCATGAAACTGACTTCCTTGGTTTTGATCCTTTGAACTATTATTCTGTTTCACCAGTACACTGAGTCACCCCCATACACTGAAGTTATTTGGTAATATTCCTGGAACACAGTGTAAACCAGTTTATTCTGAGAAGTTACAAACTAAAGCTGACATAATCTTGCTCAGCAGACCTACCCTTTCTCATTACAGTTTATTCCAGCTGACACTGGAGGCCGCGTGCCTTTTGCTACTTTTTGTTCCTGGGAAACTATTGGTCAAATGTGTCAAGTCGCAAAGCTGTGGTATCAGAACATCTCTCAGGAGGTGCTACCAAGCACCCCTGCTCAGTGCAGTGGGGAAAATTGCTCTTTCAGACACCTTCATGAAGGAGGGGAGCAGTGAAGTTTAACCTTCTTCCCCAAAACCTCAGTGTTTGTGCACACATACAGAGTCAAAGATGGAAGATGAGATTGCAGCGCTGGAGATGCACAGTGCATTAGAAGACAAGTGAAACATTTAAAATATTTGTTTAGAAGTCCACGTGAATGATTGATTTTGCAAAAAGTTATGGAGTGGGAATTCCTGGGATGAGAGTTTTTTTGGTGGCAACAACTTTTGCCGAAACAGAACCCTGAGTTTTATACACGCTGTAAAGTGATGTTAAAATGCCTCTCTTTAAATCATAACTAGGAAGTTGTCGTGGTGGAAGGTATTGTCTTAGGTTTGGCTACTTCTGAGCTTGTGTGCTTTACAGAAGACATTTAACCTCTGAAAATGAAAGGATTACTTCTGAAAATACCTCCAAGACTGCTATCAGGAGAGAAATGTGTTTCTAGGCTCCTTGCCAAGCCTTGGGGTTGTATCTGTCCTTTTAGAGTATGGTTTGTTAATGCTAAGGAGACAGTGTACTCTTGTGTGTGTTGTCTCTTTTAACTGGAGTAAGAGAAGTGACCTTTCAAAGGCTAATTAATTGGATTTTCCTTCCTCTTTTGTATGCTATTTTCCTACTGAACATAAACACTAAGGGCAGAGACCTGCTGGCTCCGTGATCTGTTGAACTGCACCTTCACTCCATCTTATCAGGGCAGCAAATTACAAATCTCCAATATCTATTATTGTTGAATGAAGGGCTCAGTGGGTAATTAATATTCCAAAATACCTAGGTATAAGATACTTGTAGAGAAGTTTTGAGTAGTAAACAGGCTTGTAAATCTTAACTTCTCTACCCAGTATGTAATCAGCCAATAGTGAAATCTGATGGCTCATTTTCAGGTCATTTAAATGTGGTTTTTCTCTTCCTCCTTTATACTGGAAATGACAGATGGGATGGGGGAGAAGCCAGGATTGGATGTTTCATTCCAGACCCTAAATATGCTTTTCCATATGATGATGGAGCAAGCTGGTTTTTGTATTTGGTAATTGGAGCACTTAGGAAAGCAAGCAGTGAGTGGTTTGAGTGCTCAGAGGAGCTGGGAATTCACCTTTGCTCTCAGTGTGTTACTGTTGGCAGTAGAACTGACCAGGTGAGAAGGGCTGGAACAGCCATGTCAGAAACATGGTGTATCTGTATGGGGGGGGTGGGGGGGGGGAATAGACACAACTGTCATGAAAATAATAATTGGAAGAAAAAGCCACATAATGCTCAGTTGTCAAGTGACCCTAAGGAGAATGATAATGGTCACATTAAAATGGCCCTAAACATCTAAAGAACTTGCATGTGATTTTTGAAAAGTTCACTTCCAGGTTCCTCCCTTGAGATATGCGGCCCTAAATTGCTCATCAGTTGAGGGTGTTATTTCTCTTAGATGTTGACATTTTCTGTATGATTTTTCAATGTGTTTAGAAAGTCAAGAAAGTGTATTAATACTTCGTGGAGGGGCAGAATTCCAGCTTGTGTTTGTACAAAATTCCATCAGCATGCTATTTAGACACACCACTACCCGGACTTTTATTTAGCTTATTTTATTTCATGTTTGAGCTTTAAAGATTTTTTTTTTCCTTCTTTTGCAGCATATATGTCAGTACTAATTCATCTGTATATGAGTAATAGCTGGCAAGTTTCCAGAATGTAGAGATCTCTGAGGAAACTTTATTGAGAGTCACGTTGCTTACAGTAGTGGGAAAGCAGAAATTATCTGCACCCCTGATAGCAGCATCTTTTTAAGGAATTACTGAAAGAGAACAGAAGTGACACATCTTAGCATGTATTAATATGCTAGAGCTGCATGAGCTGCTTGATTGGCCACTGAGAGTTCTGCAATGTGCATGTACCCCTTCCAGTTTTGGTAATGTCAGCTATTAGCTACGTCACCTTCCTCTTCTTAAACAAACTAACTGCAATCTTCACCAAGTGGAAGTAAACATAAATTTCATTCTAAACAGGTAGGTCTGGCTGCCTTATATGGACTGAACTGTGACAGGCCAAGGACAAGTGTAGCTTTTGGTGGTATTACTGTTTAAATTGGAGTATCAGCTTATAAGTGAGTTTTAGGAGTCCCTTATCAATTATGGAAAAGAATTTTTGTAAGGAAGTTGTTGAGGTTTAGCAGATTTTAGGTCGTCAGTGTGAGTTTAAGAATGGATGATGGGCAAGTGTAAGAACTAGATGATTTCCTGAAGAGTATCTCCAGTAGCTTTTTTGGCTTGGCTCATTAACTGAGCCCTGCACAGTCCTTCTGCTTCAATTAAAAGAAGAGATATCAAGCACTCCTATAATATGTGAAGTCTTCTGCCATACAGAATATTATGCAGTTGTAACAAATGCAGACCACTCCCCATGCTTTTCTTAACATAAATATTTGTGTGGGCACTGTATAATACATAGGTATAAATATTGGGCATATTAAAAATCAGTCTTTGTAACAACACTTATCTCTTTAAAGACTGATACTTAATGTCTGTAATCAGCAGTAGCAGCATCTTAGCATGCTGATGCCTTCTTTATGTGCTCTATAGATGCAACAGTACATAAAGCTGCATTACTCTTCAAAACTGCATGTCAAGAATAAATGAGCACAACCACAGTGTAAGTTATCAGACTTGTCTTGAAGTCGGTAAAAGTAACTTAAGAAAATTAAGGCAAAGCATGTGACTGCTTGTTTGAGGATCTAGAGGGTCTGCACAGCAACTAACCAATATAAATCAGCTTGAATGAACTGGACTGTTCAGGACTTTCTGTGAAGCCAGATGCTTCTAATGGCGGGTCGTAGAAAAACCCAAACCGAAAATGAAAGCCTCCCCCTGGGTCCTCAAGAATGTCCTGGCAGAGGGGGAAGTTGATGCAGTAAGAATTTGAAAGGTAAAGGAAGTGTGTGGGCTTGATGGTTTTGTTTTGATTTTCTTCTTCTTCTCTACTCACAGTACCTATTCCACACTGCCATTCTGGACACAGTTCTAAGAGCACTTCGAAATAATCTGTCATTAGGTAGAGTTGTTTTGTAGCTTTAATATGTTATATTACTAAAAAGAATAGGAAGAAGGGTTACAGCAGCAGGTTGTACAGATGTGGTATGGTTGTAAAGATTCCATTATGCTTGAAGTAAAACTTGTCTCATGGAAGATGCTGGATCTAGAAACTGAACTGCAGAGTTTTAGTCAAACAAGGAAGTCAGGCCTGTATATTCTTAAACATGATCTTCAACAAGGTACAAGAAAAGTGAGTCAAAACAAGTACAGAAATAAATAACAGTTCAAGAAGCCAATAACTGTTTAAGCTAACAACATATTTTTATGCACCAAAAAGGCTATGGCTTTTGAGAATGCTGTTGGTGAGCTCATTTGTTTTGGGAGTCCAGTTAATTTTTGTGTTTGTGTAAGATGAGCCACACGTTCCCCGGGAACTGCAGTGACAACTGTAGTACTGGTTTAAGCAGCTTTGGGGAACTTCTTCCTTGCTGGGAGCTGAGGAGACCTTTCAGATGTCTTTGGGGACTTTCAAACACATCTGACAATGTTACTTTCAAAAGCATGAATTAGAAATGTAGGGAAGCATAATACCTACAGGTACATGACAGAAAACATGATCTGTGTGTCCAGCTGCTGGGCAGTTTTGGCAGAACAGCAGTGCTACCTGGAACTGGTTTCAACTGAACTGCAAGTGATTGAGTGACATAACGGGTCCTTTTGCAGGTTGAAATCAATGAGGCTTTGGAGAGGGGTGAGAGGAGGTGTGTAAGAGGCTGTAACATGCATGTTTCCTTATCTTTTCCCTAAATGCTCTTCTGTTTGTGAAGCTGCCATCATAAGTGAGAAATCTTGCTTCTTTATCACAGAGAAACTCTTTTTGCTCCCCTAATCCATGTTCAGGTGCAACTTTTGGTTCCTCATCTTCCCTGATCATTATGGGTAAGGACCAGTGCAGGACTGATACACAAATAAAATACAGCTATGTTTTAAAATTTATATAATATATTAAAAAATATCAATTGCTCTACTTTGAGTTATTCACCTTATCTTTTGCTTTTAAAGCACCTCTTGCTGCTTGTTTCTTTTGTTCTTTTTTTGGTTGATCCCTCCTGTGACACTGCACTCCTTGTTTCTTCACTTATCTGAGAATCTGTCTGGGATTAATTCTGCACTGGATAGTGTGGTTGCATCTGCCATCTCATCTGTCACGCTGCAGTAAAGCAGAGTACGTGTTGTGCTTTTTGTCTCAGTGAGCTTTACCACTTATTAATTGTCACAGGCTTTAATCATTTGCTGATGTAAATTCTTTCCAAATCCTTCATTAAAAAAGGTTAATGCTAAGCAGCTGAATTTAAATGGCAAATCTAACCATGCAATTGTTTCCTGACAGAGCTCTCTAGAGCAGTAACAAATTCAGTTCTCTGAATGTGTTTGAGGACCATATTTTCTTTATCACATAAGAAAAGACTCTCTTATCCCTGTCCAGGCAGGTCTGCTTTGTACATATATCAACAGAGCTGTTTGGCCAAGGGGAAAAAAGAAGAGAAAAAGAGAGCTCTATCTAAACAAAATAAAAATAGCAACGGTGGAAAACTGACCAAAAATCTTTTTAATTCATTGAGAACCAAAGGAATGTGGAGTTTCTATAATGATATTCCCCATTGGATCCAAATTGTCCCCTTTACAACATTGGTCATAAATACTTTTTTCATTGCTTCAGTAATATTATTGCACATCTGGACTAAATATGATCAGTCTTAGATGTTATTGGTGCAGTGCAGGAATGGACTGTGCAGAAGTTGGGAGGGAAAAGAAAGCTTCTAATCTCTTCCATGTGTGGTAGGCTTGAACTTATTTGTGAGCGACAGAGAAAGCTGTGTTAGGCTAAATGGGAAGCCAGAGTGTTTTTATAGTTTTGTTTCTCTACTTTCTTAGCTCTTCTTATTTCTGGTCTTGCAGGAGTGGTGTCCTGATTAAAACATTCTGCCTTCTGAAGCCTGTTGAACACATGTTAATTGTGTTTTCAATTAAAATGGAATGAGAAAAGTCTGTTGGAAACTTTAATTTTTTGATTTATGTTTGTATGTTTGGTGTAGTTTGCTTCTCTAAATGCCTCTGTACAACTAAATGATTATGACTGATTGTTTTGTGGGTTCTCAAGCTGTGCATATTAAAAATACTTTTCTAATATAAAAATACAGAATTATGAACTCTTACTAAAATAGAAGCTGTAATTTAAGATGGCTTGATGTGGTAATGTGGATATTCTGGTTTTAGTTTGAAATTTTAAAAGAATCTATCTTAACAAAGAGCTGAGTTTTATTCATATGACTCAATTTTTAACCCTGTTTCTTTGAACACTTCTAAATTACCATTACCTGCATGGTAATAACCCCTAAAGCACTTCTGTAGCTGAGGGATGACACCAAGTACAACCAATCCTTGCTAGGTTGCCCTCTTTGTTGGGCGCAACATTTATCTGGTTGGTTGTAGCAGGTAAAAAAGAGCCCCCAGCTGCCTTTTGAGGCAGAGCCTGTGCTGATGGTGACACATCTGAGTTGTTCTGAAGGTTTTTCCTGGGATATCTCCAGGGACTCTTCCCAAGTGCTTTTCCTGGCTGGCAGTGGGCTGTCTAAGGGTGTGGGTCCTGACCAGCTAGGAGTGTGGAGGGGACGAGGTGAGGTTGGGGTGAGCTGGCTTTCTCCCAGACTTCTTCCTGCTGTTTGCTTCATTTGGGGCAATATTTCAGCAGGAAACCTGGTACTCCCCTATGTCTAGTTAAGTTTCTTACCTGCTGGCTTTCCAGCTCTCTGTTACTCATTCATGTGTCATTTTTTAAAGCAGCATGTGCTAACGCTCTCGGGCTTTCCATGAGGACTACCAGCATTAAAATAATGTAAATACATGACAGCCTAGTCCTCTCTGTCCAGAAATCCTTCCAAGTTACATCACTGGTAAAGTCTCACTGCCTCAGAGTCATGAGATACGCTTTTATCAAAACAGTTTCTCAGCAATGGTTCTAAACTTGTGCTAGTGGAGTTGGGTAGCTCTTGGCACTGGAAGTGGTCTTCGTTCTGCTGATGTGAACTGCAGGTAGTGGGTAACACCTTTCTACAAGTGCTGTAGATGTACTCCAGCTAGCTGGCTTCACTTGTAAACCACTCGACACTGGGTAGAAAAGCTATTTTTATCACCAAAATGGCTGTCAGACCCAGTGCAGATACAAAAATTGGAAGAATTCTTTTCAAAGGTTGTGGAAGAAGAGCTATCTGAATTATTTAGACAATTCACTTCATGTATTACTGCACAACAGTCAGGAAGTCAAATCTAAGTTGCTGGAGGCAAAATTATTAGCATATCCTCTTAAACTTTTACCTGTTAAGACAGGTAACTTCTTTGCTAGATTTAATCTTCACTCATTTCTGATCATGCTGGTTTTGTAGTGCTATACTTTTTAAAAGTTTCTTAGAGAAGCAAAGCTAGACAGAACACAATTGTCTTGTTAACTGGGGTTTTTTTTGCAATTTAACACTTCTATAATTGACACTAGATATACATTTCCCCCACTCTTCAATACTTAGAAATGTAAAACTATCTGGTTTTAAATGTCAGTGAACTCTTCATCCAGTGTACTACAATTGTACAGACAATACAGGCTGATTATCCTGTGAGCAATGTTGCCTTACTTTAGCACAAATTATGCTGCTAGGCATTGATTGCCATGCTGAAGTAGCAGCAGTAAAAGTTTAGCTAGAGTCTCCCCATTGGAATTTGGTCAGCTGCTGTGTTTGTATTCTGGAATTCTATTTGACAATGTCCTATCCATCATTTCGGTCTTGTAATTAACCCTTGTGAGAGACCTCTGAGTCAATCAAGGGGTCCCTTCGACTCGTGGGCTGGATGGGCAGCTCTCCCTCTGAGCAACAGGGAGCTGCCATAGTTATACCTTGCTGTGGTTTAGGTGGGACTGCAGGAGAGCTGTCTGTGAGCAGCGTTTCTGGGAGGGTTTTTTATGTGCTGGCATATTGCTGGTGCTTTGGGTGGGTTACCTGGGCTGATTATGAAGAGACTGTGGTGGTGCTGGAGAGAATTCTGGAAAGGCTCAGTGTGGGTAGAGTGGAGAGAGGTCTTTTCGAAGTAGCATCAAGGTTACTCCTGAAAGGGTATTAGCTTGCCCAAAAGGGTTGGCAGCGATAGATGCTGATCTGGAACCAATGTCATAAAACCTTGCGTTATTAAAAATAAACATCAAGCCCTCTAAAATATCCTGAAATATGTGAGTGCTAGTTATATTTAAAAAAAGTCATTACTGAATGTAAAAAGAAAGGGGAGTCAATTTGGAAAGGAATTTGTAGATCTGCTGAGATAAATATGTAAAGGAAAATATGCTCTAGAAAACAAGAG
>JAWWES010000006.1:30322986-30338109 GCA_035583135.1 Lophotriccus pileatus | reverse complement strand
TTCTTGAATTATGATATTAAGAAATAAGTAGGTACTTGTTGGTAGAGAGTAATTAATAGAAAATATTGCTGACTACTACTGTTGAGAATTGATGGAGTCGGACATGGTACTGAATGACTCATTAATAACTGACTGGGTCATGTGTTGTCAGTGATACATCTTCATAATTTCAAGTGTCAGAAAACTGCTATTAGAACTTTTGAGAGTTCTTTCCCTGTGTTTTTATGCAAATAAAGTTACAATCCTGTACTCTCTTTATCTAAACAAAAGCATAGCAGATCATGTTATGGTAAGTAAGGAAGTATTTTCATGAAATAATTGTGTAGCCACTTCAAGGGGGGGGGGGAATTCTTATTTACTCACCTGCTGTTTCTGAGGTGATTACTGGAATCACTGTTTGCAGATAAGGAGTGTGGGAGAAAAAACTATTTGCCTTGGCTGTTGCTATATGTAGGAACAACCCTAAGGATGGATGTTATGGGCAAGTTTGGACTTAGCAGTGGGAGAGCAGTGAGACAGACAAGCCAGGGCAACAAAGAGGTAACAATATGTTGCTAGATAAATGCCATGTCCCTTCAGAGCTTAGCAAATACAGTGGCAATCTGTCATTTCTAATTATTGGCAATTCCAGTGCTTATGAAATGCTGTCTTCCAACTGTGGTGTCACACTGCACCTTGAGACTTGTCACCAGCCTGGGAGAGCACTCTTACCACTCTCACAAAGCTGCTGCTCTTTGCAGCTGGGCGGGAAGGCAATGCTCATATGAAGTCTTTGCTATGAGTTTTAGGTTTCAGCTTCTGACCTTTTTCGCAGGAAGAAGTGCAGGCTGTGGATCTGTGGGGCTGTGTAGCAATGGGGATGGCTTTGTGGAAGAGGAACTGCAGCCCTGTTTCCTGCCCTTGTGCTGTTAAAGCCTCAGGATTTTCCCCTTATCCTCAGATCTGTGCACCTAATGCAGAAATCCAGGAGAGGAGATAGCACTGGAGAGCTCTGTGTGGGAAGGTGGGCTGTAGCTCATCAGTGGAAGTCTGCCTTGGTTAAAACCCCCTAGCTGGGTAAACTTCTTAGACTAGACCTATCTCATTTCCCAGTTGTGAGGTGCATGTCCTTGCAGTAAGGAGCTGCTCTTAGTCCCTGAATAACTGCATTATAATTTGAGTTGAGCAAAATCTGAGGTACAGGACATTTGAGATAACTGCCATGGCAGTTTTGGAGAGAAAATACAGTTATAGGTGAAACAGTTCTTCAGTAAATGGTTTAAGATGGCAGTGGTGGGTAAAGTCTAACAAATGTGAAACGTTTAGCTAATATAGTGAAGAAATGGGGCTTGAGTTGTGGAAACACAGGCATCTAATCTTACTGAGATGGTCTAGGATCTCTGGCATCCACTTACAAGCTGGGAATAGGCAGGGTCAGACCTACTAGTCATAGGAGAAACCTTAGATATCCCAAGGGGCACTGTGTATACAGTGTTTATGTAGCTGAGTCAAGGCAGAATCTGCATGTCCATAAAACTGACCGTCTGCAGTGACCTTCATGACGTCCCATTCCGTGTCACTGTTCCTGGAAAGACATGCAGGCGCACAAAAGTCAATGGGAAGACATGTCTGGAATCCATAATATGATGCTCTTTCTAATTTACATTCCTTTCTGAAGAACCAATTGCACAATTTGGCTGCACTGGATGAGATCTTGTTTCTGGTGCAATGAGAATTCAGGGTTTTTGGAGTCTGCACACCTACGATGTAAAACATCTAAAAGAGTGCTCAGCTACGTGATTAGCTTCCTCAATATACAATTTGCTCCTCTTGTGTTTCTTTATCTTTCTTTCTACGTTGCTTCACCTGCTTCTTTTTTCTTTAAAATGTAAAAAAAGTTAGAATCATTTGTGTATTCTAATCAGACCCTGAATTGGGTCTACTGTTTCAAATCTGAATTTTTAGAAGTTCAGTTTTCTAAAATGCTTTTGAAATTCACAATTTGATATCAAATCATCTTAAGACTGTGCTACTGACAAATGATTAAATGGGTGATTCTGTTGAGAGAGGTTACCAGATTACCACCTCTGTGAAGCTCTTTTGCAGGAGACTTTAGGTAAGCCTGTGTTAGTCTTTGCCAAGGCAGAGCTCTGATCTGTAGCCATAGATTCCAGCTCACTGGAATGTGCAGCAAAATGTTCTTTTTGGAAGACTTCTTGCATTGCTCTCTTTCCTCTGTTTAGTGAACATCAGACCAAACGTCAGTTTCTGAAGGGTCCTGTGATTGCAACAGTGCTGTACGTTTGGCAATATTTGGAAATGCTGCAGTCATTTCCCTTTCCTTTGAGGTTGCAAGATCCCAAACATCCTCATCAGCTTTGTAATTGGTGATAAACGTTTTTGCTCCCAACTTGTTTAAATCTGTTGTCTACAGTACTGAGTCCTGTACAATTGTTGATTGCTACACTTAGGGTGAGACTGCCTGCCATTTATATTTTGGGACTTAAAAGTAGAAATATCTAGAGTTAAAATGAAAGTACAAAGATGATTGAGGGAACTTGAGAGAGAAGCCTCCTCACAACTTATTCTCTGAAGTCTGTTGATTGTACAATGAAGAGACATTGTACATTCTCACCACCCACCTGCACTGAAAATATCCTGTCCTATTCTTACAGTTTTGGTTTGATTGACTCTGATTTATAAGCAGATTTTTACTTTGTTTTATAGGTGTGGTCTGCAATCTGCATTTTTTTATCCTGAGCTTGCCATCTATATACCAAGAGTGGATGTAAAACTCCTGAAAACAGCAGTATTATAATAAAGTATTAATTTCAAGGCTGTTATCAGGAAAGTAGGCCAACACAGCTCATATTTACAAAGATAAAATTATATAATTGTCAGCTCTTTTAAAAACAAAACTCAATAAACCCCCAGACCATCTGTCCAGTAGGGTTGTTTTTTTAGGGTGCCTTCATAAGTCAACAGTTTCCAGGGTTGAATATGGTTAATTGCTATAGTGGTTTTATTCATCTGCATTTTCATCTTGCCAAATTTAATATTTGAAGAATTGCCTGTTTGAATTTTCTTTTTAATTCTTCTTAAATAAATAAGGGAAGGGACAGAATTCTGCCAATTTAGCTATTTTCAAGTTTTTTATCTTTTTCAACAGTAGCTTTGAGTGATTAATGCCAGCAAATGCCTTTTAGTTTTGTCTGCCGGTGGAAAAGTGTACCTGAGCTCGTTCAAGTGCTGTTAATGAAAATGATAAAAGCAGTGATTTGTTATTGCTGCTGCCATTAGTTACTGTTTTATGAATCATATGATCTGATGAAATACGGTGTTATTGCCTTGCATCTGGTAACACAAAAGAAAAATCAGAAGAGAGAAAGACCTGTAGCAGTTAATAATAAACTATTTTGGGAAAAGGACCCTCTGTTTTTCCAGCTGGGATGGGGGATGATGTGTGCAATGGACTTGAGGGACAAGAAACCAACCTCCCAAAATCAATTTTGTAGTGATTTCTAGAAGGAAGGGGGAAGATTGTGCCTCATGAATTCTAACATCAACAGAACAGTTGAAGGGATCAGGAATAATATTCATGTGTTGCCTGATTTCTCCTGTCTGCTTAAAATCTGAAACACTTGCATACCGGAAGAACCCTTCCTAAATTTTCAACTGTTTCTTTAATGTACCATTGAATTCTTGCCATTAGTTTGAAGACTATGTTTGAGGTTTTTTTTAGAACTATGATTCGAGAAATCGTGGATAAGAATCTCTTTACATGCAGATGTAAATTATTCTCTTGGGCTTCATCAAAGCAGGATTGTGTTGGCTCTTGAATATTCCTTATGAGTTCCTCGCAGGACTGTCAATGCTAATCTGAAACAGAAAGCAGCACTACTGAGGTATCTCTGAGTATATGCAAAGGAAGGGGAAGGATCACTGAATTCAGGGGGTCTGTATTGAATACCTTCTATTTATGCCCTTATATGTATTCTATAATCTAAAATCAGAACTGAAAACAAATCTTTCATTTGCTAAGAATTGTTCCTAGACCAAGGATTAGATTCTGTGTGAGGAAGCCTGACTTTTTGTTTCTAATGAGTCCAGGTGCCTGGAGGTGCACGTTACCAGTGAAAAAAAATGTCTAAAATTGTCATGATCTCTGAGATAGATAAAAACTGACCCTATATATCAACCTTGTTAAGGAAAAGTTTTTGTTCCTAGGATTTTCCTGCTGCTATCCATGGCTTGCAGCAGATAAATTGAAGCTCTGCAGGTGTGTAACAGCAGCAGAAGGGTCTAGTGATCAGCAAATACACCAGGTAAAAGGAAATGTTTGATAATCCATCAGCTCATGATGAATTGCATTGTTTATTTTCAGCTTCACTTTGTCTGTTAGTGTTGAGAGGAGATTTGGTTAGTGCTGATATCATTCGTGGGTTGAGATCTTGCACTGCCAGAGGAGTTGTTTGAATGGTACCTTTTTAAATGTTGCTGAAATCTGAACAGTGGTTTTAAATCCTCATGAGCATCTAGATTTTTTTAGAGTAGTACCTATTTCTTGTGTTAATAGTGAATATCAAGAATATATTAAATCAGTGTGTTCTGAAGACCTAAAAACCAGACAACCAATAGCAAGATTCAATGATGTACTAATTTAGAAAAAAATAAAAAAACATTGCACAGCTTATTTTTAGCTATCCTGATTTGAGCCCTTACTTTTGATTAATTAATTTGTGGTTGGCAAAACTGACATTTCTCTTTTGGAAATGCAAATGTCTTGCTGAGTTTCCTATAGCTGCTCATGTTAAAAATAAAACCAGAAAAAAGAAAAAGGACAAGAATGCCTTGTCTTGCCAATTGGCCTTTACAACCAAAAGAGGGAACTTGAAAATTTTCAAGTTTTGGATTCGAGTCAGTGGTTTAGTCATTTAAAGCAGCAACTGCACTCAGCCAAAATTTGGGAATCCAGCTGACTTGGGTTTGGCTTGTCCTTCAGTGCCAGCAGGGAGGCTGCATTTTGAGACTCTATAATAACTTTATTTTTACACATAAACCAAAAAATAATCTAGCATGACTCTCTGGTTATGTCAGCCTGCCAAAAGCAGTGGCACTAAAAGCCAGTATTGGCTTATTTGTGCAAGGAGAGTACTGAGCAGGAATGGTTAAAGGTCATAGAGCATGACTGGCTGAGCAGGAATGACTTTCTTTCTATAGCCACTTGTCAGGGGAGAAAAATCAGACATTTTACCTGCAAATCTGCTCTGTTTTCCCTAAAGCTTATGCTGCTTGAAGAAGGAGTAAAAAAAGGTTATCTGTCCTGGAATCTTTCTTTTAGACCATTTTACAAAGGGTAGAGTTTTTACTTTGTTCATGTATATTTACTCTTGCAAAGACCAGACTAATATACATATGCTGCAAGGGCATAATCCAAAATATCTTGAAGCTATATCAAGGGCCCCTGAATCTGATGCTGAGGAGAACACGACAGATCCAAGAACTTGGTTCTTAATCCAGTTATACCTTTTGTATTCTAGTATAGTTGAAAGATTTACCTATAGACAAGATGTAGAGTCAAGTACTAAAATATGGGCAATGGGTTTGGGGAGGATGAATAGTTTTCACTCCATTTAATACAAGGGGTGCAAGGCATTTAATGTTTCTCTATGTTGTGTGACACATCATGCCCTTCTGTAAGAGAAAATAAAGAGCTCCTGATATATGGTCACCTCCTTGGGAGCCTGGGGTTGTATATAACTTGTAAAAAGCTTCCTGGCCATGGACATCTTTTTCCTCTCTCATGTTATCTTCTTATAAGTTTCACATGCAAGCCAGAATTCCATATTTTCATTGCTGTGTTCTGTCTTCAAGTATGTCTTGCAGGTCATACAGATCTTACAGATCATCTGTAAGCATTTTAGAAGCCAAATTTATATAACCTGTATATATGCATTACCTTTAAAAGCCCTTTGGAGGCAATAGGGATATTTACGAGGCAGTGTAATTTTTGATTGTACACCTATAAATATTATTAGGTTATGTCAAAATGGGGAATTAATTGCAGTACCTCACCCCTGCACTTCAACCTTGCATTTTCCTGCATGTGCAGGGCTCCCTTTAACTTCAGTGGCATTTCAGTATACAGGGGCAGAGCGCTGAAAGCTTTATTCATTCTGGACTCTGAAAAAAATATCCAAAGACTGACAAGTATTCCTAATTTCCAGTTTTAATTTTGTACAGAAAATATCTAAGTATTAAGAAATAACCATGGTCTGAGTAAAAAACCAAGACCATTTTTCGTGCTGTAAGAATCTGGGGAAAAAGCACTAGCAGAAAAGAAGGAAATAACTTTTTCTTTGATATAAGCATTTAAAATAATCCTTTCTTTGGCAAATAAGTGGTTCTGCACCTGAGGATGTCTTTGAAACACCTGGCAATGAAGTTTAACAAGAGCAATTAGTGGGACCTTGGCAAAGATTGACTTCCTGAGGCTGCCTTTTGTTATGTCACATCATTAGGCTTGCTTTGTACAGAATTAGGTGACAGAGTTGCTAAAATGCTTCTATTCAGGAGAATATTTATGAAGGTTCGCTCATGGCAGTACAGTGGAAATGGTGCTTGCAGTTCTAAGATGTGCTTTCAGAGCAAATCCAAGATAGGCAAATGCTTTGCCCCCTTTTCATAAAGAACTGCAAATCTACTGGCTTTAGAGTGTGTCTTTTTATGTGAGCACACCTTTGCATTTCTTGATGTCATGAAGCTTTTAAATTAATTAAAACTCAGTGGATAGTGCCATCTAAATACAATGAAGGAGGCATTTTAAGAAGGGCAGCATTCTGAGTACTGCTGGAAGACACTGTTTTGTTTAAAGCAAGCTTTCCTACTTGTGCAGCACTCTGGGCTTTCCTGTTTCTGAAGACATTGAACACTGTCTGTCATCTGGAAGTAGTGTTGATCACACGCGTTGCCCGCTGCTGCTGCTGTGACATTTTTTCTCTTCAAACTGTTTTCTGTTGTGGACTTTTTCCCTGCAAACTGTTAACATACTAAGTTGTTTCCTGTTAAGGCTTTTACTGGCAAAATCTTTATAGTTAAAAGTTCTTGCTTTTCGTAGTTTGTCTGTAGTTTGAAAATAATGTCAGTCCTCGGGAATAATTTTTAGAAGTTTGTGCTGTGATGTAACGTTTCGTCAGCATTTTTAAAAAAGAGTCATTTAACAGTGATGTTCCAGACTGCTGGCCATATGAGAAATGTAACTGAATATGGGAGTTACTCCCATGGCATCAACTTGTATAGGTGTACTATTAGGTACAGTGTCTTTGCTGTACATGATGTTTCCCAAGCCAAATTTTCTTTCACTTTTCTGCTAATACATAGGCTGCTATTCAGTGCTCCAAGTGGGGATATAGCAGGTAATCCTGCCATCATCAATATGTCTTTAAAAGAATTGTGTGACTGCAGAAATGGCAAGTTTGGGAAAGCATTTACAGCGTGCTATAGATTTATTTTTAGTGCAATGCATGCTAAGCATGTCACACTAAGTAGTTTTTCATTAGTTGCATATAAGGCAACGTATATTATACAACATGAGTTATTGATTTTTGCTTTGTGGGAACTTTTTTCAGCAATCCATCTGGGATACAAACACACGGTTACTTACATTTACTTATTACCAGCTTTTCAGAAGACTGGGATCATTGTAGCACTTCCTCCAAAGACACCCTCTAGAAAAAAAAGGAGAGCATTAGTGCGGGATTAGCTGTGGTTCAAAGTATTAAAATATATATCTTACACTGTTGAAAATCTGTCCCCTAATTTAAGTATGATCTGTATGAAACTTACATTTTAAAAGGACTTGCTGTGTGTCCTAAATCTTGTGTTTATTATGGTGGCACAAATGTTTTTCTTGCTGCAACAAATACATTTTCATTTCAAGGTGTTCCCATAGAATTCCTCTAGAAATGGGCTTCACCTTTTTAAATTGTGCTTAGGAGGAGCACAAGAAAAGTACTGGCTTTCTAGACAGCAACTTCATGGAGACAGGAATCCCCACAGAGTTTGGGGAATACTGATGTTTGTCTTTAGTAGCAAAGTCTTCAAATATACCACATCTTACTGTAATATTTAAAGGCCTTTAACATCTGAGCTGACTTACTAGCTGAGAGCTGAATATAAGCTCTAAACATAAGGTAAATAATGAAAGGTTGATGCAATCTTAGCTGCAAGGGTACCTTCCGTCTCTCTCTAGTTGTTTACAGGGGAGAATGACACATTATTACTCATCTAGACAGATCTTGGGGGTGACTAAAATCAGATTTTACTTTCATGTTTGCTATTCTTAAGCAATAAGTTCATAAGATTGTAGGAGTCTCTTGCCTGATTCTGGGAAATAGCATAGAAGTAGTGAGGTGAGAGACTAAACAATTTAAAGAAAAACAAATGTTTGAGGGAGGTAGGTCCATTTTCGTGCATGTAATTCCGTTTTCACCAACTGATTTTTAAGCTCTGCAGTTTTAGGACATCAATGCTGGTAACTTGGAAAAAATTCTTATGCTTATATTAGTAGAAGACAACGTAAGGGATGTACTCCAGTTGGTGCTTTCCATTATGTGTCAGCCAAACCTGGAGGAACATCCATTCTCATTGACTATTTGGTTTTCATGTGAGCTGCAATTCTAACAGCAGATTTTTTTTGACACGGCACTTTTAAAAATCTGAATTAAAAACAAAATTTATTACAAGTGCTGTATAATGCTTTGTGGATTTCTGCTGCTGAACATCCATTAGTAGCTTTGTACCTTTTTTTAATTGGTGATGCCCCATTTATTTTTAATTTGATATAATTATTTTTCTCTGAAAAAGTACGTGCTGTGACTCACTGATTTTTGTCAGGCTTTCCTGATCATTCTGACCTCCTCAAATAAATACACAATGAGAGAAATGTTACCCCTGCTGAATACACTGTGGTGTCAATAACTCTCTAGCAATTCTGGCCAGTAAAATAGTTATGTTTTTCCTTCTCATGAGCTATTATCCTTTTCTCTGCATAAACTCATGCACCATGTTATTGTGGGGGGTGAGAAGCCTTTGAATGATTTCTTTTTTTTCTCTTTAAGAGCTATTTCTGAGTCACATTCACTGTTACTGACGCAGATGATTTTTCACCTCTGTCAGCAATGGCACTTGTATGTAGAAGGAGTGACAATCAGGTCTGTCTCACTGAGCATCGTCAGTAGACCTGTCTGATTTCCATTTCTGGTTATTTGTCTTCACCATTAATCTGTGAAGCAGAAAGAACACTGCCTGACGGGGCAGCTGACACAGAGGAAAAGCTTTTTACCTTTTTTCTTTTCCTTTAAAAATTGGAGAAATGGGAAAGACAGTAAGGGAATATGAACGTGAGTTATTGTGATCTGTCCTAATGCAGCTTTAATGGCTGCTGTGCTGATAGTAAGAGTCTTGCTGCACTGATTGGCAGCACGATTTAGTTTGCTGAAGAATACATAGTACACTGAAAAAACCCTAGTTTTCTGCAAAAATAACTAAAGCTTTATAGCTGGAACTCCAAAATTTAAACTGTAGTGCCTTGTGGGAGCTATCATCCACTGACTGTACACCCTCTGCTTTGAGTGGCTTCCCTCGACACTGTGGTCCAGAAGTACTTGTCCAGGAAAAACTAGGTGGTCAGCTGGGGCAGTTGGGAAGATGCTGCACTCTTTTGCATGCTCTTAAGCTCACAAAGAACACTTCTACTTCTTGAGGGTTTTTTTATCTGCTACTCAGCTGCATGTACTGCAGAACAGATCTCTTCTCTTCACTTACTTAGAACTGATCATATTTTCTTCTGCTCTGAATACCTTGCAAACCCAACAAGTTCCTGGACTCATTCTCCTAAAGATGGAAAAAACGTGAGTTTTGAATCTGCTATGCTCAGTTCTGACCTTCTTAAATAAAAACTTAAAATTCACTGTACATATAGCAGTGCAATTAGTTCTAATAATATTCTTATTTATGCGTCTGATCTCTATGTATGAGTCATGTCTGAAGCATTTGGCCAAAATGTAGTTTTGTAACACATGAGAACTTTAAAAAAAAAAAAAAAAATTAAAAAATATCTTTAAGCAGTCCAGTGAATATCTCCTAGGGAAGAATAGAAATTTTCCCTTTTGTCTTCTTCAGTTGTGAAAAGAGATTAGAAGGTTGAGCCTGACCCAAAGCAGAAGGAAACTAGGAGTCTTCTCCCTGAAAGTTCAGGTTGACCTGGATGAGAGATCAGAGCTCAATGTAAACTGGACAATGCTGTTTAAGTTGTTAAGTGTCACGTTAACTCTGATATTTGTCCAGCATGGATCTCAAAGTCGATAAAGCATCATCTAAAACTTGCTCTTGTATAGAGATGATATCCATAAGAAATGGTGTAAGTTTTTGTTAGCAATGAGGCAGTTAAAAATATGCTTGTCTAAAAAAAGACAAAATAAATACCTTGTGACGTGGAGAATGTTTATTGCTTCTCCTTTAGCTTTCAAGCAATGCCAAATACTTTGCTAAGTTTTCATAGGACAGTGAGTAAGTTTGTATAGACCTGCCTGAAATCAAAACAAAAGTCTTATTTATCCAAACTCAAAGTTTTTTTTCAGAGTTGGGTTTGACTTGCACATATTAATCCTAGAACCAATTTTTTTTTCCTTCAAACTGAAACACACAGTAAAACACAGGACAAGGGCTGTATGTTCCATCTTCTGAACCTATGAAATGTGCCCATTTGCCTTTTAATCTTATTTTCCTTATTTCCCTGACATCTATATGGAATTTTCCATTATTTGAGAGTCTTACCCAGTACGTTTCCTACAGGATATTGAAATTTCATAACTCTGCCCAACTGCTGCACTGCAACTCCTGCTGCTGCTCATGTTCCCAGCAGCCCTATAGGATTGCCAGTGGTCACTGCCTGTTGCCTACTTTGGAATTCTCTGAATGATGTTCTCCTCTTTGTTCTGTATCACTTCCTATTTATTTCATAAGTATTGACTTATCTCACCCTCTGCCTGAAAGCAAAATGTCTTAAAACTACACAATATTGCCTATTTCAGATTAACTTATACACTTAAATTCTGGCTTATGATTATTACTTATCTTAGCTTAAACTATTTTACCCAATGCCATCTCTTTTGGTTTTTTTTGTGTGACAATCATTAGTCTTCTATTCACTGAAATATAAATGAAACACAACCTTTGTGACTGTTTGAAAACCTGAAGAAACTCATGTGGGTTGCCTGCTATACAGAAATGTTCAAGAAATATTAGATTAAGCAATGTAAGGTAATGTAATCTAGTTCAGCTACTTCCATCTAAATTCTAAGTGTCAATCAGCAATTTTTTTTCCTTCAGGTGGTTTCTGCATGAAGTTACTTCTGTGTAAGGAAATGTTATTGTTCTGAGGAGCCATTTTAATTTGAGTGAGAGGCTTTAAGCAAATATTATTCCCCAGGGATGTTGAGTACACACATTTGTCAAGCACACACATCCAGGGCTTTGTGCTTCTCTCTTCTTATGTTACTCATCTCCTACTAGAACAAGGAACAGAGCATGCTGATTATATCTTTTCCAGTGCTCTTTGGAACATCTTTTTTCCACTGAAGCATAGTGTATGCTTCATTAGTTGCTATATGTTTCTGCCCATGCTGTTAACCCTGAAATAAGACAAGAGTAGTATGAGAGCTACAACATCCCTTGAGCAGTCTGTTAGTTTTGGGTTGTGGGATCTTCACAAGTGCTGCCTGTTACTTTACCTGTATTAATGTCTATTGTAAATGGTTAATCCCATCTCAACTACTCATTGCAGCTTTGCAGAGCTCAGCCAACTACACCTGGATCATGGAAACTCTTTTCATCCAATGCATATAAATGACACATAGAATCCTTTCTCTTTGCTCATTATGAGGTTTTATTGCAACAAGGCCGTAAGTTTGGGTGTTTTTTTAACATGTAGGACCTGGGCTTCCTGCAGGACTTGTAAGCAAACAAAGTCAGAAGGCTACAAGACCTTTGGAAAAGGAATTGCCTGACTGATAATATATGAATCTAAGTGCTGAATTTGTTCCTGTCTGTAAAACCTTTAAGCAGTACTGATTTGAAAATGACCGTTTAACTGTTAATATATTTTGTATTGGAGAAAGATCAGGAAAATTGATTTAGTATATCAAAGAAGATCTATTTACTTGTCAAATTACAACATGCATTTTGATTTTTTTTCACCACCTTTATGCCATGCCAAGGAATCTGTAAACTACTTAATGTCACAGTTTTTAGTACATATCTAGCTTTCAACGAGCCCTCGGAGGGAAACTGCTTTATTAAAGTTTTAACTAATTGCCTCTGTAATGTTATTCAACTTTGCACTATTACACAAAATATTCATATATAAATAGGGATAAAGTTGTTTATACATCAGAAACTTTTCGAACATGAATGCCTTTGCTATGATGAGATAACTTGTCATGCCAATAGAAGAACAAGGTATTTCCCTGCCTTTGCTATACTTTCCTGTTTTAATATTTCAAAGTATGAAATCTTATACTTGCACAAACTTTCCTGTGTTGTTTGCTTTGTTTAAAAAGTTTCATTTAGTAGTTCCATCCATAAGGGTAATTTCCCAAATTTCTTGACCTGTTCTTTTGTTTCATCATTTTCTCATAGTGTAGACAGTCTTAGTAGCCTTTGGCTGTGCCTGCGCTGCTTGTGTTAGTGCTCACTCCTTTTTTTAATAAATACATAGGCAAACAGTTGCTGTGGCTTCTATGAGAAAAAGCTTCTTTGATTAAGGGGCAGAAAACATTACTCACAGAACTTGGATAATACATGAAAGACTTCAATGAAGTAAAGCCCAGCTTCATGTCATTACAGCTGATCATTAGAGATGGCAAGGTAATTTCAGTGCACACTATCAGTGGAGTCCAAAGTGCTTCATATGAAATCTAACATCTGTGCTGAAATGAGACAAAAGGCACAAGCATTACATTGAAACTAAGTTTCATCTTTCTGCACAGAGCATTATGAAGCACTTCGGACTACCATGAGTGAAGCTTTATTTTCTGCTCTGACACATTACTGTCAGGGGTTTATGTGCTTCCAACTGGTCAGCCTGCTCTTGCACAGCATCTGAGGGATATTAGACCAGAATTGTCTTTAAACTTGTATGAGGTCCTCTGTCACTTTTCTCATAGCTGTTGCTCAGATTATGGCCTCCTTTTAAATTGGGACTCAGGTTATGCATGTTATGCTTATTGCTCTCTAGCCAGGTGTTTCAAGGCAGCTGTGCAGAGCAATAGTACTGGAGTTGCTGTTTGTGCCAGAGGTAGATTTGTTTGTTAGTGGTATTGGGGTTTTGAGAGTAAGTGCTACCTCAACTACTGTAAATTAATCATGGAAGAGGATATTTCTAGAGAGTTTTCTGTCCTTCCTGGGGTAGTTGTGACTTGTAATCACTGAGGATTTGCCAGTGACTACAAAGTGCAGACTGACACTGTTGAGAGGGCAAGGTTGGTCATCTCCCTGCTCCATCTGGCAGCCCAGCTGTGTGCAGCGATATTTCTTTCAATCTTATCTCTCTGACTCATTTCTTTTCCTTTTGCAGAGCCTCTTAGGCATGTAAAAACAACTGTGTAGAATTGGAACTTCAGCTGAAGTTTGAGCCTACAATAATTGAGTGCACTCATTTATTTTATTGCAGCTCACCCTACTGGTATGCAGCCTTTGTGTGAGGATGGACATCCTTTTCCCCACAGTAAGGGCTCTGCTGGGGAGGAAATGTATGTGATGTGCTCACCCACAGCAGAACCTTGTGTTTGGGCATGGCAGCATCAGACACATGAGATCTGACCTGTGCTCAGGGAAGGCAAGGATAAATATCCCTATGCCAACCACTTTCCATGGATTGCTATCTCATTGAATCTTATTTTGTATTCTTCATAATTTTACACATGATTTTGGAGTACTTTATTTCTATATTGGTAACGGGCAGGGGCAAATATCTATGCAATGTAATTGAGTTGATTATTCAAATAACCACAATAGTGACATGTTTTGACTTTCTCTCATACCTCCTCAAACATCATCCTTCTAATGTCTCAAATAGAGGCAGTTATGTAATAAACACATCTGAGGGCTGGAACTTGACAAGCTAAAAATGGCTATAAACAATTTTATTTGTAGAACTACTTTAAAGTTAAATAAGAAGAAAAGCAGCATGTTAATAACGGTGACTCTGGAAAAGTTACAGAATGAAAATCCCAATTATTTTGATAGTGTCCAGTAGTGATTGGAACCCGTATTTAACTATTTGATTTACATATGTTTTGTAAAAACATATGTACATATAGATATGTACATATGCAAGTTCTTTTGCAAAAGCCTAAATCTATCTTACTTTTGCAATAAATGTCATTGGCATTAAATGATAGCTCATCTACAATTTCAGTATTAATGATAATTAACTATTTAGGGCTTTTTTTTTTTAATCAAATGTTGATCAGGAGACCATATATGACCAGGTAGGACATATCTTTGTAAGTTTAAACTGTGCAATGACTTTGTATTCATATATTTTCTTTTACATATTACAGACATAAAGAAATAGTGTAATATTGCTTGAACTGAAATAAACTAGTTTTGTGGTTTTCTAAGTTTGTTTTTACTATTAAGTTGAATAAAATACTTTTGCAAACCTCTCTTGACTTGTACAGTGGGAGGATATTTAGGTGCAGGACTTGTTGCTGATTTCATATCTGCAGTTTTGTTGTGTTCTTGCTGGTGCTCTAAAGGATCATTTGAATTTTAATGGGTATCCAAAGGCACTCAACATTGCCTGAGTCCCTTAGCAGTGGGTGATTGACTTGCTGGAAAATGTGTCCTCGGGTCAGTGCAGAGGAACTGTAAAACCAGAGAATCTGTTTGGGTGGGTAGCCCTCAAAACACTGAGAGACCCTGAAGGGCTCTGGGTGTGTTCCTGGCTGCTGTCTCCATGCCTCCCAGCCACTATGAGCATTCTCCTTGCTCTTGGCAGAACTGCTGTTATTCAAACCTGTTCCCATTTCATTAAACTTACCACAAATATGATTTTACAACTTGAGTCAGCTCTCTTCA
>JAWWES010000006.1:30299381-30322886 GCA_035583135.1 Lophotriccus pileatus | reverse complement strand
TGCTGTTATTCAAACCTGTTCCCATTTCATTAAACTTACCACAAATATGATTTTACAACTTGAGTCAGCTCTCTTCACTACCAACATTCATAGCTTGGTATCCAGAATGTTACCTATGTACTTCCATTGGTAAGGCCCATGGGAATGGAAACTTTAGTCATTAACCAGTTGTGCTGCTTCACTGAAAAACTGTGATTTAACCAAAATCACATCCTTCCTTTTATTGCATCTATGTTCCACTAGATGTCATCTGGTACCACTCTGAAGAGGGAGGTTGAACTGTGTTCATCAGCTCAAACTGGCCTCATGAAGGGTGGATGTGGGTTCAGGCTCTGGGGAGACTGTCTGCAGTGCCATTGATGAATGGTCTCATTTAGCCCCAAGGACTTCTTGCCCAGACAGACTAGACACTGAGATCAGCAGTAAATTGATACATAGGTGGAACAGGCTGACATGGCTTCTGAAAGGGCCTTGTTCCTTTGAATTTCTTGTGTTGCCATCTGTATGGGCACAGAGCAGCTTCAGTGTCATGAGGTGATGGGCTACACAGGAATCAATCATTGTTTATTCACTGGTTGAGCTGGATGTACTTTTCAGAAAGAATACGATGAGGAAAATTGAAAAGTACAAAACATGAGAAAATGGCTATACCAACTCAGAGCTCCTGAATTTGTCAGTTGTCTGACCTGTTTTTTTTTTCTAGGGATTCACTCTCAGTTGCCAGCTTGACCATCTTGATTGCAACAACTTTTTCTTATTAGTGAGGATAATGCTCCCAGATGAGTTCTTGTTCAGTCTTCTATTTCCTTTTCTGTTTTCTTGCATTCACTTACCTAGTATCACCTTTCTTAACTTTCATGCCTTCTTTTTGGTTTTTTTTTCCTTCTGCCATTATATTAATTATTTCCCATTTGTGTTTCTGTTTTAATGTTCCTCTGCTCAATAAACATCTCACCCACCTACATCTGTTTCACGCTAGTGAGTGTGAAACACTGTGAAAGTACTGTCTGTCTCATTCTCTGTGTTGTACCCATTCTTTCCATCTACCCACACTCTTCCTTGCCTGAATGTTGCCACCCTTCCTTCTGCAGTGCACCCCCACGCTGGCATTCACGACTGTGGGAACTCTGCTTATTGGGGCTTGCCTGGTACTCAGGTACCTGATGC
Organism: Lophotriccus pileatus; assembly: GCA_035583135.1. Classification (NCBI taxonomy): domain Eukaryota; kingdom Metazoa; phylum Chordata; class Aves; order Passeriformes; family Tyrannidae; genus Lophotriccus; species Lophotriccus pileatus. The sequence goes on along the minus strand of JAWWES010000006.1, from coordinate 30,321,719 downwards.
AGTGTCCTACAAGGGCATGTTAAATAGGGACACCCAGGGTCTAGAGATCCAGGTCTAAGCACAGGAAAAGCAGTTTAGACATTAAGATGCCTTTGTTAAACCTTGAGTTGAGCACAAAGTGGATGCTCTGATCTAGCTGCTGCTCACCCTTATTGCTGGGTGTAGTACAGAAATAATGAATCAATGTTCTTGCTTTTCACTTAGTAGAGACTTATGTGTTTCCAGTGGAGAGCCCTGTTCCTCTAATTGCATCTGACTTGGTGACTTTGGTAGATTCTGTTGGGAACTTTGTTGCTGTACATAGGAAAATAGCCTCGCGAAAAGTTAGGTTCAGTGTGCAACAAATGCCTGCTCACAGGGTAACAGGGAACAGTGTGCACAGGTGTTCAGCTCCTTACAATAGGTCACAACAACCAGTAAGTTGTCTGCAAATACGGAGATATCACAGTGGTTTGTTTCTGGGTAGAGGTAGGCAAGGCATGCTAGTAGTTTCTGACTGAAGATTTTTAGTAGTACCTACATTCATGGCTTTAGGTTTTAAAATTGGACAAATCTTAACATTGTGACTGGTTTCTGCAAACTATTAACCATTGTCTGCTGAGTGAGAACAGACTCGGGTCTAGATAGCACTTTTGAAAACTTCACCTCAATTGTACTCTGTGACCTTTCTTTTCCTTTTTAGTTCCTGATACTGTGATGTCATTGTGTGAGCCTGATATGCTGCAGTCATTGCAGTAGGAAAAGACATCATGTCATTAGAAACTTGGACTGGTTTTTACATGAATTTTCAAACCACCTCTTCAGTTGGGCTTCCTGGAGGAGGGCACTGTGGTTTGGGTATGATGCACTGGGTGCCCTGAACTCTGTCACTCCACAGTGAGCAAGGCTAATTACACCACTTGTAGGGGTAGTCCTTTGGGAGATCCTGGTTCTCCATCTTGCCACCCTTTTTTTATGTCAAGTTATCAATTATGGTGTGGTCCAAGTTGGTCAGAATATTTGGCTGTATTAATCCAGGGCCCCCCTATGCTGTTGTTGGTCCAGCTGGACTTTGGGCTTTGTTTGAACATCCAGTGTGTGTTCCCTGTTTCCTCAGGTTGGCATGAACAAGCATGCTGCCTTACTCAATTTCATGGCTGGTTGAATTCTGTTCAATATTGAGTCTCTTCTCTATATCTGAAGTTGGCTTCTTGACCTTCATGGTTGACAAAACATTTGCTACAGTAAACGTAGTACAGATTTTTTCCATAAGTAGTATGGAAATCATGGGTTACTGAGTTATTACTCTTATGCAAAGAGTGTTTGTTTTATTTTTGAAGGTTGTTCTCTAATAGCAGAAGCCCTCCAACCACAGTAACTTGAAAAAAACCCAAACCCCTTGTGACTCAAGTGATGTCAAGTTTGTAGGCAGCTGTGCTGTCACTTTGGTACTTTGGCTGCATAACAAACTTTGAAGAGAAGCATTGCTAATCTGCTCTGTTTCTCTCTGCACACAAGTCTAGAGTGGTCCTGAAAGGTTTACATTTCTGCATTTCATGTTCTACTCAAGCTATTTCTAATTTTATTAGAGAAAGAGATCATATGAGAGCTTGTCACTGAGCTGGTTTAGATAAGTGCTTTAAGGCTGTGCAGTGCTTGGGCTGCTTGAGAAAATCAAAGAGAAATGCTCAGTAGAACATAATGCTGATCATCTTTGGGATCTTTCAAGAGACTATCTTCTGGGGATGTTTTGAGTAATGAGGGGGAATGAGTTTATTTCCAAAATAGGCACACTGCTTCACGATTATTTTAAATCCCCTTTTTGTGACTTAAAACCTTTGAGACTGTATCTATCCAAACAAAGCCAGGGGATAACCTTAGCTCCCTTCTGGCTTTGTTTCTGAGCATCCAAGAAAGATTTAAATCATCCAATGATTAATTAACCAAGAACTTCTTTTGTAATTTCTGCCTGGGTTTAATGACTAAAGATTTAATTTCAAAAAGCTTCATTTATAGGCATTACACACTCCAATACAATCAACCCGTGTCTCTGAATGGAAGATGAGAAAATCTAATTTTTCCACTGTCTAGCATCTATTTTTTTTTTGCTTTTCAAACTCATTTCACTACTATAAAGGAGATGACATCTGGAAAGCCTGCTACTGCGGAGCGTGGGCAGGGACGGGTGGCACTGAGGAGTCAAAGTGGTGCATCTGTACTTATATATCACTATCTCAGCTTTAGTTTCCTTCCTGCTTCACTGTGCATGATGATAGAATGCCTCCACTGACAGGTTTCCACGGCTGGCCTATTCACTATGTGGGAGAGATTGATGCTGTGTTATACCATGGCTTATTTGGGAAAATATTACAAATACCTATTTCAGTGAATTAATTTTTTCCAGGTTGGAGAGGTTAAAGTTAGTCTTCTAAATTCACATTTAGGGTCTGCTGGACCCTCGAGTCTTTCAATAAAGACAACTGCAGCACAGAACAGTTAATTCACTTCAAAAGTATACCTGAAGATGGTACAATGATTTTTTTCTTTCCACTGGAACTCTGGCAAACAATGAAAATGTTTCCTTCAGGACTAAGGCAGAACACATAAAGAAAACTCTGAGTCACTACTGTCAAATCTTAACGCTGCTGCATGTACTGCATCCTGTTTTCCTACACTGTTCTTTAGCTGATGGTCAATCTGATTAAACTGCTTCTCTTAGAGACAATGAATGGAACAGCAAATATCCATTCTTTTACCATGTACTTTTTCCAGAAAGGGAAAGCTAAATATGGTGGGGTTTTTTTTAAAGAAAAAGGCCCAACCCACAGCTGTAAAACCAATCTGTGATACTGAGGCTATTCATGTGCATGAGTGGAGGGAGGAGATGAGTGCATGCACCTCGTAAATAAGCCAAGGGTCACAGAAAGTAGTGAGTGCTCCGTTCCTCTGGTCTATATGTCCTGCTGTTTTTCTGAGTCCAAAGAACCTCTGTTTAGGCAGGATTTAAAAAAAAAAAAAAAGAAAAAAAAAATTCACTACAAAATAAGCATTGTATACTATCTTTAAAAAAAATAATGGAAATACCTATCTCTGGACTGTTCTAAAACATGTAAATATTTTTAAGTGTCTTAAAGTAACGTAAAAATTCTTTCAGTTGTATCATCAGACCATTACTTATAGCTTCTACCTTTTATAAAGCATGGATGCTGCTATAAATTGTCATAAAATATATCCAGGTCTCTTGGACCTTGTTTAAACAACCAGTTTTGTATAGCCCTGCTATAGCAACAGATCTATAATACTGGGTGTCTGACAGCACCCCAGAGCCAGATCTGAATTTCTGCTGCACTGTTTATAGCTTTTGTGAAACGTGGTCATGTTGCCAGGGATGCTGGAGTGGGCTGGAATATCTCTGGAATTAACAAACTGGGTGATTGGCCTCTGCAGTTGATTTCAGGTCTATACTGCAAATAAGGTGAAAGACCTAAAATATGTACCAAGGTTGAGTTTTGTGGAGTGGAATAGTTTCTTTCTGAAAAAGAAAAGACTTCAGTTCTCTCACTGTACCGTATCATAAAGTAGGGAGAGATGCACATAGAAGAGAGGCAAGAGTCCCTTCTTTCCTCCTCAAATACTCTGGTCTATTACACCAGCTGTCTAATACAAGTTGCTCTGTAGTCTTCTCTGCCAGCAACAAACCAGTAAAATATAAATGATAATTCTAACTATGCATGCTATGAACTATGATTTTAGTCAGACATTTCATACAGGTGTTTGGCAAAATTGTGAAACTGCGGGGGAAGCAAACGAAGATGGTGGCCATGCTGATTAAAGGGATTTACAGTCAAAAGAACAATGTTACTTGAAGGCAGTGTCTGTTCAGAGAGTAGCTGACATTTCATGGTTCTCTTTGGTCTTCTCTGATTTTTCTGAAGTAATGCAAGAAGTGACATTTGGTCTGTGTTAACTGTGTCAGAACAAACATCGTGATCCACCTTGTGTGGGAGGCATATTTGTTGTCCCTGCCTCACAGAAATTCGACTTATTCGTGGTGATCCTGGAAAATTAATTCATATAGGAATGGCAGCTGGAGACTGGTTTACGTTGTTTCAGGAGCATTCAGGTTTTGCAGTCAGACTCCCTCAGGTATACATGTTTAGCAATATTACTGCAAGACCAGGTTCTTTTCTTCTGCTTTCTTTTTTTTTTTTGACCCTGAAGGGAGGAGGGTGTGATTTGCAGTGGCTGCCAGCTACAACACTTGGGGATGGTGGAAGTTGGCAGCATCTGCTGTTTTGCTCTGTTCCTTGCAGCCGTTTTTGCTTGTAACACAGATTTTGCCTTCCCTTGGAGGCCCCGAAGTCCCCAAAGGGTGGCAGTAAGAACACACGGTCTGCCCTCGCCATGAGGTGACGTCTCCTGGTTTATAGCTTCTCCACTTGGTGTGGAATAACAGAGTGGGCACGACTAAGCTCCTGTTATTTTGGAAAAATGGAAAATGTGAGCAAATCTCGTGTTGCCACCCATGTTATACCACTATCTCATGACAGTAACTCATTAAGACCAGGGCACTCTTTGATTTATTTTTTTGTTGTAAACTCTGTCACAAGATCTCAAACACCTGAGTTTGGTAGTGCTTATGTTCGTTGTTACGTAGATCAAGCGTCATCACAACTTTTTTTTCTTTTACTTTAGTTCTCATCACTACCCACTGTGGTACAGGCTATTTAACATTTTAGGGTAAATTTAATGCCACATTTGCAGTGAAATTACATGATCTTAGCTGCTAGTATTGGTGTTGTGAGGTACAGTCTGGATCTTGCCAAGGTCAGTATCACAAGCAGTGAGACTGCTGGTGAATCTCACTGATTGCTGCCTCTCTACATAAGCAGCCATGGGTGACCTGTGCTCAACACATCATTAGTGTGAAAAGGGGATTGAGCTGTGAGGTCAGTGGTTAAACTATTGCTGTATTTGAGATTTGTTTTGAGTGCTGGTAGCTGGGCCAATATGAAAAACAAGGAGGGAATTTAGACCTGCTCATCTTTTCTTTTTGTGTGTGTTGTGGGGTTTTCTGTGTGTTTTATTTTTTGTTTGTTTGTTCTTTCTTGGGGGGTTGTGAGGATGTATCTGAGTAGGTCAGGATCACCTATTTCAGATAACTAAGATTATGGTTGTGTAAAATGAGTAAAATGAGAGAAGTGGTGGTGGCAAAATTATTATTTGGATACAAGGATGAGTAGTGGCACAGTGGGATGGAAGGGAATCATGTGTTTCAATACTTGAGTAATTATGGTTGAAAAATCACTTAAAATAAGATTTAAAATGACAATAGAACTTTATTTTTAAGTAGATTTCATTGAGGAGTTGGTTATTATTTTGCAATAAATTAAAGAGCAAAGATGCTACATACCTGGCTGTTGAATACAAACTTATTAAAAGTACAGCTTATGCAATTCTTATATAATTTAAAATGTATAAATTTTAATACACATCAATTTATAATATATTTACATAGCACAATAGCACTCACACTTATTAACATTTCACAGATTTTTAAGAAAGCTATCAGTCTTGTCTGAGCATTTTCTTATGCACAAAATTGTCAGTCATCCTTGTTTTTCTTCTGAGGTTGATAATCTTTTCCCAGCACTCAGCTTGACAGTCTTGCACTTGCTAATAATCAGCAGTTCTTTGGGATTGTTTGAGTGCTCATAGTGTAGTTCAAACAATAAATAGTATCCATATCCTCTCTTGACTCTGGTGTATGGGAGGAGAGGATTTTCTCCCTGTGCTGCTTTCACTTTTGTGACAGCCTTGCCAGCTTTTATCCTTCATTGTCTGGGCCATGGAGCTGTTTCCATCTCCCTTGTTCTCTTCCTTCCAAGGCAGGGATCTTCCTTGCCAAGATCCAACCACCCTGAAGGATCTTGTCAGGATACTTGACACAGTTTACCTGGCTCTTTGCTGCCTCAAACACTTTTTATTTTGAAGTGTTGGGTTGCAGCTGGTTCAAAAGGTTGAGGTAGGTTTTGGATTTTAAAAATCTGGGATATGAATCCCTTTCCATAAGGGTATATATTGTTTTCTGGGCTTCATCAAAACTTGTGGGAGTTGGGTCTTGAGCCTTTTTGGCTGTTGCTTCTCTCATCTGATAGTCAATATTTATCTGGAAAGGAAAAAACAAATGCCATTGAAAACTTAAAAATGTACTGTTTTCTATATCTAATGCTTCATCAATATATAAATTTTCAACCTTAGAACTCAGTGTGACGGTTCAATGTCAGAAGTGCAAACTGAGGGAATTTACATACTTATATTCCTGTTAGGCACAGAAATGGCTGTTCACTACAGAAATGCAGTTTCTTATGGAGTCAGAAGTAATACAGCTCAAAAATTGAGTACTTAGAGGAACAGCCTTCAGTTAAACATAAATATCTTGTATTGATTGTCTTCAGTTTGAAGTATGATCTACACACAGAACTTTCAATTTCTTAGAAGGTCCCAATTTTTTAAAAGGCAAGAAATTATCCATAGTGCTTCTACTAGCAAACTCTAAGGATGTACAGACACTATCAGTAATTGAAACTCGGCTGACTCAGCAAGAAGCATCATGTGCTAAGCTGCTGAGGCCTTTGAGTTCTGCTGGTGGTGCTCCCAAGTACTGGCCTGTATCCTGTGACTCTGTTTGTGGGATCTGATAATCTCATGGCTGAAGACAGCAGTGATACAAGTATGGTTGTGAAAGCATGTCTTTGTTCCTCTTATGAAACTGAGTGAATGTGTGAGTATCTCAGTGAAGATACACTTCTATTTTTGGACTGTCCAGAATCCTTGTACTGTAACACTGCACTGATTGACCCTATACATACCTGTTTAATAGCATCTGACTGAACAAACTCCTCATAAATCCTCTCTGCTTTGCCATGTAAGTGATCAGACTTGGTCTTCTTGTAATCCTCACAAGCCAACCAGAACTCAATGTTTTCCTCGCTGAACTCTGACTTCAGGAACTCCCGAAAGACACCTTGACCACCTAAGGACAAACACAATAACATCATCACTTATTGACCAGAAAGGATAAAATAAATAGCAGGAGTTGTATTGGAATACGATACAAAATCCTGCCAAAATACACTGTTCTTCCCTTCTTCATCATACTACAGTTATTTGCTTCACTGAAAATGGAGAGGGAAAAAAATATACTTGGAAACAAAGCTGGACTAGTGGCCATGTTAGAAGAGAGCTGTAAAAAACTGGAATGCTACTGCCCATTCTTTGGCAGTGTTTTATATAATGCTACAGCTTTGCCTGTTTGGTGAGATTGGATAAAATTTGGTCCTCAAAGTTATACTGAAGTAATAGACTTACTTTGGCTGGCCAAGAGCTTTTCCAAAGACTGTGACCACTGAATAACTTCCTCTGTAGAAAGCCTAAGATGACAAGAAAAAGAAAAAACTTTAGACAAGAAATCATGGGGGGGTTTTTTGCATGTCTGAAGGAGATAAATTTTATTATTATATTCTAGGAATATATATTTACTAAGTTTATGGTTTTCTCATATTCTGAGACCCTGGAAGCAGCCTACTTTGAGGAAAATAATCAGATTTGGAAAAAATATGCAACTGTGATGTTGTTCTAAATTCAGTTCCCAAGAAGATAAGCTTCTACTGAAATTGCAATAAAGTAATTTTGTACCTGTAATTCTATTTCCAAATTTCTGCAAGAGTGGTAATACCCCCTGCTCTTCACTTAAGTGTGAAGCACCATTTCTTGTAAATCTTTAGAAAATAGATACAGTGTCCCTCTGATGAAAATGGATTTGACTGAAATGTCTTCTCCCTCACTGTTTTATGAAAACACATCAAATCACTAAGAAAACATCTCTAATTTCATGAATAGTTTCTATTTACTAATGTTCACTTCTCTTGCAGTTTGGAAATTCTAGGCATTATTATAATATTTGTTGTTCTAGAAGCAGTTTAGAAGTGAAGTAGCTTGTTACACTGAACTAGCTATAGTTATATATTATAACTTGTTGTATCTCAGTACTTACATGACATTTCTAGCATTGGAAGTCTTGATCCCAGATTCAATATGTGGTACCATGCACTTCAAATAGTTTTTGAGATCTGCACCACTGAAACGATGAACAGACATTTTTGTAATCCATTAAAATTACAGTTGCATTTAAATTCCACTTAAATTTTCTTCAAACTTTTAAGCAGAGACAGACAGCTCCATCCTATGACCAAACTCTGGGAAACTACGTACCCAAGTAAATTTTTTGAAAGGACTAAGAGGGCCTCTCCATATCCAAATCTACTTCTGATTACTTTTAAAGCAATCAATTAATTGGTATGCACCAGCTCAAGCCTTTTTTTAATGTTGCTGCAGTTCTGGGCTTTGAGCAGGCTTGTGCAGTCATTGAGCCCGAAACACAGTGCTAATTCTTAATCTCCAAGATTAGTGGAGTGTTATTTTGGCTTCTAACACATTAAAGTTTATACTAAGTTTTGTATATACTTACAAAGACTTCTGCTTCTTTTTATGGATTTTGCCTTCTGCAAGCTTGCAGTCTTCTTTCCCATTTAATTCAGTCATGTTGTGAGAAAAAAAAAATCCTGGCATTTTACTTAATTTTAATGCGGAGCGACTTTTGCAACGATAATCCTCCAAGCACCAAATGTCAGCTCCCTGCCTCTGCCGCCGCCTTTTATTGACGCAGGCAGCCCTTCTAGTTGGTGTGAACAGATCTGTTTATCATGTATCCTCACCACAACTGGAAGTTCCCTTTTTTCAGTGCGCAGTGACGTAAGTCTTTTGAGAAAGAAAACAGACAGCGGTGTCTCGTGGTTGAGGTTAAACCGGATGACAGTGAATTACTTTGGGGATTGTTATATATGTCTGTGTGTGTCTGTTACCAAAAAAAAAAATAAATCCCATCTAGAACTTTGAATCCTTGTCCCTTTCTGATTGGCACTTGCAAATCAGAAATATTTCTTGGTTTTATCAAATGAGCTGCAAATATTGCTGTTTTTTAATTCACAGAATTCACCTGTTATATGCCTATAACCTGAAATTTTCAACTGATTTGGTGGGCTCAGCAAAATACTAGAAAAAAGTACTCTAAGATATCTCAGTATTAAAGTTCCATATGCAACAAGCTACTTGCAAGTCACCAATTACTTTTCAAACTAGAATACTATACTGGAGAGAGGCATCTGCTTTGTTTAGACATGTGCTGTGAAAATATTTAGAAGTGATTTTCATAGGAAAGGGTTTTGAAGCAGCAAGAACTTATTTAATTTGGTATAATTTTACCAAGTCAGATTACTTGGAAGCACACTGCTGTATTTCGGGAACACCTCCATAATTTGAAGTGGCTTGGCATGGATAAACATTAAGTGAGAGAGAGCTGCTGTGGTAACCACAATGTGATTATTACAGCAGGTTTGAGGGAGGTGTGCGTTCTTTGTACATACTTGAGTTCCATTGCAAAGAAGAAACCATGGATATAAATCAAGATGAGGAATTAATTGTAACTCTCTGCCTGGAACGATTACTTAGATGTTGAAGCACTTAATCTGGTCCCTGGGCATCCCAATGTCTGCTTGATTGCCTGTTGGGTTTTTTTGTGCTGTGGGTTTTGGCGGTTTTTTTCTGTGACATTTTGAAGATTTTGTTGTACTAAATAACACGTACAGCTTTGATTACCTCTGAACAGCTCATGAGTGATGTGAACAGGGCCGCGTATGATCACGGTAACTGCTCACACATCTACAACTTCCTAGTGAACTGTGATGCAAAGGACCGGGAGACCAAAAGCTGTCTGCAGGCAGCTGTGCACGCAAGGACACACCGTCTGCATCAGGGTGGTTTTAACCACAGGAGGCTGCTGATCCTGAGTGTCAGTGACACAAATGTGTCTGCAGAGGTCGTCCCGCAGGAAATACTCGGTGCTAGCAGGTAAACACTGACCTTTGTGCAGCAGAGATATTTACCAACTGCTCTTAACTGCCCTGAATAAGGCCAAAAAAGGAAGATGTTATCAGTGCTGTATTTGTTTTCGTACCTAGCATGCTGGCCTTGGACATTCAGCCCCCTCAGCATCTCACTGTGTTTCCTCAGTGAGTTGCTGGGAGGGTTTTAGAGGTGCTACATCTAAACTTATCTCACAAAGGTGCGATAAAAAGGTAAAATGCGACAGACAAAAGTCACATCGAGGGGGAAAAACCCGAAATCACTATTTCCTATCATATCTCCCGGTACTTTGTAGCCTGAGGCTAGAAGCAGGGCAACGTCTTGAACTTACCATTACAAGTTGGTATAAACAACACACCAGTGAAGTTCTGTGCATCGAAGAGGGACTAGACAGAGTTGATTCCTTGAAGAATAGGATGGTTTGTTTGTCTATACCTATTCTCAATGCAAGACTGTTGACAGTTCGTTTGCAAGACAAGGAATGTCTGTTCTCAATTTAAAATGAAATTACTATCTTTTGGGATTTGTTAAATATTTCAATGCATATAACAGGTGTGGCATCAGACCTTCCTCTAGAAAGGGACTGTCATGCTGTCTTTGTACTTCATCTAAAGTAGGAATAGGTCGGGTACTGTATTGTGAAAGAAGAAAAAGTTGTGGGTAACAAGCAGACCACCTGGCATCAGCTGATGTTGTGTTGTTCTCACATCCTCAATTAACGATGGTCTTAATAGGATGGTGAGTCCTCTCCAGTCTTCCAAATCATTAAACCCCATTCCCTGCACTACTACTGCTGCTCTTTATTCCTGTGCAAAGAAAATCAGTGCTGCCTCTCTGGTTCACTCTGTGCCAGGTCTGTTTGTCTACTCGTGTAAAGATTCATGTAAAACTGGGAAATACAGAAAGAAGCCTGGGAGTTATGGGTGTCTGATTTAGGGAAGGGATGAAGAATATGTGCTTAGGAAAGAAGTTGGACTCACAAACTTCTAGCTTAAGTCATAAGAAGTGTCAAGAAAATGTAAAGCAACAATATTCTCGTATCGTCCTGTAAGCAGTGCTCAAACTCTGCAAAATCGAAGCGTGATGACTTAGTAGCAGACATCTCAACATGGGAGTGTGATTATTATTCACTTTTTTTCCTCCACTGTGGATAAATACTTTCTTCCTCTGAGTAACTCTGATCTTTAAGACATCCTTTTTTTTCTCAAATGACATGTTTCACTGTCTCTGATTCACTCTATGTAAGCCCACTCATCTTTTAACATTTTACTTGTTGAGCCCAGTGCAAATTTCTCAATTTCAGGAAAAATTGTCTGCAAGACTAAAGTAAAATATACACCTAAAGTGAGAGGGCAAAGAGGAACTGCAAGATTCATAGGGTTGACACTAACTTCTCTCATTACTTGAGTAATGTTCTGCTTCCACAGAAACTCTGCAGACCACAGAAAACCAGGAAAACATCTGTGTGGAATTTCCTAAGTTAAAACTACTTTGCTAACTATGTATTTGGTTATTGTAGGGGATTTTGCTTTGCACAGGAGTTGGACTAGATCCCATAGATGGACTAGAACTTGGTTACCTACAGCTTGCACAATTCTGTTGTTCTGAATACTCTGACTTGACAATTGCAATGTCCAAAGGTCTACTTATTTTTAACTTGGCTTTAAAAATATAATACTTTAAAACCATATGCATACACGCATATTCAGGGTCACTATCCTTGTTTCCTGTAGACAGAAGTGTAGCCCAGGTTCTGGTGGGGTTTAACATGAGGTGTCCTAGTTATATCCTGACCCAGTGGAAAGGTTTTCCATAACTTCTGTCCTCCTGACTTACTGGGTTTCTTTCAGTTTCAGCATGAGATGGTTGGTAACAGACCTGTCTCTTTCGTCTCCCACTGTCTTAATCTACCTATATAATACTTTCCTCTCTTTCATGCAGAGCATGATGGCTAATTGCTGCTTGAAATACTTCCTTGCTTAATAATTAGTTGTCTTCTGTATTATTACAGGAAATTGCAAATAGTATATTTTAAGCCTTCCAATTGTAGGGCTTATTAAAATAATCCCATTACTTGATACAGAATTCTTTTTGTCCTAGGGTTTGACCCCATTTGCCTCGTTTAACTTTGTCCAGTAAAAGGGCAGAGGAGCACTTCTTGCAGCAACAGTAGCACAGGTGGCCTTTATCAGCTGGTTTCTGGTGGTTTCCAGATATCTTGTAGGTTTGTGATAAGTGATTCATCTAACTTAACGTGCACAGAAAACACTTGGAAATATTTGCTAATATCCAACCTGTTTCCATGCATTGTTTTCTGTTCCTTCTGGTGACCAGTTCATAGGGTATAAGAGAATAAAAATGAAAAAGAGAATTTCCAAGGTTACTGGACAAGTTTGGTTAAAGCAAAGAGGATAAAACGTTCTGTGAACTCTTAAGTCCCATTTTGCTGGTGGAAATGATTTCAAGCTTCTCCTTCTGACTTCTGCTTTTACGTTTCTTTTTGGTCACTCTTGACCATGTTTAGCTTTACTGCACTCTTGCTGTTTATCACAAAGCTCTCTGGAGTTAAGCCTGGCCACATCTGCTGGGGTCGAGTGCCCAGCCAGACAGTGCTGCCCCACTGCAGAATATCCACCTGCCCTTCTCATAGCTGAGTATTAACTACAAAAACAAGTGATTTCTTTGAAATCCTGCTGTCTTTTATGTGACCTAGAGGAGTCAACTGCTGATAACCCATCTCTCTACCAAAAAAAAAAAAAAAAGAAAAAAAAAAAAAAGAAAAAGAGCAATTAAAGGAAATAGAAACTAGTTTTTGTGTGAAAGGAAACTGTGCTCATTAAATAAAAAAAGAAGAAAGGGGTGAGTGCTTTTGAGCTGCAGGGATGATATGGTGGAACATTAGAATTTTCTCTAATAGCATGTAGTCAGTCCATAACAGTCATGATATCCATTATGATTTATTTTTATATCTAATTTCTCCTACAAGCAAAAGTGTTCTCAAATGAAATACTGAAGCCATTAAAATAAAAATCTTCCTACTGGTTTCAGTGGTCCTGTTTTTGGTGTTGGAATGATTTGATTGACAATTGGTCTCTTTGAGGACTATATGTTTTGTTTGAAAGTTCAGATGTTCCTTATGTTAGCTGTTGTTCCTATTTAATTCAATTATAGTTCTTAATTTTGGAACCAGTGAGGCCTAACTAGGATTGAATGTGGCATCATACTTATCAAAATAAAAGAGGACTTCTGTATTTGAAAAATAAGTGAAGCCTAATGCTGACCTAGGTCAAGGAATGCCACAAGCTAAACTTTGGGCCATGACCTACCACTTGATAAAGTCTTGTGGTGTTTTTTCTGGGAGAGACCTGACTCTGGAGGACAAGTGACCAGAGCTTTCCTGAAATCTGTTGTAGCTCTTTCACTTCCTCAACATAAAATAACTTCACAGAAACATTCCTGCAAACTGCTAGTTCTGCCCAAAATTGACCTGCCTGTCTCTGGAGTATCTGCAGGATACATTTAGGGGATTTTTTTTCTTTTAGGGAGTTCCCCCAACTTCTGAGGGAACCTTGTGGAGTTTTGAAGGGTTTTTTTTGGACCATAATAGTGAAGGAGAGACCTGTTAGGAGCACTTGAAATCACTGTGGAGAGCACTCAGGTGATGTTTTCCCTGGTTTTGTGAATCATAGGGAGATTAAAATACAGTCCAGTCTCTCCAGCCATTCTGGTATGCCTGCTACTTCTGTAAAGAGATGGCAACAGGTCTTTCCTTTGTCTGTCTAACCTCTAAATGTTTCCTAAGTTGTTCTTAGGGTTACTATTTTCTCTGTGGCATCTTTTCAAACCTTCTTGACTTAACTTGACAGAAAAATATTAACAGCATTGTATTGTAAGTGTTTTTAGCATTAACAGTCGGGTGGTTGTAGGATAGAGTCAGTGCAAGGAATTAGATGTATATTTTCTTATGATACTGAAGCACATTTCACTGACATGCATATCCCGTTACTCTCTTTTTGTGTGTGTGTGACCATTTCTTAATTACAGTGTAATAAGCTTATACAGTTTATCAGAAATGAGATCCTTTTCCCTCTGTGGCTTTGCATCTGAAATAAATTAACTGTTTGATTTCTGTGAAATCAGAGGATGTTTGGTTCTCAGCCAGACCGAGTGACATGTGGATTGATTAAAAAAAATAAAAGGGGGGGGGCAGAAAAAACTGCAGTACAGTGACTTTTCAGTGCTGATGGTGACGCTTCCTGTATCTGCTGTTTGGTGGCGCAGGAAGTGTTCATCATGCACCATCTGGGAAACGCACACATTTCTGATTACCTCCTCACATTTTGATGCAGCCACGCTCTGCACTGACCCAGCACGCTGTTTCTCATGTTTTATTAAGCAAAATAGAGTGAGAACAGGGCCTGAGGCACTGGGGTGTGAAGCAGAGTTTGCTGAGTTTTCACTGTCAGCGTGAAAATGTGATGTGAGCACAATGCAGGTGTAGCTTTTGAACTTGACAGGCTTCAGTTTCATCTGAATCTTAATGGGGAAAAATCAGCTGCTTTTTCTCTCTTACTGGCTTAATAGATGGTACAATTCTGTATCCTTCAGTATTAAAGTAACAAACAGTTGGATTTAACACAGCAAGCTAAAACTCATGGTTTCCATTTTGAAAATGTTTTTAAGAACTTTTGAACAGGAAAAATATTACTGAAGCTTTAAGTGGGATTATGCTGATAAAGACTTCATCCAAAAATTGCCTTATTACTGGAAACCTCTCCAGACACAAGGAGGATCTGTTCTGACACTCAGGAAAACAAACAGATGTATTAGGAGAGTATCTTGGCTGAGCAGGCAACTCAGGATGGAGCTCACAATAAAAAACCCCAGCATACAGGAGCTGAAGAATGGACATGCTAAAAAGGAGGGATTTAGAAACGTTGTCCGGGGGCGTAGAGATGTTGTTGGAGGGGTTATCAAGAGGATGAAACCAGGCTCTCACGATGCTGTGTGATAGGAGGATGAGACACAGTGGGTGCAGATTTGCACAAGAACAGTTTTTGGTTATACAGAAAATCTTCTTCCCCCTTCAGGGCAGCAGAGCAGGCTGCCTGCAGGTCTGGGTCATGTGCATCCTTCAAGATTTTCCACAGCAAACTGGATAAATGTCTAAGCTCAGAGCTGATCCTGCTTAGAGCAGGGGGTTGGACTAGAAACCTGCTCAGTTCCTTCTCAACCTGATTTATCCTGAGATTCTATGTATAACTAACAAATAATGTCCTGACTATAGAAGTCTAATTCAGTTAGAACAGTCCTACTTAGGAAAGAATGGTGATTGTAGAAATTAATACAGTTTTCCAACTTGACTCTTTTTAATATGAATTACATATTGGAAGTGCACAATTCAAATTACCATTTCTTCCATCTCCCTCTGAAAATCCTTGCCTAGTGTACGGGTGAAGTAGCAGAAACTGACTTCAAGAAATGGGAAAATTGAAGACAGCTGTGTAGTCTCCATTTAAATCTACGAAGATTTAAATGTGTTTTCTATGGTGTTCTCTTAGAACCAGCCCTTCTTGTGATGAACCAGGAAAGGCAGACAGTTTAGTTCTATTTCCTGTCACTTACTTTGAATCTCACCAGCTGTCTACTTTGACTTCTCAGGAATCAGAATGTTTGCAACAGAAAGACTTGAATTTGCCCTCTTTTGTTATATTTACTGTTTTATGCTGTACCACAGGGACCAACCCCATCCTCCTTCCCTCCCTCCCATGTGACTTGTACCTGACACATCCTGAGACACTGGGACATCTTTCCCAAAGCAGTGGTGGATACCTGGGAATATTCAAGGCCAGTCTGGACAGGGCTCTGAGCAACCTGATCTGATTGAAGGTGTCCCTGCTTATTACAGGGAGTGGGACTAGATGACCTTTAAAGGTCCCTCCCAACCCAAACCATTTTAGGATTCCATTAAATGCCTGTACTAGACTGGCTGCTATTTTTGAACTGCTGGCACCTCAGTGCATTTCGGGAAATCCAGCTACCAGCAGTTAGCATATAATTCCTGGGAAGAATGTGGGCAAACACATTATTACAATGCAAGTCTACTGTAGTTCTTAGGCAACTGAACTGCTCTTTGATCATATAGTATTTACTTAAAGACAGTTATTTGTAAGAAACAAGTGGGTTTATGTTTGACAAGACAAATGTTCCTGAATGTACTCACCCATGTTACTGGTGCATGTGCTTGGCACCTGTTTTCAAACATGGATCACCCAGGATGCCAATCTGAAAGCTAAAGAAGTCTTTGGTGCATGGGTTTGATCTAGAACAGCCTAATCTTTCACATACCTTCTCCTTGCAGAGTTGGGAACAGAGTTTACGTATATGCCTATGGTTTTACTGAATGACTGTGTGCTTCTTTGGATCCCTGCAATTCCATCTCGTCTCTGACACGTATGGGAATTGACTCTTTAATTCACATCTGAATTACAGGACATGAGCCCGTAGATGGGCCCTTGTCATTCAGAACCACTGCTCAGTTCCTTATTCAGTATCTACCTGGAAGCCTACAGGCTGATTATAATCTTTATTCAAACGAGGAGTCGTCACATCCTCAGAGTGGATTTTCCTAATACGTGTCATTATCAAAACACGGTGACTGCGATGTCCCACCAGTTCCTCACCTGTGGTGCAGACTAATTATTTCAGCCTTGTTTCTGTGACCTTCATAGACTGTTAAAACTGCTCTTCCTGCAGTGTGGGCTACGTGTTGCCAGGTCTGAATTCCCCTTTGCCTGTGTGCTGCACGTATCAGTACTGTAAAACAGGTGAGTTCTGATACGTGGGGCCGTTTCCCTTTAATTTTGAAATTAATTTGAAACACATGAAAATTCAGTGTGCAAAGCAAGATAACCAAATCTGGAGGGAAGGTTTGATATGAGCAGCAGGAAATGGAACCCGCTGAGTTTCATGACAATAATAGTTTTGCTCTTAACTGCTGAGCTTTTTTGGTGCTGCTTTGAGTTACTCTGAAAGAGTCATCAAAACTTAATATAAGAGTTCTTCTAACCTCAGCCTGAGACATGGGGCCCAGAAACCACGGGATAACAATCCTTTATAAGGATATAAAGATAGCTGTTCTATTGGTTGGCACTACCTAGGCAAGTGCTAAAAGGAAGCAAAAGAGACTTTTAAATATATTTTTTTTTCTTAAGAGTGTAAGATACCTGTAAAAACACATGTGAGTATGTCTGTGTATATATATAACATCACATTATCTCTAATATCCATTTAAATGTAATAGTAGAATGGCTCTTCTCTTTCCATACATGATACGTAACATCAGGATGTTTGCAGCAGATCTGATTAATACACAGCTGTTAGGAAATATTTGTAGATGCTGACATGTGTATTAGTAATGTTACTTAAAAGCAGCTTTGCAACTTGCAAGTTGCCAAGTTTCCTCTCAAATACAGTTTGTTCTTGATTTTCATTTAAACCTTGTCATATTTATCACTCGAGCAATGTATTGGAACACATTGTGTTGGTGACAAACACTGCGCAAAACCTGTTTGTGTTAGAAAATAAAATGCAACATATAACTATATATATATATAATAATATAACAATATACAGGTGTTATTCTAGAAGCATGGTGGTGATTTTCCTAGATTTGCTTAGAATCTGGTTACACCCTTCAGTTTTACTGTGAGTTCACTTAATGTAGGAATAGCCACAGTAAGTGAAGGAAATGGAAGGTGACCTAGGTTTTTGTGCATTACATTCTCTTTTTTTATGTGTTACTGTCCTTGAAATGCTAATGCTTGCTGCATTTGGTTTTCTAAGAACTGCAGAATAACTCTCCCCCACACCCCAGCTTTTCACTCTTAATGAAAAAATCCAGTCAGGTAATGATGCAGTTTGAATTAAAATCAGTGGAGCTGGAGTAATGCTGCCGAATCTCCCCCTTAATTGTAATGGTAAGAGACACTTCCCTCAGCTTGGGAGCTCTTTCTTTCTTTTTAGTTCTCACTTCCTCATTGCTGTTATTCAGAAGGACAAAACTCAGATTTTCAGTGAGGTTTTTTTTGCTCTCTTAAGACTGTAGAGAAGTACCAGAACTTTTGAATGTAGAGGTTGGAACCTATAAGCAAAATAAGTAAAGGCAACAACTCAAGAAATAAGAAAGCTAACTTCTGAGCTGAATAATAAATAAGACTTAACTTGCACCGGGACTTACAAACATAGTGAAAGATAAATTGTAAAATTTCTCCTACCAGTAGGAGAAATTCCTACCAGTAGCAAATGGCAGAACATTACCTGCTTTATGGTTCTTCACCTCTAGTGAACTGGCATGTCATGCCACTTATTTTTCATGTAATAATTGGTTATGAATAACTGAATTGTCTCCCATGGGAAAACCTTTCCCATAGTCCTGACTTCGTTTCGTTGTATTTTGCTTAGGATCTTGCACATGGCAGCTTCCCCCTCACATAAACAAATATTGCTAATTGGAAAATGACAAAATCAGGAAGTCTTACTACTGCTGGGGAGGGGAAAAATGTGTAAAATGACATTCTGTATGACATGGCCACTCTAACTTTGGCCAACAAGGATGGTAGAAGTAGAATCTGCTAAACGGAAAGCTGCAATGAACCTTGGTGAATATTTAATAGATCCTTTTTCTACTCTCATGGTTCATGCAAATAACCCTCAAAAGTCAGGCTGTAATAAAAGAGAGACCTAACAACATTAATTTGCGTCATTTGAAGCTCAGAACACTGCATGTTGTTCTCTTTTTTTAACTTGTTTCATCTGCTGTTGTATCAAGATTTGTATTTTACAAGCCAACCTCTTTTTGATCCCTCTTACGTTCATTGAATAACCAGCACCACTTTCACTTGTCATCTGGTTTAGTCTCACTGTGGGTTGCTATGGAACGTCCCAAATATTAGGGAGCTGCGGTATTACAGAGCCCAAGGCTCCATGTGGCTTCCAGTCACAGAGCAAAACAATTGGAAAAATACGATCTTTGAACCTGAGAAACTTAACACAGACCTCCAAACATTACAGCACGTGGAATACATATTTTGTGACACTTGTGGTTTGTGATTGAATGAGGAGTCTGTTTACCTGATCTATCAGCTGATAGGCTCAGGTGAAGAACAGACTATTTTGCTGTTTCTGCAAACGTAATTTCTGTGAATTTTACTTTCTTGCTTACACTGGCTCATACTCCCACCTGTTTCCTTTCTGTCTGACTTGCGTTATACCTTGTATTCATAAAAGAAGGAGGAGCACTTGCAACTTTAATGAACCTCTTTGGAGATTTCTTGTCCAGTTTTTCCATGCTGTATATGCTGCTTGTGTTTTCAAGAGACAAAGTGAAGGCTAATGTCAAGACAAAGAAGCAAATAATATAATTGCCTAAAAGAGCATGGTTTTATGTATCACACTGGACCTGCAGTTTCTCGGTGTTCTTTTCCCCTTATGTTCATCAGCTTTTGCTTTTCATTCTCTTCTTTCTATGAAGCATCTCTGTCAGTGCTAGAGACCATTCAGCCTCTCTGTCTGTCAGTGCTGCTTGTGAATGACAAGAAGATGACAGGGTGCAGAGGGGCTGTGGGTGAGGTAATGGTGAGAAGAAACTGAAACAAAGGAGCTGGTAAGAAGGAAAAAATAATGGAATGAAAGAGTGAGGAGGGCAGTTTTCCCACAGAACCTGGACTGTGCTGTGGAATGAGCCCCAACCCTGTACTTTTTCAAGGCAGACTTCAGTGAGATGAGGAAGAAGCTGTTACATTCATTCTCTCCCTAAACTTGATAGTAGAGTTTAACTTGAAACTTCATGTTCACAAAGCTTTCCATGAAAATAACAATGAAAGCTCAGTACTGTCCCCAAATACAAAATTTGCCAAGGATACATGGAGTGAGGTTTCAGGAAAAAAAGACTGTTTTAAACTTCCCAGTCTTTGAGGATGGCAGTGAGATCTCTTGTTACCACATACTGGCTCCAGGAGCGATACAGAAAACCCAGCCTGCATAAGTCTGTTTGTTCTAGAATTCAAGCCAAAGCTTTCAGGCTTGTTCATGGTCTCAGAAACAACTGGAGCACCTGTGGCCACCAATGCATCTGCAGTTGCTATCCCTGGGGGCTGGCAGAAGGAAACCACTTCAGAATGAGTGATTTTCCGCTGTCTGTGCAGCGTTTATCAGCCCTTCTCAAAGGTAACTGATTCCTTTTCACTGTTACAGTGGCCAACCAGATGTGGTAGGGAGGGCATAACCAAGATTTAGAACAAACCCAAGACCAGGATTCTTTGGAATAAACTTGAAGGTCTGTCACACACACAAAGCACCTGCATAGCAGTGTCACATTCCCCTTCTCTTCTTTCTTCTACGTAAGTGAGTCTGACTGCCTTTGGTGGGATCTCTGCTAAGTGCTAGCTTATTGCAGAACATTTTTGTTGCAGAGGCAAGTGAGGAAGTTTTATGCAGCTTCAGCAGAATGGTAGGATGCCCTATAGTTACAATTAAGTGATTGTTGAGAGCTCACCCTGACAGTGAAAAACACTCATCTTATTTCAGAAGCAGATAAAAGGAAGTCACTTGGACATGGGCTCTAAGAAATCTGTGATACTGCACTAGGAAGTTTATTCATCATTCTTAGGAGACAAACTTGGAGTTTTTCAGTGTGTTTAATTACAAAAATTCTAATTAAAAGAACCAGTACTTCACTGAATTGCACCTGTATTAATTAGAAAACTCAACATAATTTGAGACAAATTTTCTGTTTCTGCTCAATTCCACATTAACTGGCCTTGTAATCCCCAGTCACTGTTGAACCTGGCTGATGGAGATTGTTTTTCTGTTAAACAAGATGATTTTTGAGTAAAAGCCATGGATGCATTTTATTTTAATGTGTTAACCATTTGTCAAGGGTAGGCCAAGTAGGCGACCTCACAAGGAACACCAAATAATACCTTGTTTGTCCTCGAGTAGAAGGGGAAAGTATTTGGAAGCTGTATTGCAGAGGAAAGGCCAAAAGGCACCCACTGTTACCTGCTACATTAATGAGCTTTGATGCTTATGGGTGAGTTCACTGAGTACTGGTAGACAGTGAAGAATTTCAGAGGCCAGTGTGAGTGCAGAGATGGCACACTTTTTTTTTAAACTCCTCGCTACACTGATACTGTCACATTGTTCTAGCTCAAAGCACCAGCACGAGGAAGGTGCAGCTTCTGTCAGAGGAGATGCGAATTTGTTCAGTTCGGCTCCGTTGTCATAAAACCTGGGACAGAGGCTTTGATCCGGTACTAACAGGCACGATGGTAGCTCTTGCTGTTTGCACACTTACGGAGGGTAAAGATGGGTGTACAAACCTCTTGTGATTTTCTTCTCCATTCCATGGTGCTGGTAATCCTGGGTCCTCAAGTTCTGGGAATAACAGGACTTAGTTTCAGCACTGCAGAGCAGGCAGAGGGACAGTGAGTGCTGGGTAGGAATAGAAAATCATGTAATTTGTTTAACATGGTGTTCTGGTTACTATTTATATAGATGTATATTTTACATAATACAAAAAGAGAGGAAATTTCTTCTTTTTTTTTTTTATTTCACTGAAGTTCTAATTTTTTAAAAAAAGAAATATTAACAGCATCATAGCCAAGAAGTTTGTCCAGAACACTGTGTTCTGAAGCGTATTGATCTTAAGTCCCAGTGTACACCAGTCTGCATTTGCAATGCAAAAGGGTAGTTGTGAGTTCCTGGAACAACTATTGACATGTAACCTGGGTCACTCCTACCATCACTGCTGCGGGTTTAAGAAAAACCCAAACCAAACCAACAACCCCCAAAATGCTAGATGATGCTGTAATCTTTGGGCCTTGGACCTGCAGATGTTGAACCCCAGTGCTTTTTGATTGAGCCTCTCCCTGAATTGTAATCCCTTTGATGTTTTGTGAAGTAACAGTTATCCAAAAGCAGAGATTCTTGCAGAAACAGGGTTGTAGGTTGTGTAATAGTGGTAGTCTCAAACTGGTTTGGCTTTGTGGGTCCTGATGTCGGATGTGAGGCTGCAATATTATCTCAGATCAACCAAGAGATTTTGTTGAATGCTTTGCGTAGCCATCAACGTCACTGACTCTCTAAAAATCATTTTAACATGAACAAAATTAAATGAAAAGTACATGTATCTACTTACAGAAACTTACACATAGATGCATGTGGACCTTTGTGAAACATCATCATGTGATATTTGACTTTGTCTAGTTCCAGATTTGAGCTGAAGTGTTGAAGGATGTGTGGGGACACAAACTGAGTTAGAGTGAACAATTCCTGATGTGCTCTGTAATTTTTGGGTGTGTCTTATCCTTATAC
>JAWWES010000006.1:30219735-30299281 GCA_035583135.1 Lophotriccus pileatus | reverse complement strand
ACTGCTGTTTTCCTCAATAAATCGGACATTTTGCAAGATCATACTGGTCGTTTAGCATGTGTTCCTGAACCCTTCTCATCAACATTAAGGATGTTACTTGCCCTTTATAAGATGAGGTTTTAATATTAACAGGCACTTTTTAGCATGGAATAACCTTCTAAATCTGGTGCTCACTAACATGAGAATTTTATTCCTCCTTAATACTTTCAACTCTTTTTTTTTTGGCTTTGCCACAGAGTTTTGTGATGGTCCAGCTGTTTCTCCTTTGACTTACACAAGACACCAGTCAGTAGTACTCTGAAACCTGCTGAGCTCAGTCTCCTATTAGTTCACTGGATGTGGCTGTGCACCTGCCTAAATGTCAAAGCAGACTGAAGATATTTGGAATTGGTGAAAACATGGCCTTGTGCAGACATAAGGAAGAAAAGCAGACCAGCTTGCCACCTCCAAAACAATTACAGGAATTCAGACTTGTATATTTTGATTTCAAATACATTTTGTCTGGTTTTATTTGGCTCATAACTATTGTTCTACAGATAAAATTTCTATGTATCAGCTAGATACAGTTTCCTGCTGGAGAGCACACTTTAAAGTATGATGCTAGAACATTAGGTTGCCAGATATGCAACTTGGTGTTTCGGTGGATCCCTAATATGTGTGTTGGTCACACATCAGCAGTGTTTGCTGCTACAACAGTGAGAACAGTACATGACAAGAGAACAGAACATGATAGAACAGGAGAAGGAAGTAGATCAAATGTTGGGTTCAAAAATAGCTAAGAAGTCATACTGCTGTGGTTGGAAGATAAAGTGTGGGTTGTTTGGTGTTAAAGCATGTATAAAATGAAGGCGTTTCTCACCACCAAAAAGGGGTGATCAGTTTAAACGAGTTTCATTGCAGCAATATCAGGGGTCATGTAGTTGTGGAATGACACTTAAGTAAACTGGGTCTGCCATGGATTTCCTGTGTGAGTTAGAGCAAAACTTATTCTTTCTGGGTTCTTATCAATCACCCAGGCATGGGTATCTACTCCCATGTGAAATACAGTACGGTGTCTGAAAATCTAGGCAGCATTGGCAAGTATAGGCCAGGACCTGTGCAAGCCCTGTGGTCTCCTGAAGTGACAAAGGAAGATCAGGTGGCTCATGAAGGGATGTCAGATGGCAGTATGTCACTGTGTGGGCTGAGTGGTGAGAGCAGAAGCTAGAAGAAAGGCTTTGTAGGGATTTAGCAGATGTGCTGGAGGTAGAACAACCTAGACTCAACAAAATTAAGAAAAAAAAGCAAAATGAACCTTGGCATAGCTTCATGTAAGCAAAGACTAATTTTGAGTTTTATGATCAGAATATTTGGGTTTCTGCATTTCATACAGCCCTTGAGCTAAGGGCTACTCTTTGCAGGGGAGTTTGTTCAGATTGCATATGTCCAGCCTGGGACACGAAAGCTGAAATCAAAAGGCTGTTAATTCAACCTGAGGTGGATCGGGAGTGAATTGATAAGTTTTATGAGGTTATCTAAGGTACTTGATCTGGTTTTGACTGGGTTTTTTGTAAGTGGTTTGCTCAGGGTATGAATAAATGCCAAAGCACATAGATATTTGGCAGCTTCAGACAGACTGACCCTGCATCACAATTAACAATGGCCTTGTTTACTTTGCTTTTGGCGAAAATCTTTTAAAATGTGTTTTCTCTTTTTGCTTTATTGCTCCTCAGATAATTAAAAAGCAGTAAGGTACTTTTTCCCCCCTTCTTGTTTCCTTTTCTACAGCTTTTAGAGACACATAACATGATTACATCTACTGCTTTCCTTATTTACACCCTGCTTTACTTAAAGAGGTGACTGTGAGGAGCGTGTGCTGCTACAATGTCCCGTCATCAAAATTGTCTCAGAGAGGTTCTGGAGGTCTTCTGCCCACACAGCTTTTTTTTTTAAAAAAAACCAAACTCACCATGAGATTACAAATATCGAGTGAAATGAGTAAGAGCCCCAACTGATTAGTCAGTCCTTCAAAAGTGGAAGCAGACGACTTCCACCCAGGGCCCTGCACGGGGGAGACCAAACAGGAAAAAGGAAATGGGGGACAAGGAGTCTGAAAAGGCGCGTCCGCGACGTGCGTCCCACACAACCACACACTCCTGACAGACAGACGGACGGACCCAAACCTTGCCTTATGCACTGTCTCCTCTCATGACTGAATCAGCATTTGCTTACTAAAACACTTTGTTGGTTTAATCGAAGAAATCAAATAAACGAGTTGACGACATCAATATTTAGAACCCCCTTCCCTTCAAGCGAATCAAGAGGCAGCACACGTTCACACCATTTAACAGACCTTCGTAACAATGTAATTTGGTTTTTTTTCAAGTACTAACTAAAATTTGAAACAAAGAAAAAATTAATGAAGTCTCCCTAATACCATTTCAATGTGAGAGAAACGTTTTTGGAAAATGAAACATTTTTATAAAAATAGTTAATGGAAAAAAAAAACAACAAGAAAATCCAAATACAAAGGGTGAAAGGGATTATAATCCCATCATAAACTAAGCAAATGTTTCCTAGTGTTTCATCAAGCTTTCCATCTACAGAGATCTATCTATGTCCATCCACACTTTTTTTCTGGGAAAAGTCACACGTTTTGGGGAATGTTCATACAAGGCTATAAAGAGAAAGATTTTTAGACTGACAAATTCATTTTGAGTGTCCATACAAATCAGCAATTTCAAGAAAAAGAGAAATAAGGTACCCTAAATTAACTGACATGGCAACATCATGTCCACTTTCCTGGTCTTGAAAGTTAGTGCCTCCCTCCTAAATTTCTTCTGTCTCCCTCCTCACAGAAGTATTGGAAGGTTCAAATATACATATTTAGCGAGTCCCAAAGGCCTTAGAATTTCTCTTCTTTCTCTCTCTTTAATGTTTGCGATGTCCAAAAGCTCTGCATTGCAGAGGGAAGGGTTTAAAGCATTTCCTATGTACAGACTTGCCAAAGATAACACAATGGCTAAGGGAAGGGAAAAGATGATCAGCACACTAAACTGGTATGGATTTTAGTCTTATATGTTTACAGATGCTATTAAGTTCCTAAACTTTTGCCTTAGATGAGACTACATAAAGGCTTAAAGAGAATGTCAGCCATCACTGAGGATTTGTGTGGGTTTTGTGGTTTGGTTTTTAATTAGACACAGTGGGGACAAGACTGTCCTGGTTAATAGAACTATGACCCCATTTGTAGTGAATTTATAAAACTTAGAGGAATTTCTATGCATTCCCTTCCATATTAAATGCACCATAATCTGGTCATCCTGATATACTTTTGTAGTAAACCCATAGCTTATGTTCTCACTTCAGATAATAAGGGAAAGATCAAGACTCTAAGAAATAAGATCCCTTGGTAATATGACTCGGTTCTGTTCCTGTAGCTGTTCAGCCCTCAGACTGTGAACTGACTTCACTGGGATCTGCAAAAATGTAGCTCTAGGAATGCTCCTTAACCGAGGTCATTAATCATTGGTATGATTTTCGTGTTCTTGCAAATCCTGTTGACAATGAAACAGCACAACTGCCAAAAGTTTAAGGCTGTTTCTAGCTGTTAATAGCAACCAGTGTAAATCAGAGAATAAATGTCCAGCAGCCAGGGTGTTCTGTGTTCTCTCTTTTTGAGCGTTACTTGATTAATGTTAGTACGCTCAGCTTACACGAAATAGGATTTACTGGTGGAAAAACAGGTAACAGGCACAATCCTACAGTTTAATGTACTTCACGAGTAGCAATAAACCAGCAACTGATGCTGCTGATTCTGAAGTCCACGTGAGGAGTTAGAAGGTTTGTGAGGTTTATAGTAGTCTCCACAGTGATTCTGGATGTCAGATCACAGATGTAATGAGATGATTCTAAAGGGCTGAGAAATACTGGCAAAATAAGTTCATGCATAGACTGAGAGATTTTTAAACCCCTAAAAGACCTTGGTGGCCTAGTTTGACATGCTGCAAAGTAAAACATTCTTTAGAATGCTATTTAGCTTGGATTTGGAGTCTATTACTAGTCTAATATATCTTGACACGGTTTTGTCATTAACAAGTGTCTCATTCTAGTTTGAACTGGTCTTGCTTTTGTATTTCAAGTTCTATTATAGGTTATGCTGACATTATATGTTGATCTGTTCCATAACAAATTAAATAGATTTAATTTCTTTGCTCCTTTACTAGCAAAGAGATTTCTGGGCCCCAAATCTGGCTCTTTTTGTAAGCCCTTTACATTTGGAAATGATAGTTTTAACACATGGAAATCAAAATGACGTAGGAGATGGTATTTATGTCCCACTTTATATGCAAAGATATTAATACCTTTCTGTGTGAATAATCAAAATACAAAAATGAGCTGCCTATCACATTTGGAATGCAGAAAATACACATTTGTGTGTAGGGAATATATATTTTAAATATATATTTTTGGGATATGGTCTGTTGGCCTAGGATCCACTCACTATGGGTGATGTGTGAACAGTTCCTGTATTAGGAAGAATGCAATTTTGTACATAAAGAGCAGGAATAAATTTCCTTTTTTTAATTCTGCAGAATTCTTTTCAAATGTGACTGTATTTTAATTATCTCCAGCACATTCATATGCTGATAGCTATTTGGAGATGGTCCAATTAATTATTCGGTATTTTGGGAATTTTACAGGGTAGTACGTATTTTTGGCTAACATTTTTAACAAAGTAAAAGTGTCTAATTGACAGTGTTTCAAAAAGAACCTTTTTTGTCATTTGCTAAGGTTTAAAAGAAAAATTCTTGATTTCCACTGGTCCTTCAAAGAAGAACCCTTTGTCCTGATTTTTAAAAGCACATAGTACAGGTTTTCTGTTAGTTTGTGATGGGAGACCATATAGATGTTGTCATTCCCTGGTGGTAAAGTGTCATCAAACCTTGTGGAATATGAAGTCATGGAAAAGGACAGCTATGATCAGACATGACTGTGTGCATTTTGAAACTTCTTCCCCATCCAAAGAACCAGAGTCTGAGGCAGCTGCCCAAATATGGTATATACTGTTCTGCAGGTAAAAAATATTAAAGGTATAAGGCTGTCAGTTATGACACTGAACCTGCAACAACAACATGAAATAACAACTCAGGGCAAGTAGGAACCCATTCAATATGCAAAATAACACTATATAGCTTTATTCAAAAAAAAAATCCTTTTATTAAATAAAATAAGGTATAGCATTTCTAATCTAAGATGGAGCCTTGTGATCCATACTCCAGGTTTTTACTTTTATTATCTTACGGTTCTGGCTGAATTTCCGCATGATGCTTAAAGGGCAACCAGGTTTAAGAATTGAGACTTTCAGTATCCAGATGGTGTAATAGCTGTGCAAGTGTACAGCTCAGTCATTTCTCAAGAGATCTTTGCTTCTGGAGCACATTTTGTGTGCACTCTTGACTTTCTTTTTAGAAGCCTTTGCCCAGTGATATCTAAACGCTGAACAGTCTCTTCTCTCAGAGCAGAAAGGCAGATCCAGCTCTCTATACGTATAAAGCCTTGCTGTCCCCTGCTGGTGACCAATGTAAACTTTAATTTTTTGAAGCAACATGTACAGAACCTTGTCTGAGCCCACTTTCCTGCAAACTTACTGTTCTTTTTGTCCCATTAAGCCTTGGTAAAGTTTGTGTTTGTTTTATTTTGGTGTCTGTGCTTGAGTAACTCAGGTCATTGAGGCCCAAGTGTGTCTCCAAGCCATCTGCTGTGTCTCTGCCAGAGGTGGGCAGGCAGTGGGAGAAGATGTGAAATGTGGGTGTAAGAAATGAAGCCTTAGGGAAGGGTGAAGTGGTGGGTGACAGTAGGGCGAGACTTTTTGATACTAAGAATAGAAGACACAAGTTTCCACAGAGAAAACAGGTTTCACTGGTTACACTGTTCTCACAACAGCTTGTTAAAAAAGCGTAGTTGCAGAAACCATAGCTGGAGTTTTACTTTCAGACTAAGAAGGAGACATCTTTGAGCAGCAAAGGGGATTGTGTATCAGACTTGGTCAGGATGGGCAATTCAGGAGTGGCAAGGAGGGGAGAATACAGCAGACATGCATTAATAGTTGGGCATGTTGGCAGAAGCTTTCCATGCAAGTCACCACCTTCCTTCTGTTTTGAGTTGGTTTTGTGTTGGTTTTTTTTTTTCTTTTTTTTTTTTTTTTGAGACAGCCCTCAAAACTTGCAGTTGTGGAAATATCACATGTATACATCTATATATAGATGGAGTGGCTCAAGTGTGGGCCAGAGTGCAATATCAGTCACCCTCTCAAAAGTCAGACAAACCTAAAAAAGCACACGAGGCCATGAAGTCTAACCCCATGCTGAGTAACATTCAGCCTCTGTGGGCAGAGGCAGACAGGACATCACATCATCAGGACCAAAAAAACCAATACACTCTAAATCAAGAAAAAAGGCAAGAGGGGGGAATGGAAATTTGGGGACAAATGGTCTGGCTTAAAGAAAAAAAACAAAAGCAAACCAAAACCAGAACTGAAGCTACTGCTTTTACAGAAGATCTCCCATCAGTCAGACACCCCTCAGTCACAAGATGAGCAGCATCTGGAGGCCGCTGTCCTGTGCTGTATTGCTCTTCCATACATCCCAACAGGTTGAGAATCACTGGTTACTTTCAAATGAGGAAGGAAATATTGCAGTAATGAAGAAAAGAGGTTGTTCTTTTTCTTCTTGGCCCTCCAACCTGGTCCTGAGAATTTCATGATAGTCCTTTTAAAATGTACTTTCTTTCTTTTTTTTTTTTTTTTTTTTTTAAGTCTGGGTGTTCAATCCTAGTTTTTATTGAAAAATTTTGGCCAGGTTTAATCCCTTGAGATATATATAGAGATTTTTTTTCAGGCTATTCATTTGTATATTGATTGCAGGATCTCAACTTGCAAGGATTCTTCATACGAACCTGTGGAAGGAGGCACAAAGAAGTTATGAGCAAAAATGTTGACTGTTACAGGTGCATCTGATGAAAGCCTCCTCCAGCCCTGCATCTCTGCCACCTTACCTTTACTGTGCCCCGCTGTGTAGATGGCTAGTGCATGGTGGTTTACAGCTTCTTCATCCAGCCCACCGGGAACAGTATTCAGCCCATTCTGTAGCATGAAAATAACTGAAAAAAATCACAAGGGAGTACAGAAGGGCTGTATCAGAGTTTGAAGACTCTCATTGAGCCATCACAGTTTTCAGTTCCAGTTCTGTATATGCAAGTGAATATCAACGTATCATCAACTCTTTCACTGTGCTCTTATCACTAATCCACTGACTGTGGGAGCACTGCTGAAGGAAATGGAGTTCTTGCCTACATTATTGCATAAATCTAAACTGATATCCAAAATTATTTCAGAAGAAATATCTATTTCTGTTGCACTTGATTTCGTTGCTGTTCTCCTTAGACAGTCATGCTGTGTTTTCTCAATGTTCCCTCTCTTCCTCAGACTCCTTCACAGTGATGACTTGACTTTTCTCTCACCAGCTGGGAGGTGAGCAAATGCTTAAACACCTTCTGAATTGGCCTTTCTTGAGGAGAGGACATGTGTTGTGATCTGTTACAACCATACAGCATAGAATGATAAATGCGCGCTTTGTGTGTTGAGGTTAAAGCAACTGTTTAAGAAACCTTCCTTTAATTAGCTTGATGTGTCTTCCAAAGGGAAGATATCTGCTGCTTCTCTTGTCATGAGTTGTGACTTATTTAATGCAGCATCAAGGCATGGGCTTATAGCTACCATAAATGATGGATATTTGTGGAGGTTATTTGACAGGTTACAGTCAATGTGGCCTTATAAAGTATGCATGGGAGTTTGGAAAACACATGTCCCAGGTGCATAAGTGCCTACTTAGTGGAAAAATATCTGACTATGGTAACAGGCTGTGACATTCACTGGTAAGACAGTAGTGTGAGCCTTTAAAAGGTAGCTTTTAAAAATTAAGAAAGTAGTCAAAATTTCATATTTGGTTTTTCTGTCAGAAAGTAGCATCCATCAGAGTGCTTCAGGAGAGAGTGGGTTTACAGCTCTAATCACCAGGTGGGCACTCTCCTCTGATCTTTTTAAACCTGAGGTAGAAAGGCAACGCAGCCATTAGGCTGGAAATTCTAAGAAGTTTGACAGGAAGGTATCTAAACAGAGAGTCTTCTTGAGAGGGTGTAAGAGCCTTTGTTCAGATCTTCTATTGCTTTGTATTTTAGCCTTCTGCTTTCTCTTCAGTTTGACCCAGAAACGTCTGATATTTTGGCGTTCTTATATTTCATTGCCACCTCAATCAGCAGGTGTAATATGTAATCCCAATGCTCTTCTCTTTGGGGTTCAGCTGGAAACTGAAAAGGGGGATGCTGGAGAACTAGTTCTTGAGGAGCCAAAACCCCTTGCTTCAAATTGGGTCATTCATATCTAATATCTGTGCCAGTTTTTAATTTTTTCTTACATTAAAATGATGCTTGTAATTAGTGAATGAAACAGGAGCACATGTGAACTAACAGACATGTGAGTTTGAGCTGGGGTGTGGCAAGCGGCTTCAAATTTGAAGCATGAATTTGAAAAAACCCAGCGCTTCCTTGTACACACAATAAACAACCTGTTAACTCCCGTTTTCAAACAAGGGAAGTTCTCCTTCCTGCTCTGTGTTTTCAAAACAGTCAAAGCTGTAAGATAAATTTGTCCCTGTACTTCAGTACCCTGAGATGGACCTTAACTAAAGCGCAAAGTCTGAACAGATGGTACATCTTGTTTAAGAGCAGAAGCCTCATTTCCTGCAGTGATGTGGAAAGGAGGCTGAAGATGGCTTGTGGGAGAAGCAGACCAAAAGATACTTGAAACAGTATTGTTTGTTATACTTTGGTGTCTCTGAAAATATTCAAACCCGGGAGAGTACGGAGGGGCTACTTAGCAACTGGCCCAGCCAGGTCACCTAAAATAGATGCTTTTTCAGAGTGATGCCTCCAGTCCACGTAGCAGTATCTGGATTTCTGGGGTTTTTCTTTCCAAAAGCTCATTTTTTCTGTGGCAGCTCAGTTACACATCAGTTTACCTTCCAGAGTTTTCCATGCCTTCTAATCTTAACATCATGAGAGCAGAACCTGCTGTCTTCCCTGTGTTAACCTCTCTGTACCTCTTACTGGCTTTCTTCTCCTTGTAGATCTGTGAGACAACAGGGGCACTCTGGGTTCCTCCAGGTCTGTTAGTTCCCTCTTGTGCTGCTGATGCCTGCAGGCTCTCAGCAGCTTCCTGAGCTGTCAGTTCTACCTGACAGATCTGTGGTGTAGATTCCACCATGGTGCCTCAAAAAGAGACATATGTATATAAAAATATAGATATTTGAAAACACTTTATATAATGTTGGAACACCTATATCCAGCATTCACTGAAATACATTTGAAATTTACTTCAAATATCAAGTATTCTAATTGTCAGGAGGATGCAGATGGTTCTGAACACTGCTCAAAACTCTAAGGAGAGCAAATGCTAGCTGTTCTGTTTTAATTTTAAAAAATCATTCAGAGTCTTAATGCCAACAGAGCTATCTAAAAAGCTGCCACAAGGTGGTACCACAGTATTTTAGAAGATTTTGAAGTTATTGTATTAAAACAACTCTTTTCTTAATATAGGTACAGTGTAAAATAGAGGTGGATCCAAAACAATGTCTTTTTTTTTTTAAGATAAGGCCCCTTAGTGCTGCAGAAGGTCTCTCTGCAGAATTTGCATCTGCTCCTACAAAGGCACCAGCAGTTGGGTCTGTCTGACAGCAGTGATTCAACAGGGTACCAATGTTTGCAATGTGCTCTCCAGACATAATTATGCAAGACAGATTATTTAGGTGCTGAAAGTTAAGCAGATTAAATATTTTCTTGATAATAATAATATCTGCCTAAGTAGACAAATTAAACTTGACGTATGTCTCGCTTTTTCTCCTCCTTTCTCCCATATGTTAGTCACTGTAACAATTTCCAGTTCTTTGGCAGGGGCAATTGTTGCTGAATCGTATAAAGATATTCTCCTGAAAATGCCAGGATATTTAAATGTCGAGGAAACAAAAAACCTTGGGCAGATTTGCTGTGTGGGAATAAGTCACCAACTTTGTCTCCTGTAGTGGTGGGGTCAGTACCCAGCTGCAGTATGGGCTGAAACAAAATATTTAGTAATGGAGGTCCTTCAGCTGTGCCAGTGAGGATTTCTTTTCTGTTCCATTATCTGTCTAGTACTCCACTGAGTATCCAGTCTCATGGGAATTCTTGTCCTTTCCCTTGGAATCAACAAGGAAAACACTTCATAGGGTCTCAGTCTATATCACATAGCTGTAAGCCCATCACTCTGATCCTTTGAATTATGCTCCATGTGACAAGACAGATCATATCTCCTGCTTTTATGCTACTTTAACATGCATGGTTCAAGTCTCCTTGACTGAGAGACTATATTTATGCTCTTCTCTTTAATGTTTCTTCATAAATTAGACCCCTGCTGCCCTAATTACCTAGACATTGAGTTCCTGCTGATTCACTTGTATCTTGCAGATAACTTGAGGTGCCTCTGATTTCAAAATGCCAATGCATGGAAATTTTAGATACCAACAGTTCTCTGCCTGTTGAATACTGATAGAGTTTTGAAAAAGAAATGAGCCCTCAGTAGGTGCAGAGTGAAATGCTCAAGGCCTGTATTGAATCCTAGAACTGTGTATGGGTCTGTAGGTTCAGATTCATCTGCACTGCTTTCGATTCTTGAAATGAAGCTCAGTGCAGTGGGTTCTGCTTAAGGAAAGGCCGCGTCCCTGGCATTTGATTTCTGGCCTCTGCACTTTAGTTGCAATATAAAGGAGCATTGTATAAATATTATCTATTGGCTCATGTCTTTGAAAGGTGGTTTTGGTGAGAGTTAACACATACATGAGAATAAACAAGCTCTCACACCAAGGCACACGATGTTTTTCAAGAATATTGCTTAGCTATCACCTGCCCAAGGGACTGCATTTCAAGCTGTCTTCCCTCAGTTTTATTGGATTAACATTCATAAAGCTTTATAAAGCAATATAAAGCATTTATATTTCTGTCATTATCCTGCTGCTGCTGTGCAGCTTCTCTGCAATTACATTGCACCCACCTCCCTTTTTAATGCCAGTGGATTCCATTTGCATATGAATTTCCTTTTCTTTTATATAATTGAAGAATCTTAAAAAGATCTCTAATGGTCTGTAATTCCTTTTGCCATTCCTCTTTTTTTGACATGGACTGTCAACAGAAGATCAATTCCTCGATTAATTTTAAATACATAATTAACAAAAAGTGGACAGTAATACAAAATAATATTGAAATGTATTACAAAAATAAGATGCATGATACAATTTTTTTAATATAATAAAACCTGACAATTTTGTAGCACAGACTGCAATGCTTCTGTAAACACTTTTGTAAGCAACAGCTCATTGGTAATTGAAATCCATCAGACAATTCCTATTCATAAAACCCTGTTTACAGCGAGGACAGTGAAGTATTAATTCATATTTCCATCCATTCTAAAAGGAGACAAAACAAACAAACCCCTCCCTTTAAGAAAGAAAAAAAAGTGTTTATTTTTACAATTATTAAACCCACAGATAGAGTTGACCCGAAAATGCATTTTGAGGCTATAAAATAATAACAATAGTATTCATTTGTTTTCATTAATTCACTTCACAGAAACCTATGGGGATTTATAGAGGACCAGATGAACATTTTTTAAATCCAGAATCCTCTGTGCTCTCCTTTAGCATTCCTCCAATTCTAATTTCCGTTCAGTATCCAGACTTATTACATCATCACACATGGCAAGAAGGAAAGTGTTATTCCCAATAAAAATGGGAGAACAAGCTTGGAGAATTACCATTAAAAGCTGAATGCAATCAGCAAGCATATTTTTAATATATCAGATTATCTTGTATTACAGTTTATTCCAAAATGCAATTTTACTATGAAAACCAACCTATTCTTTGCAAATGGCATTGCCACTGCAGAGAAATCTTCATAAACTGTGAGAATAATTGAAAAACGGCATAAATATCAGAAAGTGTCAAGTATGATCCAAGTACAGTGTGTTCGAATAATTTCTGTCTCAGAAGATGTGATTTCTAATACTGACTCACTATCAACAGTGAAAAACATTTGAGACTGTAAAAGGTGTATTAATGAGCCTGTGTAGTTTGGAATATGTTGTACTTACCACTTGACATGAAAAGATATCGTGTCACAAAAACCCGTTTTATGCAATGTAACAAGCCACACTTTTCATTTTATCCTACTATAAAGCTCAGCTCTGGAAAGAAATTCAATAAATGCAGAGCTTTTCACAAGTACAATTTCGTCTCATTACAACAGGCAAAATGATTGCATCGAGATCAAAATCCAGTCCATTTGTTCTGGAAATTAAATTCAAATCAATTTGAAACTGTTTGTATTGTGTAGTTGCCGATGGCACCTCAAGACAAGCGATAGCAATGCGCAGACTTAAAATAGGCTTCAAGCAAGATTGGTCCCTTCACAGCTTGGGTTAAAAAAAAAAGGGAGACAATGCAGAACTTAGAAATACACTTGTAATACAAGCAGTGGTGTCATTGTATCAGATAAATTGCCATGGGCTGGCATGCCCTAGTTTATGTAATGTCACTTTGCAATGTCAAGAGCTTTTCAGAAGTTCTCTGTTGTCAGCTCATTCAGCCTGCATTTGCCTATGCATCTTCTCCATTGGATATAATGTTTTAAATAATAAACTAGTTCAGCCTTTCAAAGGAGCTTCCCCTCTTCTGTGATACGAAAGTTGAGCTTTCTTGAGTTTGTGATATTTCTACTTCTTTACGGTTTTTTATGATTTCCCCTTGAGGTCTGAGTATTTGCTTGGGTTAGTGGCAGAAATATCTATTAAATAGATGAGAAGAACTATTAATAACGTTACTTATGTGTGGTGGTGGTTTAAAGACCAAAGACTCTCTGCCTGTAGTTAACACAGTGAAGTTATTCTATATTTTGGAGGATAAAAAAAATTATTGGTTTTTAGGATGAGTCTTCTTGCTACTGGAATTTGGTGAAGAATTGAAAAGTGAATACACTGCAGCTCACCAAAGGGCTTCAGCCTTGGGATGCTTGACCAGTGTGAGAGACTGAGCTGGGTGATCTCCCTGTATCCTGCCTTGCTATACTCCTTGTGCTGTGGAGGCATGGAGGTGTTTCTGCCAACAAAGATAAAAATAAGTTGTTTTTTATACGAAGTCATATATCTTCATTATTCCTTCTATTTCAGTTTTATCCTCTCTGCTAAAATACAGTATTTAGAAGCATAGCATACTTGAAATTATTCAAGAAACAACTTATTTATGGATTTCCCCTCCCCCTTTCTTTTCTGGTTTATGAGCCTGTAAGTTATAATCACTGTATTAGGAAAAAAAATGTTTTCCCTACGGTTTTTACTGAGTGCTTGCTTTTGTTTGTCTTTCCAAGACTGTTATGCATAGCAGGGAAACTATTCATAGGAGTAAAAATAACCTTCATGCAAACCTAAAGGGAAACAGATATGGATTGAGAGACAAATCCAGCTCTACTCATTTTATATGCAAATAACTGAAGCCGTGCAATATAGGAGAAAAAAAACTACAAGGCATTGTCTCATTTAGTCCAGAGAAATTATGATACTGCAGCTAGAAACCATAGCAACAATATAAAAGAAATAAAGATAGGGGAGCATTTGATCTCATATTGTCTCATTTTTCTCACTAAAGGTCAAAGCATCCAGGGCCTCCTCTGAAAGGTGTAGTAATACCTTGAGACTAATTTCCAGGCCCTAATGTTATAGAAGTTGAAAAGCTGGGGGAAAATGGAAAAGAAACATTTCTGGGAGGTGTTTTTTTTCTCAAAATGAGCAGCTCCAGAATACTTAGAGCCTTTAGTGATAATTTTAGTGCTGCTTGTCAGTTCATCAAAATGCTTTCTGTTACTAAATAAGTCTTTCAAATTATTTCAAAATTATCATATCAGACAATTAGTGTTTCCAGGCAGTGTAGAGATTGCATATCGTGCTGTATTTACTGAATGAAGGTGAATATGCATGAGGATCTCTTTTTCATTACTCAATTTAATTTTTTCCTTAATGAACACGAGCCGCTTCTTGAATTACGCGAGACCTTTAATCCGTGTCAACAACCGTGACAACACCTCTTTTCATGGGGTTTTCCCCCCCCCCCCCTTGTTTTTCAGTAAAAACTGAAAGGCAGGAAGTCTACTTCATTTTTCAGATCCATAATGTGCCTTAAAGCTCCACCAGCACTACAGAGTGTAATTATAATCCAGATATGAAGATGTTATACTGATTTCAGTAGTTTAATTTATTTGTCTGTTCTTTGCACGAGTCAATTTATATATGATAGGTTTCCCTTTCTTACTTGTAACAGAAGTCTAAGATATCTAGATGTAGCAAGAAGTCTTTCCCAAAATTCAGGGAATTTTTTGGTTAAAAATGGCTAATTTTAGCCTCTAGTCTTAAGAATTTCTGGAAATTTTATATATCTAGTTGAGACTGGGTTGTATTCTCTTGCATCTGATTCAACACCCACATATAGGTAGCAGGGGCCCTTCCACTGGCTTACTAACCTTCATTCACGTGATTTCACATGAGCTGGAGCATTTCTAAAGACATGTGGTATAGAGGGAAGATAAAAACCAATTGTTTCATGAGCCAACTTTGACGTAAATATGTAGGGAAGTCAAACTGAGTGTTTTCTAGCTGCTGCTTGCTGGATAAGTCTAGATGCTATTGGAATTTTAGGATTGGCACTTGGTGAAGAAATTGAGGGGGTTTTTTAAATATCTTTTTTCTTAATAAATGTGATATTCACTTTGTATTTATTTCTATCACTTCTATTTGGTAGGATTTTTTGGTAGATCTTTTTGTGGTGAAAGAGATTGAGTCCTTCTATCAAAGTTCAGTCTAAATCCTCTAAACCACACTGCAGTGCCTGGCCTTTTCTTTTGTCAAATTATCAGAGCTCAGATGCTAAGCTGTGACATTTTTGGTGTTGTAGAAGTATGAAGCATCAGGTTTAGATCTAGAAAATATAAAGAGAAATAAAGAGTACTGGCTCCCATCCCTCACATCTCGGTGTTTTCAGATAGTTTCTGAAATAGATCTTTAATAATGCTTAAATGTTAAGCTATGTTACAGAAGTTTTCAGAAATTTGATTGATAAACTCCAAACCACTTCAATATGCTGTAGATTCTTTTGTTTAACTGTGTATTATACAGAGAATGCTCTGAGGGTTTTAAAAATTAATCGTGAATGTGCATCCAATTACCACTGGATTTATATGAATTGTGCTCATTTATTTAAATTTTGTGAAGCAGCTGAACAGATTAATTAGTAAAAGTGTTGAAAGGCTTGATCAACAGTGAAAGTTTAATTAACTTTGTCAGTTAAAAGTAACAAAGGTTTAATTAAGGAATTAGTACTGTTACTTTACAGTTGAGTCTGTGATAACCCCTGCAAGTGCCATTGCCGTACATTTCTCTTAAACATTCTGAATTATTGAAAGTGTGTTAAAACCTTCATGCTGTTTATTATAGAATTGTCAGCATTAATGCCAAATGCTAAAATGTTAAGAGTTATTGCCTCTTTAGACAATAATTATGCTGCTGATCACAGAGAATCAGCCAGACATCATGTGGACATGATGATTCACACTATTGCTTTTATATAGTCCTCAGAATAATGGCATACATTATTTTTATCGTGTTTATCTATTATATGCACACTTTTAACTTCTCCCTAAGCTGTGTTTTCAAACAGCCAGGAACTGGGGCTCCCTGGCAGCCATCCTTCTGCCACTTTCCATCTCTGTGACGGGGTAAAGCCAGAGCTGTGCAAGTTTACAGGAGCACAGAGAGAGCTGTGAGGTTTCATGACCACACACGTGTTTTCAGGGTACTTTTTTTATCCTCGGCTCCCAAATGGTTGGTAGCACAGAAACTTCTTCCTCCATGCAGGAAATTTCTATTCTGGAAACGAGAATTAGATTTGCGAGGAAGGAAAATTACTGGCTATGTTTTTGAATAAATCACACAACTTCAGCAGTCCTGACTGCTGCCAGCAGAAATCCCCAGGTGCAGAAGTTGCAATTTTTCCACTGAAATGTCACTACAAGATGAATGGCAGCTGTGGGGCTGCCAGAGGAACCCACATCCTCCCTGTAGCTTAACCTCAGCGATCGTGTTCATTTCTCTGTCAACCATCAGTACTGGGGAAGAAAGAAGAGAAAGAAATGCAGACATCAAGGGGAAAAACCAGATGATAGAAGCTGGGTGTCAAAGAGTAGAGATTTTTCACTCTACCTACATAAGCTGTGGTAGGATTTTAACCTCAGTTCACAATTGGAGGCAGCATGTTGGAGCTTACAGGTCACTTCATATCTTTTATTGTCTAAATTAATTGGTTTCTTAATGTAGTTTGATAAAATAGAGAGGATCTCTTGTGTAGAGGATGTGATGGTGTGTAGAAGGCTTGAGCAGAGTCCCAAACAGGGAGAGATTCCTGAAGATTTAGGGCAGCTCAAAAGCAAAAGAATCAGAAGGATCAAATTATTACCAAATGAGAGAGATGTATTTTAAAAAGTCTTATTGCTTTCTCTTGTATTTAGAATTATTTTCCATAGTGTAGATTATTTCTGTCCCATATGGTTTAAAATACCTTTTCTTCAATATCATGGCACAGCTCCTTCTTTCATCTAAATATATGCAATAAATCCTCTAATAGCAGTGAATGAGATCAGTGCATCTTGAGACATCTGAAGGTTGCACTAGAATCAGATTGTACCTTGCTAATTTGAAAGACAACCTCATGACTAAATCCTGTTTTACCTATTTACTTGCCTAAAACTGTTTCCTATGGCTACTTTTCTGTTTACATGAAAAACGATAAAAATTAATGAAATTACTTCTTCATGAGTGCATGGGGACAGTACTGCTGATATTTTTAGAAAATCAAAGAAAATTAATTAATTACAAATGTGCAAAGGAAGATCTACTCTTTTTTTCTCTTTTTTTCTAAAATGCCTACACAGTTATTGAACGAGACTTTTCAATAAAAAATTGAATTAAATAAACAGAAAGAAAATTGAACTCATTCATATTGAAGACAGCTGTATTATGAATCATTAATTTGCTCTGAATGCCAGGAACATTTGTTATAAAGCAGCTGCCTATTTATTAAATATTATCATAGTGTGTTATCTACCATATTTCTACTTGTCTTGTTTTGAATTGGTATAAACCATGTTTAAAAGAGGATTATTTTTTTTTACAAGCTACAAATAAGATGGCAAATGAATGAATAAATGTATTCAAGTCCCCTGCAATTTTTTTTTTTTTGGAGGTCATACTTCTAAAAAGAAATCAACAGCAAACCAGAAACCCAAAATATTCTGCTTAGAAATGTCAAATGTCTTTGACAAATGAAGCAAACACTGGAAAAACTGACAATGGTGAACTTCTTTATTAAACAGGTAACTCAAATTGCTAGCATATTCCATCCTGTTTCTTGAATATTTCTCTACCATTATTAGAAAGTATCATGTGCATTTTGCACTTGAAAACAAGCTGGCAAAGGCGATTCTTGGATGTGGTTTGTGCAATCTCTTTAATAATTAATAATTATCTGTACTGAATTGCAGTGGAAGACGTTTATAAATTCATAATTCCTCAGGTATTTTCTCACAAGAATGGGAGCCATTTCTTCTCATTTCTGTCCTGATGCTTCCTTACAAGTTCCTTGTACACTTCTGACCTTAGAAACCTGGGGAAAGAGTCCTTTGCCATGAGACTGTAGATGAACCTCTGAGCATCATCAAAGCAGCTGAGCGTGGGCTCAGAGATATTCTGAGAGATGTCATTTTTGGTATGGAAGTCAATATTAATCTGTAGGAAGAAAGGAGGCATAAAACAAGTGTCAGTTTGATTGGAAAGCTGAGATCTGTTTGTGTACAGGACACAGCCTGCCTCTGAATTTCCTCCCAAATAACCTGACTGATGCAAATAAGTAGGAAGCTTATCCCTTCATTTTCTAGCATACTGAATTCTTCATTTTATTTGGCTCTTAAACAGATGGCACGACTGAAAAAAAAGAAGGGAAAAACTAACTTCTGATTATCTCATCT
Organism: Lophotriccus pileatus; assembly: GCA_035583135.1. NCBI lineage: Eukaryota > Metazoa > Chordata > Aves > Passeriformes > Tyrannidae > Lophotriccus > Lophotriccus pileatus. Next base: position 30,281,095 of record JAWWES010000006.1, on the reverse strand, counting down.
TTTTTGCCAAACCAAATCCTATGCAGTACAGTTTACCAAAGACTAAATTAGAAGTGAACGCACTCAGCATCATTTTAGATTTTTGACCCTATGCATTTTGTAAGGATTTTGTGTTTTTAACAGTAATAAATTGGGTTTCAATTACATGTAAGACATGGGGGCATTCAAAGCACACCTGCTAGCAAAGGCAAAAACATCAGTGTAAAAGTTTGAGGTGGAGAATGTGAATAAAAATAGGAAATTTGTTCTTTCACAGTAAGCATTTTTGAAATAATGATAAAATTGAATGTAAATTTCCTTAAATCTTTAGGTAGGAATTTCAGAAGGCAAAAGAAACCTATGCTCTGTGTGAATAATGTGGAGTATAAACCATAATGTCTTTGCTTCACAGAGTTCCCCACAGTGTTTTTTACCTGGTAAATAATGGACATGAAAATGGAAGTTACAGTCATGTTGAATGGCATTTTCTGTCATTCCTTGAAGTTTGGTTCTGAACTTTTCACTTACGTCCCATCCTCAGTACCCAAAGTACATGCAAAAAAAAACAACCCTATTTACCTCCTTTGGAGCATCAGCTCGTATAAAGTCAGAATAAATCTGTTGGGCTTTCGAGGCGATCTTGGTGGAGGACTTGGTTTTCTTGAAGTCTTCGCAGGCCAGCCAGAACTCCACATTCTCCTCACTGAACTCTGACTTCAAAAATGTCCGAAATGCTGCCAGGCCATCTGGGGAAAAATGGTGATAGGTGAGGGGTAGAGGAAAATTGAAAGGCCGATGCAGTTTATATGTGTGTGTGTGTATATATGGAGTATATATATAGTGTAACCTATGTGATTTGGTCTCTCTTGACTGATACACTCAGTCAAAAGGGGATCCTGGAGATTCTGGTCTTCATGAGAATTGGTAGTGACTGGGAAACTAGAGATTTGAGGCTGACCCTGGTCTAAAAAGCAGAAATTGAAGTCATGTTGTGGTAGTGTGCTCCGCCCACAGCTGAGGTTATCTTGCCTAAACAGTGCTTCCACCTCCGTTCAAGTGATGGGTAAGTTGTGGATGGAGAGACAGGCACCTCATTACTTCTTTGTTCCACTTTCTTTGCACTTTGAAGGGGAAAAAAATGAGGCAAATTAAGTTTTGTTTGTTTCGAAGAAACTGTTTTTAAATTAGTCCAAATCACAAGCTCTGAGAAAAGAAAGCTGACCCAAATGTGACTGTGTTAGTCAGGTTAACACTATGCAGGAACAGTGTGGAGGCACTTCAGAGTCCTCAAAGTTACTGCAGGAAAATGAGGCAAGGACAAGGAAATTTTCAAGTTGCATGTGGTTTAGGGTATGGCATCTCTCAGAAAAGTGACTTTAGATGTATTAGGAGTCATCATTTTTTGTTTGAACAAATTCACTGCACAACATGTATATTTCTTTGGAACAGGAATACAGAAGAAAGGGTTTGTGAGGCTTTTATTTTTAAAAAATATGAAAAACAGAGCCATTGTAGTTAGCAGTTATCTTAGTAAAAACTCGTTCAGAGAACTTCTGCTTTATTAAACGTCCCTGGAGGGCTGGCCAGAAGGTATATTGTGTCTGCAGCTTGGACAAACGTGTCCCGCTGCCTTTCAGGACAGCAGCTCACCCACCTCCAGCAGCTGCTGGTTGGTTCAATGAATGTGGAGACTTGAACTGGAGAGCAATGTGAAAACCTGACAGAAGTCTTTGGAGACTGGGTTGACACGTGGTTTTTTTGTTTTTTGGGGTTTTTTAAGTGTTTTTCAATCAGTTCTTACCTTTATTAGCTAGTAGTGTATCCACAGACTCAGACCAGACCATGGTTTCCCCAGCATTTGACCTGTGGAAACAACATCTATCCTTGAAAATAACATTGTGATCTTTCACCTGTGCACTCTGTGGTAGCTAAGGGTCTATTCTATCATTTGGCTTTCTTCTTGAGGGAGCAGATGAGACATTCATCTCACCCTACGCACAGAGTAACAAAAAATCCACAAAAAGTGTGACATGCTTTTTTTTGGAGTGTAGAGAAACACCCAGACTCATCAAGTAGAGTGTTATTTGACACTGGCAGCTTGATTATCCAAGCTGAAAATACTAGTAATGCTTGCAATTGGTGGAACTATAATAATAATAATAAAATAAACAGTAATAAAACATTGGAGAGATATTAATGATCTAGAGCGTGTATTGCGTTTCTTTTTGAGTTCAAATGGATTAACTATTAAATTATATGACACTTTTTGCTTGTAGTTATTAGAATTATCTAAAATGTTCTGCTAACATTAATAAGATACATGGGCATTATATCAGTTTCTCAGTGGCATAAATGAGTAAATTCATAGTTTTAGTTCTTCCTCTGTAGCTTGCTGTAAGCTTCTGTTAGACATGAGAGCAAACACTTTGTTCTGTGTAAAATATTACCAGTTTTCTTAGTTAAACCCAAAACAAAACCAAAAACCCACACACAAAAATCTCAAGCACTCTAGAATTCAGTAAAAAATATCCTAAAGGGGGCCTCAGATTGCTCAGCTATCAAAACTCTGCTCTGAAGTATACAGGTTAGTCTGAGAGCTGCATTCCACAGCCATTTCTCAGCATCACCAGTAAAGGTATTTTCTAACTGTAAATTTATGAAGACATAACAGTGCCACTTCATTAACATAGCTGTAGTTATAATTACAGGAGGTTGTGGCAGTGACATCTTTAACAAGCAAGCTTTTTTGTAGCTGTCAATTTACTTGTATCCAGAATGCAAAAATTATATTTAAACAAGAAAAAACATGCATGTTTATGAATATATGTAAACATAAACATGATGGAAACTGGAGTGTTAATATAGCATGTGAAAACACAAATGAAAAATGAAAGTAGCACGATGTTGTACTTCGTGAGACATTGAGTACCAACGGAATTAAGCAGCAGAGAATTTGTTTTAGCAACTGTAAGAAACTTTTATCAAATATGTAGCAAATTTTCAGGTTATTCAGTAAATGTTTTCTAGATTTCTTGTCAAACAAAAAAGGCAAATGAAAGACGAGGATGAAACAGGCAGTTTTGCTTCTTATCCTTATGAGCAATATTATTTGTTTTAATGTTTGCTCACCACTCAGAGAATGATCTCACTGACCTTGTGGGATTTACTTGAATGGGAATGGCAAGCAGAATTGACAACAAAAATCAAAATAGTCATATCCACTTCAAAGGGGGAAGGAAAACAAAAGCTGTACAGATTATTCAAAACTTCGTCATCCCATTCCATAAATCTCCTACAATTTAAAATAGCCATAAACAGCAACTCACTTCACTGGCATGTTTTGTTCCACTTTGTTGTCTGACTGTCACAGGTTGGGCAGAGTTTCTTTTTCTGACTGATCTTCAAGCTGAAAGTAATGGGACAGTGGGAACAATACAGTTAGCAGGAGAATAACCAAACAGGACAATGCAAATTGACAAACTCTTTTCAACGCTTCCTTTAAACATGGCTTATTTTTTAACAGTGGCTATTCACCACTTACAGGGGCCACAATGTGGTGACTTGAGGGACAACACCTTGCTGACCAGTGTGGATGCTGGAGCAGGTCCAGAGAGGGCACCAGAACTGAGGAAGAGTCTGGATCACAAGTTTCATAAGGAGTGACTGAGGAGGAGTTTAGCCTGGAGAAAAGGGGGCTCAGACGGGACCTTATTGCCCTCTACAACTACCTGAAAGGGGGTTTTAGTCAGATGGAGTATATAGAATTTGTCTCTTGCTCTTGATAATTATTCTTTTATCCCCAGCTCTTTTCTTCCTCTGTTTCTTCCTTGCTGTCCTAAGACAAGCAGCCTTACTGATTTTCTTGCCTCCCCTCCAAATCTTGTCCTGATGCCCAATCCTACCCTACCCAGCTTTCTGATTCTCAGTATCTTCACTTGACATAAACAAACTTCCAGTGGTTCAGGAACTGGGATCCTAGTTGTCCCAACTTATAGAAAAAGGGATTTTTGTCTTTTCAGTTAAAATGTTTTACACCAAGTCAGGCAGTCGTAACAGTTTAGGTGCCATTTGATTTCCCTATGTAGTGCAGTCACATACAAAGCTGTCTCCTGCCTGAGGACAGTCTCTCTTACTTCAGCTGTGTCTGTCTTCTAAGGTAAGAAAAACCCAAGCACCACATGCCATGTTTTGACCTGAGCAATGTTAAGAGGTTATTCCTTACCCTTACCTTTGGTAGATCTGTAAAAGAAGTTTCAGGCCTAATTATCTGCTGAACTTCCCATGGGACAAAAAATCAGTGAATCTGGTCGATTGTGCTCCAGAAAACTGAAATCAGATGAAAACAAACATAGAGAGGTGTTTTACTGGGACGAGCAGGAGAATTGAACTGTGTTGCAGGAGAAGAATAAAAGACCAGCTTGTCTATAAGATGAAAGCAGAGAAGAGCTATGATTGCCCTCTGAATACAAAGGGTAGCCCAGTGAGAATAAAAAAAGAATTATTTTAGCTTAATGATCGTACTGACAAAAGAAAAGATGTATATAAACAGCCAGTTAATAAATTTAAGCTGAAAATCAGAACAAGGCTTCCCAAAGTATTGTTTTTTACAGTCTCACAGGTGGTTTTTTTTTTCTTGTCCTCTCTGCTCCCCTGTACTTTGAAGACAGAGCTTGGTATATTTATGAGATTATTTTAAACTGTTGTCTTTGTTAACATTAGAAATGATGACCCAAGGTACCCCTTCCAGTCTTACATATTACCTAAACAGATTCCTGGCAGCAAAATACAAATCCTTTCTGCAATTCCTTAGTTTTGCATTTGCTTGCTTCTGAAAATTGTAGAAGAAGAGGAGAAATATTAATTATCGTCCTGATTTCCTGCAGTGCTTATTTCCCTTAATTGGTTATTTTCTCTTATTTCCAGACTGTGTCCTGTGGACTGTAACACTGTGCTGAACACCAAAAGCTTTCCGTGCACCGTCCTCGTGAGATTAACTTCAGCATCTAGAGGAGGAGAGAAAACTTTTAGCACCTGCATTTACATCAAATCCTTTGTGACTGATTCAGTTCCAGGTTTGAGCTTTGGTAGAAGAGGATAAACATAATACAAAATTCAACCAGTATTTGCTTACAGAGCTTCTGCCATGGCAGACTGTGAATAGCTACAATCTGAGATTGTCTCTTTGTCGATTACTGTAGAAATAGTACCTTTTTTCCCCTAATGTTATGTTTTGTGATTGCTGGAGGTTCTTCTACAAATATGTTCAGGCTTTTACATGCCTTACTGTGTCTTGTTTACTGGAAGGGACCTTACTTTTAAGTGCCCTAAATTCTCACTGAGAAGTGGTTCAAAATTGGTGTTGAATTTTCAGCCAAGTAACGAAATTCTAGATATGGGCCTGATGCAAGTTTCCTCCGTATTCTTTGGTGTAATGCCAGTAAATTCAGTGTAGTTACGAGGACAGAGGTGACACCGAATTAAGCAACACGTCATTCTTGGCTGATTCCATTTATTTCTCAGTGTTTACCCTGTGTCTCATCCCAGTGATTATACTATTTATGCACCTTAACACTGGGATCGTAAACTGACTTATTTTACTTTTTTCGAGAGTTACTATTATTCTTGTTATGTAACAGTCCCATTAACTGCTGTGAGACCATGAGAGGGAGGGTTGCAGGATTTGTGCCTATTTTTTTAATCATCTGCTGATGCATTTTTTTAAAAAAGAAACAAAATTCCAAACAGTGCAACAGATGCATTTTTTTAAATTTCTACCTGATTGCCTTCTGTCTAAATGATAGACATAACAATCTCTTGAAGATTGCCAGTGCTGACAGATATTTTTAAGTCAGTCTTAGCAGCCACGGAATGATGCTAAAACTCAGGAGTACACAGAACATGAATAGCACACAGAATATGGATGCAGTCCAATTGCTTTTGCATTTTTTGGGGTACTGATCACGGTTCACCAAGCCACAGACAAGCTATGAGGGACCCTCATCATTGTACAATACACTGTTCAGTGACTGCTTAGTCTATATAAGCAGGTAGTAGTTCAGGTAATAGGGTTATTGTGATACTTGTACAGGGGCAGTAATAATAAGTCCACTAACCAAAGTCAGGCATAGTCACCTCTTCCCATAAAAAATAGCTGGTATTATTGCTGTTTACTTCCCTTGCTTGGAACTTGTTAGTTTCTGGAAAGAACCTCTAATATTTTACTGCAATGTCCTAAGGAGAAAAAGTGATCTTAGTATTAAAGCAAATGCATCAGCTGCTTGTGCAATTGTATGGGCTATTCATAGTAAAGGATATCAAGCAAACAAAAACAAAGAGGAGTATGCCATAGATGTGGGCTGGAAATCACACGCAGACCTATTTCTAAACTTTTTGTAAGTCTGGACCCAGCAGACACAGCTGATGTCTGCAGCTTCTGTTCACTGATAGCTCAGACTGGACTTGCAGAGTTGCTCAGGCCCTTACCTGCTAAGTTTAACATTTGTGTAACTCTGAGGACAGTGCTGTGGAGTCTCCTGCCTTTGACAGGCCACAGGAGAGCTAGAACTGTAGGAAAGAGAATGTATATCCATTGACTGAACATTTCCTCCTTCGCCAGTATTACTTGCTGAGGAACACTGATTTATTAAATATTTAAGTCTCCAGAACTTTTAGGCTAACTGCTTGACTTTTTTGCTGATGCTCACCTTTTATTTTTAGCTATGTTTAGTCATTGGTTTCACTGAGTTATCTTCCTTTATGAAGAGATATTGGCTTCTAGTGGAACAAGGCATGTTGTTTTTTTGTTCCTCTGACCCACATCTAACCTAGATACTAATCATGATAGAGAGTATAAAACAGTTCTGAATGACCAAACTATTGGTGTATTAACCTAAGAAATCATTTCCATTTATGCATGTACCTAGAAGGGCTGCCTTGTACTCACCTGAGTGCAGTGTGAGAGAAGCTCACACTCTCCAGTGGCTGTTTTGGTGTACTGGTGCTTTCCTGGATCAGGTTCAATACATTAATGCCCTTCAGCACGTGGCCTCTGTTAGTTCCATTCCATACACAGGTTTCCTTGGATAGTGTTGTCTTGTATCACTTAAACCTCAGCAGAAGAAAATGTTAGTGTTCTGCTGGTCCGAGCAGTTCCAGCGCACAGTGACTTGACTGCATTTCTTGTGCTGGGAGAAGCCAAGGTGGTCTGAGCACTGCTGGCATCCTGGTAACATGGAAACACCTGTCCTACTGGATGCAAATTTCTTTTAATCACAGCACTATGTAAATGCCCACGTTCCCACTGCACTGCACAGCACGGGCAGCTCACGAAATAGCATTTTTCCATGTGAATAACTCCGTGTGTCTGCAGTATGCCACAGAGGGTTTTTTGCATAAGAAAATGAGCTGTTATTTTCCACCCAAGCAAAGTATGCCCTTCAGGTGAAGTGTTTTGATTTCAAGAACAATCTGTCAAAATATTTTACAGCACTCTTGGCTCCTCGTATATAGGATTGCCAAGTCCTATACAAATACAAAGCTATATTGGAAAAAAAACTGGAAACAATTCTCAAGGAAGTGTGCAACCCTGAAGATTCCCATATAGTACAAACTAGCAGATTATTTGGCACAGCTTCTGTCCTGGATGAATATGCTTTTATCTACACACCATCAGACTTCACAAAACTTCATACAAGAAGCCCACCTAGCAGAAACATAAGGCTTGTATTATGACCTTGTGCTTGGAGACAGGTATAAATTGCACCAATGCAGGAATATATGAAAGGCAGGCCTTATGCCTCAGAAAGCTTTGGAACCATCAGTCCCCACAGCAGTTACCTCTTTGAGTAGTGCCTTGAGGGTGCTCTGTCCCCAGTCAAGCTTCGCTGAGAATGAATGAAAGGGAAAACCACACTCCAATATTCTTGGTTACCTCTCTTTATAAGTGACTCCTGGACTCTGACTTCTCCAGTGTGCCCATACCAAAGCACTCTGGGCAGAGTATGTGTGTGATGTAGGGGAGTTTCTACCAAGGCTGCCACAGGTGGACAGTCGACATGAGGATTTAATCCTTAAAAGCCTTTTCTTTCTTAAGGAAAAACTGAAATAGCATTAACTGCAGGAATTTAAAATTAGTCCAGAAAGTTGTGAAGAAAGAAGAGTCTCTTAATTATGAGCAAATTGTGTGGGGAAGAAATGACAGTTCCAAGTTGTCCTTAGGTTAAACTTCAGCTCAATCTTCTGTCCTGTTTGGAATCTTGAAAACTGCCATAGAACTGTGTTTCTTTCTGGTTAATTTTAGTTACCTTTCATGGAGAAGACTATCAGAGAGGCTAGATTGTAAATCTTGAGTCTAGATACTTTTCTGTAAGGGATAAGGGACAAATAGGAGGAGGTTACACAAACAGATGTATATTTAGAAAAGGAGAGAGAAAAGCTTCAATAAAAAAACAGAGGGAGCTTTTATGGGACCAACCATAAATTATCAGAGTCCAACAAATGAAAGATAACAAGACATAAGCAAGAAAAAAAGTAAAAATGGAAACCATCTTGGGTGATGGATAGAGGAAATACATTTTTATCTTCATCACAAAGCCACACAGGAGCTTAAAGGGCATTTGATTGAGGCATTTGACTAAAATGCAAAGAACAGAGTGGGATCCAGGACAAGCAGCTGAGCAAGGCATAAGTTCATGAGCATATGAATCACTGATGGGAGGAAGATGATTTTATGCTATTTTTTTTCTCAGTTGAGGTCTTTGGCAGTATGCCTGGAAAGGAGAGGGAACTGCATTCAAAGCAGTAGCTAATTAAGGCAGGCTGAGCAACTGGGGACAAAAGGAAGAGAAAAATTTTCTGCCATTTGCGAGTCAGTTATAAGTTGTAGCATGTAAAGGCATGTAAGAACCATATTACCAACTGTCTGCTGTACTGGAAGATGGAAATTGATCTTCTTTGAGATTATTTTATCTCATTTATCTCAATTTATGAAATCTTAGATTTCATTCCTCTTGCCTCTTGTCAGTTCAAAAAATAATCATATTGTTTTCTGTTCAATAGCAAATCCACAAGCTGAAGAACATACGTGTATTTCTATCTCCCTCAAGTTAAACAAGAGCAGAAGATCATAGTTAAGCTAATATAAAGCACCTGATTAGACTGAAATATTGAAACAGGAGACAAATCTTTGTGCTAGTACAAGTCAGCAGGTCGTTTTCATCATCCTTTGCACTTTCACGTATGTAAGGAGTAAAGTGCAGTGCTTATGGGGGTAGATCATGGTGTTGGTAAGAGGAACATTTTGGGAGCTGTTACTGAAAGCTGAATGGCACATATAAGTATAAAGAGCTGCTACATAAAATAATCCCCAGTAGAAATGCCTGCCCAATAGGCTTTGTGTATGTATTATTTGCACTAGGTCAGCTAAACAAGAGGGTTTACAGAACTGTGGCATTGATTCTGCCAAAACTAGAGAAGCCTGACTATGTTCTCTGCTTCTGCTCTAAGGTTCATGATGTAAATGTGTCTGTGCAGGACTAGCCCTGAGTCTGATCAATCCTGTAAGTTCATCACAGGCTAAATAAATCTAAGCCTAGCTCATCCTCCAGTACTGCAGTAGAGCACTGAACAGTAGAGCGCTCATTTTCTCTCACTAAAAGGAGCCTCTTTTAGAAAAAACCCTTTGCCAGATAATCATGTCGTTTTGGTTTATCTTTGTGTCTTTTGCCTTCCTTTCTCTGAGTTTATCTTGACTTTCTTTTTACAGTAGTTCCCATGGTATTAGTCTGCTGTAAATTCAGCTGCGGTTCATAATTATCTTTGAAAAACACACACACATAAATAGCAACCAGGAATATATTATTTGTTTGTTTTCATTATAAAACTCATAATAGGGACTAGCACTGATGGTTTTGAGGAAGGCCTCCCTGGAGATAAGCAAAATTTTCCATGTGTCTCTGAAATAAAATAACATGCGCCTGCTGACTTGTATTTGTCACTGCAGACTGTGCTGACTAACAGCTGGGCTTTTGGTAACCAAAAAAGAAAAAAGTCTTACTCAAGGTACTGTATTTGTCATTTGTCTAGATTTTGGAACAGCGTTAAATATACAGGGGTTTGTGTGTTGGTTTTATTTTTCATTTATTTAGTCCATGGCAATCCATCCAAGGTACAGGTTCTCAGCTGATAATGAAGGAACATAATCACAGCAGGGCAGAGTCCAACTGCAAATGGGTCTTACGTCTGTGCTGCAAACAAACCCACTGTTAACACTCAGGTGGGGCTGTTCTCAGATCTGTTTCCTTTCTCTGACAAAGTTACCAATGCATGGCATAGGAACATGAATATTTTTAATATCTGAGAACTGGCTTTCATTGCCGGTGGTGTATTAGAGATTCCCTAATCACAGAATCATCAAGGTTGGAAGAGACCTTCAAGATCTTCTGGTCCAACCATTAACCTACCACTACCACAATCACCTCTGAACTGGACTCCCAAATGCCACATCCAGACAACGTTGAACAGTTCCAGAGATGGTGATTCCACCACTCTTCCAGGCAACTTGTTCCAGTGCCTAACCATTCTTTCAGTGAAAAAAAATTCTGGTATCTAATCTGAACCTCCTGTAATCAGAACCAGGATCATTTCTGTCAGCAATGATTCCTTTTCAAGCTTCAAAGAGCAGAGGTAAATAATCTATTCAGAAAAAGAAATAGATTTCAGCAATGATATTGTGTTAGAAAGTTGCCTTTCACTGCATTCATTCATGTGATCCCTCTGACAGTCAGCACAGAAGTGTAGACAGTTTGTGAAAAATGGAGACTGTAAAGCTCCAAAGGTGCATCTATACTGCTAAAGAGACCAAAATACAATGCCAGTGCTCCTAAGAACAGCTGAATTATTCCTGAATCACTGTGCCCAGGTTCTGACTGCTTATGCTGTCAGGAAGAGCATGAAGCTTTGAGATCAGAGAAGGATAATGGAATGAAGCAGCAAGGATCACAGCCCTCATAGTTAAAAATGTGTATCCTCTCTATTCCCTGGGTAACAGTAAGGGCTTGGAGATGGTTCCCAGATCCTGGTGTCTCAGCAGCATTTCCTGATGAGTTTGAAAAAGTAAGAATTTTTGTTAAAATGGTAATGATTACAGCTAGTATTGTACTTAAAATGAAATCTTCACACCTTGTTCATCAGTGTACTAATGATAAAGCGAATCCTGACAACTCTTTAAGTAGATCAGATTTATTGGAAGTTAGTCAACACAGAAACCCTCAGATCAAGCAATTCATTTAACAATGCTCAAATTAGCAATGAACATAAAGTCCCATCCTTAGGAACTTCATGTCTTCTCTTTCAGAGAAAGAGAAGAACTCTGAAAGAAGTGTAGGCTGACTATGAAAAATTTATGTGTGATTTCAAGAGTAAGGAAGTAAAAATGGAGATTTCTCCTTCCTCTGCTATAACGTGTAGAGAGTATACTAATGACCAGTAGAACTGAAAGTCATTCTGCCCGAGTCCAAGAGTTGTTATTTTCCAGATACATTTACAAAATAAAAGCGAAAATTTAGAACAAGGTGTAGTAACAAAGTTGGTATACCATGACTATTTATAAATAAAAGTAGAAATATTATATATATATATCTACATGGACATGACTTGATATTTAATGACACACATTGTGTTAAAATGACATTCTTGGCTCTTTGTTGCTGCTCAAAATTAGAATACAGGTACTTGATGCCAAAGCTAATCTCTACAGCATAGCTTAAATACAGAGAACGGACACGTGTAATAAGAAAAAAGTACAAAATGTACCTCCAAAAAGTTAAATACGTATTTTTATGTTCCTCTTAAAATAGGCAATAGCAACATAATAATTATGCGGTGTCTGCAGTTAAAATCCATGTAATTTTGCATTATACCTCATAAGGTTCCTGTGTGTTTTGCAGTGTGAGAAAATACAACAATTTCTCTGTCCTTAGTGTAGGAAATAAGACAGAAACATAAATATGTGCAAAGGCTATATATATAGATGCTAACTGTGATTAAACTCTGGCCTAAATGTTACAGGCCCAGGATATGTGTTGGATATTATCAAATGGCATTTTATGCCACAATTTTATGCAGGAAATTCAAATTCTTTCTTCCAAATATGATCACAACTTTTGCTTGAGTTTAAAAAAAGTACTGTATGAAAACTTTATATTATAAGACTTGCCAATATGTTGCTGACTTCCCTACAAAAATGAGATTAATCATCTGCTACAGAACTCTGACCTGCTGCAAGTGCATTTAACTTTGCTTTGCCACTTATTTACACCTGCTGAGGATTTGGATTTTTAAAACACATGCAGGTAGCTGCAGTAGCTAGAAGTTATGAGGGACAAGGTTTCTTGCTACCAAACAGTAAAGTCTGGGCGTACACCTTGAAAATCGTTGACAGTAAAAGACCGGGACCGTCTCCTAAGGGTGGGACGACTGGGGTTTCTCCCTTTAACCAAATTTAAATAAGGATCAGATCTCAGGAAGCGTGGGTAGCTGTCTTGCTCCATCAGCCTGTAGACTGTGTTCTGTGCTGTGTCAAAGGTGGTGATGAGGGGCTGGCGAATATTCTGACTTGTGACTTCTTTGGTGTGAAAGTCCAAATTCACCTGGAAAATGAGGAAAAAGTGCATTTCCTTAATGTACATTCGTGCATTTTCTGAGTTACTAGTCATAGCAATGACACTGTACATCAGTGGAAGACTTTTCTGATGACAAGGAGACCTTGAATCCCCGACACAACAGAATGTAAGCACCCCAGAATGAGCATGTCCGTGTTCAGAAATGGCTGTCGGAAAGTCTTCGCAGCTGTGTCACTGGTACAAAGGAAAACAGTTAAAACAGAAGATAAGGTTTGATGCTTGACTAAAAGCAACTTTCTAATAGTGATCTTTGTGTAGTTGCACCTCTTGGGCTTAGCAACACCAGACTAATACAGAGCTCCCTCCATTCTCATTTAGGTTTCATGTAGAGCTTTGTCTAATGAGGCTGTGTTAGTGAATACTTAAAATTTCTGGTTTCTGTGTAGAAACCAGTACAGAAGTACTGTAGGAAGGTGAGAATAGGAAGTAGTAGTAGGTGTTTTAACTAGGAAGTGAGAAAATTCTAATAAAATAAAAAGAAATATTTAAATTAAGCTTTATATAGGAAAGCATATTAAAATGATTATTTATTCCATGTGCTGTTGCATTCATCCTGGGAAATGTTCATTTGGTATGAGAATTTTATTAAAGTGTCAGGCACTGATTTAAAATGTTGTTTTCAGAAATAAGATAGAATATATAAAAGAAATTGTTGATACATTCAAAAGGTGAGTTCTCTAATATGTTTTTTTTTTCCTCACTGAGAGACATATGTAATTTCCGTGCAAATAGTTAAAACAAGTAGTTTAGATCTAAAAACTGAAGGGCAATTAGTGATGATAGAATGGTCCACTCATCTAAGATTTTTAAGAACCTATTGAACTGTATGCTCAGAAAGTTGTGTGTAAAAGTTCTGTGGACAAGGAGTTAGAGAAAAGGTGCAAACTCCAGAGCTGTTTGGTCTGAAGTGAGGTGCTGTTGGCTGGTCTGAGCTGCTCAGCTCAGCCCAAGGAAGGAAGTCAGACCAAAGCCAGCTGCTGAAGGTGAACCTGCACCAAATGGAAGTATGACAGGCAAAGAAATCGCTTGGTTGGTGTGAGTCCAAGTACGACTTCCATACCCTGTCCCCTCCTTAAGCTTTCCTCCTGCTCATCCCTTCCCTTGCATTAAATCTCAGGCTTTGACAATATCAGCGCTTGTTACCTGACCACAACTGCTCAGGGATTGATCAACTGGCAACAACAGGGTCTGCTTCAGCCAACTCAAGGTGTTCCTTTTATGTAAGGCCCATCCCAAAGGCACACAGCGGGGAAAGAAACTAAATGGGACACAAGCCTTTGAAAGTGGGCATTTCCTGGGAAAAGATCTGAATCTTAAATGTAATCTCTGAGAAATACAGGTGGAAATTGCACCATTTCGCAATCCGTTTCTTAAAATGAGAATTACACCCTTTTCACCCTCGTTACAGGGAAGCAGCAGTTAGTGTATAACTTCTGCTATCGTGGAAAATAAAAAAAAACATAATGCAGGCATTGGCAACTGACATATTTGATCTGCTCAAACTCAATAGAATTACAGGAAATTGTAAGTCCAAAAGACCTGTTGATTGTGGTTTCACTGAAAAATTCGTCGTCTCCCAACCCGTTCATTTCCTTCTTAGGGAAGGCAAAAATATTCCTTTTGCTCATTTTTGAATCCTTTATAAGGCACTTCAGTAACATGAAGAAGTTGTAAATATGAAAACTCTTTGCACTATTGTAATATTATAAAAATGCCTTACTGTTGGTGAGGATTGTCACATCAACATGATTTTGTGCTGACAGTAACATAACAAGGATATGGAATTAGAGGTGGAGGGGGTGGAAAAGGGGGAGGGAGTCAATCAAGACAAGTCCATACTTAAAATGTAGTTATTATTTTAAAGGATATGTTTAATTTAGTAGTTTCTTCTAATCTCTTTGATTCTTTTAGCTTATTTAAAATAAAAGCTTCTAAATCTCTGTTACGTAATAGTTTAACAGATAATTAGTGTTTTAAGAGAAAGGGAGAATAAATTTGTTTTTCTGGAGACAACCATAAATAAAGAGAGGTGATGCTTGTCCACAAAGGTTAGCTGAGAGGTCTCATTGCAGCTTTAACATTTACTATCACTTTTTTTCTTAAATATACATCATGTATGTATATATACATATATCTCCCAGATTTAGAGACCACTAGGAATCACTGATTCCTACAATATAATATTTAAATTCCTATAATAACATGAAAGTGGTACTTGAAAGGAGTACGGAAGGCTAAATTATCTCTGCAGATTTCCTTCCAGAGCTTTGATTTTTATTATACAGACTTTTTATGTCAGCAACTACATAAAGTAACTGTTGCACCTGCTTCTGTCTTAAAAGCAGATTTCATCAGATGCAGTTGTGTCAAATACAGTGTAGAATGAAGAAAGTCCTTACCTCCTTTGGAGCATCTTTCTGTATGAATGTTTCAAAAATGGTCTTAGCTTTTGGCACAAGTTCATGTGCAGTTTTGCTTTTCTTGTAATCCTCGCAAGCCATCCAGAACTCGATGTTCTCCTCGCTGAACTCAGTTTTCAGAAACTTAGTAAAGGCATCCAGCCCAGCTATAGAAGGGAAAGTTCAATTGCATTAAAAAACATATCCTTATCAGACAGTTACTCTTTTCAGACAGTCTGTGCAAAGAAGAAAACCAGTTTGTGCTCCCTTTGAATAATATCACATTATGGATAATTAGCTTAAAATACATAAAGGTTTTAAAATAATTACAGTTTTCCATTGTGATTCTGAGTGCTGTAATTCCCATTACACAATTCTCAACATCAGTAAAAATCCACTACCTAAGATCTCATAAATTTAGAAAGAGAAGCAAGCAAAACATGTGGATGTAAGTAGAAATGATGGGTTTTATTCCGTCTGAATATCAATTTAGGCTGACCAAAACACTATTTGAATCTTCTCTCATAAGTAATCTGTTCTCCAGTAACAATTTAAAGTGGATGGCTTTCAATATCTTTATAATTTGCTTTATGCTACTGTTGTTATGCTGAGGATATTTTCTCTTTCTCAAGTGTGCTTAAAGCTACAGAAGTCATGCAATGGTATTGATGTCAGCTGTTCAAGGAACACAGATTTGAAAAGCACACAGTGTCCAGCACTGTAGCTGAAACATGTGTGGCCCTCCAAAATGAAAGGAGGAACATATGTGCATTTGATAATTATGTGAGCAGCAGGCCCTTCCTAAGGATAGCCAGCTTGGATCCTAGCATGGGTTTAGAAACAAATTGTATCAGAAGTGACAAAACCTTTTTCTTGAGTACATAGAACATGCCTTGCAATCAGGAATATTTGAGCAATATTCAGATTAGATGCTCCTGTTTATTGAAGGAACTCTTTGCCATCTGTTATATTTCTTCATTCAATAAAATCCAGAAGCTGTTTTCAGCTGTTTTCACTAGTTGACAGTGTGCTATAGCCTAAGCCTGTGAGGAGAGCAGAAACACACAGTGCTATACCCATCATACCTAGTTTAGGTAACTGCCAAGTCTACTTAAGGGAAAAACTGGATTTTATAACTTTCCATCAATTTTCCATCAATTTTCCATCCTAACACTCTGCACGGAGAGGAAAAAAACTACTAACCTTTCTCAGAAAGCAGTTTGTCAAAAGATTCTCCCCATTTCACTGCTTCTTCAGGAGACACACTGCTTAAGAAACAGAAAGGGATTTTGAAGAATGGTGTATTCTCTGTATTGAGGAAGCTGTGTGATGTGTTATCAGTTACCATTATGACTCAGGATGTTTCGCAGAGCCTTTGATTAGATCCCATTACCAAAGGAACTCATTCTCTTAAGGGCTTCAGAAATATTTTCTTTAATTTTTTCTTTCTGACCTTTTTTCCTGCGGAGTTGTACTTCTTCCCCCCATTTTAAAAAAAACATCAGAGCAAAGATCTTTTTGCTTTGGTGTTTGCATTGCTCTACTAATCTTTAAGGGAATTGAGATCAGTATAAAACTCATAAGGGAACCAAGTCTGTCAGCTATTTAAACCTATGAAATACTTGTGCAGAGGTGTGGTTTTGAATGCCCCCACTCTGAGGCTGTTACCACAGTCTGCTTCTAATGAAATATGGAAAATTTGACAGCCTGAAGACAGAGTTGTGGCAATATGGTTTAGGTGTTAGTGTTACAGATAAAATACCACACATAGTCTGGTTTGTTTGCCACAAACGTATTTCAAGTGTCATGTAACTCTGAGACACTGTGCCTTGTTTATAAAACTCCTCATATTCTTCATCAAGCATGTCAAGATGATTTCAGAAACTCTGCCCTAGAAAATAGTGAGGAAAGGGAAGAAAAACACACCTCATTCTATTTACATAAATACAATTTTGGAAAAATCATTTTTTGGTTTTGTATAGATTAACCCCAAATGCACACTTGGACAGTACTTGGATTTTTAGTAGACCAGAACTGGAGCAAGCAGGAGGTGAACTGTATCATGCTAGGACTAGGACCTAAGTTCCAAGCCTGAAGGTGAAGTCAGTCTTTACCAACTGCTTTTTGAATATTAATATTTGGAACCTCATTTTTATTTGAGGGCAAAGCACAGTACATGGAAAGTATCAATAAGCAACTTGTCCATGATTAGTTGGTTAGAACAATTTATGGATTGAACACTTCAGGAATATGTTTCTCCCTTCCTCATGGAGTCTTGCTGTTCTGTTGCCCAATTCACATAGTTTGGGCTCCCTTGGCAAAACCTGTAGGCACATGAAGTTTAGATGAAAGGGAATTCCAATTGCTTTGGAAAGGAATTTAAGCCAGTAATGACCTTGGTTTTGCATAAAACTCAAAAGGAGGAGTTTTTTTAATTCTTATTTTAATAGGTGTCGCATGTCTCCTAGCTGAAGTCATTGCTTTACAGGAAGGGAATTTTTAACCAGGGAGAGAAAAACAGTTCTTGAAATTCTTCAAATGCTGGAGAAGTGCAATTCAAGAAATGAGCATAGGCTAGTAAAGTAGGGGAATTCTGGAGTCAAGAAAAATGAGACCTCACTCCCTTACAGAATTTATTAATTATGAGAAGTACAAAAAGTGTGGTTCTCTGAACTGTGAGGACTGGCACGTCTGGTAACTGTGGGTTCCTATAGCTATAGAAATTATTTTGGTCATAATGGAAGGTAAAGCCTTATGACCTCAGACCACATACTCAGTCCACAACTGCATGGAATGCTATAGAGGCTCTTTGTTAGGTTTGGAAACTCCTAGTGCGAGTTTCTCCTTCAGAATCTGCATCAACCCAGTAGCCTCACAGATCTCCAAAACCTGGGTGCAGCAATGAGTTTGTGCAATAATGGACAGAAACCAAGATTTCTTCAGCCTTGCCACTTTCTAAATATGAGAAGAAACTAGTTAAAACTAAGAGATTACAGGCTATTTCTACTATCACCCCACTGTCTACCTGCAGTGCTTCATTAAATTCTCTTTCTACTTATGTTAGTAACTCTCTGTGAAGAATGGAAATCATGAAAGCTAAGTAAATCACTTTAAAAAAATCTCAGATTTTTATCTCACTTTATTATTTGAAAAAGGGTAATTTTCTTCTTTGTTGGGTTTTTTCCCATTTTTGGCAAAAATCATTGTCACTTCTCTCTAATCTGTATATAAAGACCAGCGAAAATCTGCAAGTTTCTCATCCATACAAGAACAGCTGAATCTGTTAATCAGGCACAGGTCTGAAGCAAAGTGGTAAAAGGTAGCTGGCTGAGTGAGGCACTGATGGTCTGTTGAAAGGGGGAAATTCTTCAGAGAATTATTATTTCTATTGTGTCTTCCTCTGAAAGTGCCTTTTCACAGACTGTAAGAATGCAGTGATGGCTGTGCATTCTGTATGAAACACCCTGGGTAATGAACACTGCCTGCATGCAGAGTGCAGGGCAGCTGTGCTTCCTCTTTTTAGATGCAATCTTAGCGTGGTTTTACATGTCTGGAACTGAGATGGGTGAGATATTACCAAATGTGAGCAACAAATTGCCTAGTTATCCAGATGCAGGGGTGCAAGAGTTTAGATACCACCTTCTCAGGCACTTTTTCATGGGTTCTTTTCATGGGAAAGAGAGTTTGGGCCTTCATGTGATTTCTACTGTGTGCTCATAACTAGTCAGGGCTTGTAAGAAGCAGTTCTGGTCAAAGCAGACAGCTTTTTCCAAAAGATAGGAGCTGTTTAGACAAGTTCATCAAGACAAAAGAGCATGGTAAGCACAGAAGTGTTCTGAAATGATCTGTGATGGGAAGAAAGGGGCAGAAAATTTTTTAGGTAGTGGAGTTACATTACTTTACATATTCCTTCTTCTTAGTCAGGACCTAAAAATGCAGTTCTTAATATGTTCGTGAGATCTTGGTATCCTATTAAAGTCAGAAACTAAACTCTTGCCCAAGTCCATAAAACCAAGAATTTACCCTGCATCTTTATGAAAACATTGTAACAGGGACAATATTACCACAGTGTATGAACATCAGCATGAATTTTAGAGACAAGAGTGTTCAACCAATTACTGCAATTACCGAGGAACTACGCATTAAGTATATTTAACATGCATATGGCATCTGTACAACACGGAATTCTTTGGAAAACCTGCTTTGCAGGGCGATGTATCATTTTGCTGCAAGCAGTGATTTGTCATCTGCGTTTCTGAGTTGGTGCTTGCTCTGTTTAGTCAGTGGACTAACACAAAGGCCTTTGGCATAAATAAAGGTTTAAATGTATCTCCAAGACCATGGGGGCCAGTGGTGTGAGAACACTCGTGGTGAGTTACCTTGATGTGTACCAAATATTTCTGAGTTGTTTGTATGCTTGGATTAGATTGGTAAGTTTCAAATTAAATAGGTCTAGAAAGCATTACTCTGCCAAGTCTGAGCATAGATGCAGGTAATGTTCTGAGTCACACAGGCACTTCTTGGAAGGAATCCCCATCAGCTCAGTCATTTATAATGCTTACCTTGCTGCTTTTGCCAAGTTTCCAGGTTTACCAAGGTGATCACTTTCATGGAATTCAGGTTTCTGCAGGAGCAGGCTCAGCCTATTTCTCTTCTGCTTAGCTCTACAACAGATTTGGAATAGCTTTTCAAGCAACATTTTTGAAAGTTGTTTATTCTCTCTCAGACATTTCCTTTGACTATTATCTCTGTTTCTGCATCATAGATTCTGCTATTCATTTACAGTAATGCTGATGTTGCTTCTTCTACATATATTATTCACATTAATTATTTTTTTCTTTATAGCTTAGCGCAAATTCACATATGAAGAGAAGAGAAATGGAAATCCTTTTGTTTTCGGCATGCTTTTAATTTATTTTAAAGAGGAAGGGGCAAAATTTCCCCTTAGAGAACACAAACAGTTGGCTCAGCGTCTTCTACTGTTAATGTTTCATGAAGAAAAAGGAAGTATTGCTTCCTGTCACTTCAAATTTTTGAAAAGAAGCTTTCCCAGATCATATTCAGCATTTCTCAGAACTTCTTCCAACCTCCCTTTCCTAGTTTTCTTAGATCATTACTTGATTTGTTTCTTGTTCTTAAAGAAGATGCTTCTTCAATGAGTTAATATTTTATGTACAGCATTTCTAGAGGGGAATTTCATGAGTTTTCATACCTGTGTCAAAAATAAAAGTATCTGTGCCCTAAATTCATACCCACAAGCTATGTCAGAGGAAACCTTTATGTAAACACAACACTCAGAGGGCCAGCATGACCTGAAAACTTACCCTGGCTTGCTTGCTTTGTGCGGCTCTTCTTTAACCATTGATTTCATGACTTTGTAATAGGGTTTCTCCTTCGAAGCAGAGATGTTCAGCTGGGGGAACAAAAGAAGCGGGTTCTCCATCTCCCTTCAAAAATGCTTCCCAGAAGGTTCCTCCTGCTCCCTTGCAGCGGTCGCTCCCGGTGCAGCTGATGTGCCCGGGGGGGCTCTCACATGCTGCGTCCGCCCGGGGTTGCCCCTTTGCAGAGGAGGTGGTGGGAAGAAGGTAGCTCTTCTCCTTCACTGCCACTGCAGCTGCACAGACGCTGTGCTTTAAGTGGAGTTCTGGTTTTACACTCGTCGTTTGGGGAAGTGAGATTGCAACTTTGCAAAACGTCCGTCGCTCGTGCAGACCAAACCGCAGCCGGAGAGCAGCTTCGGGGTGCCTGCTCCTGGGCTTGGGGTGACACCAGCATCTGCCCCCCAAACACCTGTAAGAAGTGTACATAGCGTAGCCCAGATTCTCTAAAATTAACTTTAATGACAATAATGTTGTGTAAAGCAACGTACAACATCATCTTAAGCTCTCGGAGAGCTTCCATCTGGCCTTAAACTACTCTCCACAGCTCAGGTGCCACATCCTGGACACAAAATTAGTTCCATCTCCAGCATGCTGACTTGAAACTCGGGGTTTCTCAGTGTCTGCTGCAACACCCAGATGGAGCTCTGGTTGATCAAGAATTTTGCAAGCAGAGATTTTAATTCTGGCACCATTCTTCAGAAATTATAACCACTTCTAATTTCAAGTTTGTACACTTAAAGATGCTTCCATATCTTCTCTATGTGTGGATTTATTTTTACTTGCAATCTCACAGTCAGGACAAAAAAAGTCTTTAGTTCAGAATAAAACTATGTGACTTTTTAAAATTATTATTTTGATAGTAAATAAACCAAAAATTCTCAGTTCAGTTTGCATAATGTAAAAATGTATTTATCTTGTAAGCTGATCAGCACAATTTACTTCTTCAAATAGAAGTTTGATGTCAATTAAGTTTCATGGTTTTAAGTTCAATTTGTGTTGGAGATGTCATAGGAACAGTACATTTGCTAAAGAAACCTCCTCAGTGCTAACTGAATGAAGTGCTGGAAAAGATTAAAATCATGCAGTAGTTAATTGATTAAGAATTAAATAGTTCTCCTTTGTTTTTAGTGCCAATGTCTCATTTTGATTTTTCAGGTAAGACATTGAGCCTTGGGAGCATTCGTAAGTTCTGATGAGAGTCTACCATGACCACTTTCCTGTGGCTGGCAGAGCTAAGGAGGATGGGAGGTACTAATACTCAAAAGAAACTAAAAAACCTCAACAACTCTGCTGGGACTCCAACTTTGTGAAACATTAAAAAAAAAAAAAAAAAAAGCTGTTATCTATTGTGATTTTTTTTTAAGAGCAAAAAAAATGAAATAAAACTCACATGTGCCACATGTGTGATACAAATTTTAAAACCAGACTGAATGGGAAATACTCAGTGAACAACTGCTTTTGTAACCCAAGGACCTTTAAGGAGCAGGGTTATGGTTTGAACTTCGTTTTCAGTTTCAGAGTAGGCTTATATATCACATCAAGCTTATTTTAAACTGGCTTTAACCACAGCTGTGTTTAATAATTCTGCCTTTTACTAATAAGTAGATAAATATAGACTGCATAATTTTATTTCACTTTTCTGCAGTAGTGGTAGTCATGTGAGCTTTTCTCACCTGTTCTGTGTAAATAATGCTATGTTTTTCTGCCATAATTTTATTACCTGGTGATTTCAGTTCCTGAAAAATGTCATTAATTGTAGCCTCAGTTAGTTCATACAAGCTGATTGAAGAAAGATTTGGAACATCACTCAGAAGTGAATCATGGTGGCATTGCCACTGTACCAGGTGACTTATAGATGGGAATGAGCAGCTGTGTCACCTCTTTCAGCACCCTTCAGTGAGGGGCTCTGCCCTGAGAACATCTGAATGGCTTGTCCAACACGTTCTTCAGTGACCCTAAAGCAGCAGGTGCTATGCCTTAGGGGCTGGAAATATTGCTGTACTACCCTGTGGCAAGAGCACCAGTCCCGAACGCAGCAGTGTGCTGTGCATCACCTGAGAATTCATTGGGATATCTGGAAGAGTGGGGAGAGAAAGGGAGCAATCACAAAAAATTCTACCCCACCTCCCCTACTATTTTTCCCCATTAATAGAAAGCTAATATTAAATCTAGGTCATGAAGTAGCCAAATTCCATCCAAGTCAGCCTGTGTTTTGTCAGGGCTGGTGCTGATAAGCATTTCTGTTTTGTGCTGCAGGCTACAGTAGTTATAGCAACAGTATTAATGACCCTGTAAATGCTGCTGGGCCGTTTTGGATACTGCAAGATGACGATATAGAAAAACGAGTAAGTTATTTTAAGCTGGAAAAAGCAGATCAAGAATATTATGTTGATGACATGACTAGAGACCTAGAAACCTCTAAAGAAATTTGTGATGGGAACTAAATGTCGTGCTTCTCAGCCGTTTCTCTAACCAGTGATATATATCCACAAATCTTTTGGGAAGGAAGGATATTACTGATTTTTAAGCCCTTAAATCAAGATCATGTTCATAACGTGAGAACAATATTGACTTAATCATTTATCACTTGTAGAAAAGAATAAATACATTTCTCAAGATGAATACAAAATGTATGCGCGGAACAGTCTTTATGTGACACAAAAATAAAGTTGAATAGATCATAAAGCACAGTAAGTTCCTTGAGGTGATGTCCTGGTCCCTTTGGGCCTGTTGTTCAGTTGAAAAGTGTCTGCGCTGGCTTCTGTACCTGTTTATAAGGTCCTGTCACAGCTGATGATCAAGTCATGCTTGGTTTCTATAGACACAATAGCTGACTGCTGTGAAAGAAATATCGACTGATAGTGTTAGCAATAAGGGCATTGTACTGTACGCTGAGTATGCCTTGTTTCTTTTTTAAAGGAAGGCACTGAAAGGCTCAGCCTTTCAGTTCAGCTGAATAGAAGGGCAGCCCCGACTGAGCGGTTCAGCCCAGCAAAAAGGACTAGAGCACAATGGGGAGTTCTCCTTTGTCAGTAATCCTGCTGCATCTCTCTCCGAGCTATTTTCTTTGCTTGCCAGGTAAGTGTAAACTTTTCATCCCTCGTGTTTTGGCACTGCCCAGGTTCCCCCACAGCCAAGCTCTGGCACTGTTCTTGTTCAGATAAAATCTTACCAGTATGGCTTTTGTTGGGTTAAGTTTCTGCTGAAGGGAAACAACATTCATCTTTGTGGGAAGAAAAAGAAATAAACAAAACCAAGAGAGGTTCTTTAGCATTCTATGAGGAAAGAGGCATGGAAAGAAACTTCACAGGAGAGCGTGGGCTGAAAAGATGAATTTCCAAATTCCTTTTTCACATAAAGGGATTTGAAAAATCGAAAATTAAAATTACATGGTTTGAATTAATTTGGTTTTAGCAAATAACTCTGCTCTTTGCTGACCTCTGCACAATTTAGCACTCCTCAATATTTATGTTGTTTATTCCTTATTGGAAACCGTAATTGGACCTACAATTTAATAATTATATGATGCAACATGTGGTTGTTCTGTTCTGTTTATCTTTTGCCTATGAAAGAATTCTAAAGTAAAATAGTTTTATTGGAAATCTCAAACAGAGGATCTTGCGGTCTGCTAATTCAGTGAATTTGTTTAGTGGTGCACTTAAAAGTTTCATCCCAGTGGAGGAGTTTGGCACATGAGATACTTCAGAGATAGTGAAAGAGAAGCATTACAACACCTGCACATAGCTGACATTGTAAAACCCTGTTTTGTTGCTCATGTTTAAAAGGAAGGAAACAAAATTGCATTGCTTCAGATATGGCTTACTGACAATGGGAACATAACACTTTGCATTTAGGGTCTGTCAGTCTGTCAGCCAAGGACCTCAAAAGAACTTTGTAAGGAGTGTGGTGAAAACCCCAGGCTTGGTGCAAGCTTGGGAATCTTTGCAGCTTTATCAGAACTTGTGCTGTGGAAAGTGTTTACATCTGAGCTAAACTGAATCCATTTATTTTGTCTTTGGAAAGGTCAGAATAAGAAAGTGAGTCTGCAAAGTTCTCAGCTGCGTTCATTTCCTGCCGGTCCCGCGGTTACATGGCCGGCACCTCTGATTAGTTCTATTTACATATTACATACATCACTGTCACAATTAATCTTCAGGAAGCTGGTTTCTCGGTTGAACCACTCTGTGTTTACAACCAGCTCGTACAAGTGCAGAGCAGTGACATCAGTGCTCATTAGACGATCGCCTGTTAACAGCCAGCTTCCTGAAGGGCTCACCTAGGACACTCACATGCATTTTTTAAAAGATGTTTATTTTAGCCTGGTATTCACAGGAAATGCTGAAGGCAGGAATGTTCTCTAAATCCTGCCCAAAATATCCTACTGCAGTTCTGCGCTACTGGATTTGTTTCTGTCTTACAGAAACCCAGAGGGATTCCTCACATGACAGCCTATTATTGGTTTTTAATTTTTTTTTTTTTTTTTTTTTTTTTTTAAGGAGAAAGATTTTATCACTTCAAGGCAACAGTGCAAGCAGCACCAAGTATTGGGCTGAGCGTTTTCTGGTCCTTCTGGGAAAGGTGTGGGAGAAGGGAATGGAGGCATTATTGCTTAATCATGCAAGAGGGCTGTGACTCCTTGTCTGCTGACTATTAGCCATGAAATCAAAGTCAAGGCAATAAAATCTGTGTTACATCAGGGATGACAACATCTGCTATCACTGAACTACTCAGTGGTTAAAGCAGAGCCAACATGTATGGTGTTAAGTATGCCCTCAGTCTGCTTTTCCAGTCAGGAAATTGAGGATTATCTAGGGATTATTATGAATAAGGGATTCAGGAATAGCTAGGGCTGCTGCAGCCCAGGTTGAACTACAAGGGCAGGCATTGTCAAACATCCACAGTGCACAACTAGGGATGCTGTAAGGAGCATTTCATATCAAAAAGGCAGCTCTGCAGGAGAGATGGCTACCCCAGGGCTAGGAAAGCACTCAGAACAGGCTTTTGAAAGTCCCACTTTGGTATTTAGGATGAAGTTAGGCAAGGCCTAAGAGCTCAGGTTCTACTGTAAAGCTATGCATGATGGCTGCAGGGTTGCATCATGTTTACCTTCAGTATAAATAATATGGCACTGATACAGGGACACCTCATTCTGCCTATTTAAAACACAGCTAAGGTTTCTGCAGTAATACTTGCTTCAGCTTATACGTTATTATGTTTTATTCAGTGTTACTTCTTCGTGATAAGGTGTGTTGTTCTGATGTCCTGATTTAGCTGATGCAAATAGTCCTGAGATTTAAAAAGTAAAATGGTGGATTGCTCATCAGAGCAGTAAAAAAACTGGTACCCAAAAAATTGAAAACATATAGCAAATATCTATCTATATGAATATATAAATACGTTATCTTCAGAGTCTGTTAAAAGCATCTGAAGATATAAAAGCTACATGTCACTGATTTTTCTCTTCAGTAATTACCCAAAGAAATTCACCACTAAATTTAGGTAAAACTTAGCAATAATGCCACATCACATTTCAGTGAGTATGAAATCTTCGGAATGACTGGGAATTTTTCCAGGAAGGTTCAGCTGTTTTTTGAGGATTGAAAAAAAGCTGTATTTTAAAATAAGTAAGTTGGGGTAGTTTTATTTCCTATGAAACTTTTCATGAAAGTTTTGCAGTAGTAGTTTCTTTGCCTTCTCCCAAACTGTTAGAAATCTTTTGAGGAAGCTGGCTTCAAGGCAGGGACACTCACTGTCAGTGCTCACCAGCCAGCCAGAGTCTGTCTTCCTCTTAGCTAGTGGGCAGAATTTCCAACAGAAACCTTCCATAATCAAGCATCAGGGTACCAGTGGCTTTCCAAAAGCTGGCATCCAATTTTTTCTTCAGATTTGCAAGCACCCTGAAGGAAAGCTTGCTGATTGCCTAACACAGCAATATGCTGAGGGCTGTGAGTCTTAGTGAGCCATCAGAAAAGCTTCAGGCACAGCAGGGATAAAGCTTCACTCCAGTAAAGTACTTGTGTGGATGTTTAGTTCCAGTCGTGCAAGAAATCTCACCTAAAGGACTGGAGGCTGTGTGATCTGCCAAAGACTGAGCCATTTTGGGGCACAGCAGATGGAGACAGCGACACAATAAAGAATTGAACTTATTCTTCATTCTGCACTCCAGGCAGCAGATTTTCTGAATTCCTCACTGTCACCCTTGCTGTTACATTCATGACAAAAGACCTTGCCATTGGGGCACTATCCATTTCTTGAATTTTTGGAGCTTTTAGCCTGACTCATGGCATGCTTCATGATTACGAGTTTGATGATACAGTTCATAGCTTTTGCAGATGTTGTCCTTGATGACCTCTGGTTTTCACACTAGCATCTAAACCAGCTTCTCATCAGGCCCAATCTGCTGTTCCTGTCTTTCTCATCTGTGCTTCTCTGCCACAGCTAGAATAATGGGAATTACAAAATTAAATTTTGCAAAGCTTGCCAAAAATGTTTCCTCAAAACAGAGGAAACATGATATTTGCACTTTCATTGTACACACTACTTAACAAGCTATTCTAATCTCTCTGTTGAGTAAAAACAGGTGATCATATATCAGGTTACGCTGTCAATTTGATGAACATGAATCTTGTAATAAGTTTTCTATTGCTGTGGTCACCAAATCTAATACAAACATTGCATTTCATTTGTTTCCAACCAGTCTAGATTGCCTGAGGGCAAAGACCGTTGGTCTGAAACCTGTCTGTGTGGCATGTATGAGATAATTTCCACTCCAGTTCGCAGTGACCATACGTCATTCTTCTGTAATGCCTAGGGAAGGTCTACAGACTGTTTTGCTTGATTCCTAATACCTTTCAAATTCAAATTTAGAGGATTGTCATGGAGGCTAAGTAAGACTTTCAGGGTTTTTTTACCCCCAGAATGGTCTCCAAGTTTAAAATCGTTGCTTTCTGGTTACCAAATTACACCCCAGTCCTGACAGCGTTGATACATATTCCCCAGAGGATGGATGTATGGGCACCCAGGTTTTCCAGTACCAAAATAAGGCACCTTGGGTGATGGTTGGCAGTCCCGGTGCTCCCTCTATTGGAAAAGTTCTGACACGTCCTTTCTCCTTCAGAAAAAGAGGACGTGGATGGCTTTGCTTGGGAATTAACATCCCTAGTTTTCCCCAGTCAAATCTAAAAGAGCTGTGCTCATCCCTGTGCTGCTGGTACCATCCATTGTCCCTGCCTCCCATCTCCACCTCATTTTGGTTAGGAGGCCTTGGTTCAGTAGCAATACACAGAGCAACCATTTTGAAAGACTTAAAAAGAATCAGTGCAGTAGTCTGATGTCTTGCAAATATTCTGCCCAGGTGCTTCCCTGGTGAAGGAATCAGTTTTTTGTTTTGGTTTGGTTTTTTTTTAAGCATTTGATTTCCAGCACAGGCTACAGGCTGAGGCACAACCACAGCGGACACAGGACTGCAGCTCCTTGTGTCCCCCTGAGCAGGGCTGCTTCCAGTCCTCCTGACCATCTCCCTTTCATTGTCACACACTATTTCTTCTCTGGAGGGGGTTTAGACACAGCTTGCCCTGTCAGGGTTTCTCGCAAGGTTTAGAGCTCCCTGTGAGCAGGGCTGGACCTGCAGCTGGCAGAAGGGGCAGCTAAGGAGAGCTGAGCACAGCCAGGCCACCCTGGAGCCAGGGGTACCCATCACACACCCCCAGCAGACCCCTGAGGAGTCACACAGAATCACAGGATCAATTGGGTTGGAAAAGACCTCTGAGATCATCAAGTCCAACCTATGACTGAACACCAGCATGACAACTAGACCACGGCACTAAGAGTCTTTCCTTAAATGCCTCCAGGAATAGTGACTCCACCACCTCCCTGGGCATTCTATTTGAATATTTAATTACCCTTTCTGTGCAGAAATTCTTTCTAATGTCCAACCTGAACCTCCCCTGTCTCAAGACTGTGTCCTCTCATCCTGTTGCTTGTAGCCTGGGAGAAGAGGCCGACTCCCACCTGGCTACAACCTCCTTTCACGTGGTTGTAGAGAGTGATGAGGTCACCCCTGAATCATTTGGTTGGAGGGTCGAGTGGTCCACATGGGGGTCAGACGCTGTGTTGGCTCTTGCCCCTGCTTAAGGTTTAAGATTACAACCCCTGTTCCCTGCTGGTCCACCCTGTGAGCCATGGGAGCACCCACAGGTGAGCCAGACCTCTCAGGTACCTGCAGTTTTGTTATCTGGTTCACACCAACTCACCGCAGACACGTGCCACCATGTGAACTTCCTTGTCAGTTGCCTAGAGGGCAAAAGAATTGGCCCTCTTGACTCTGCAAACTCAGACCATCAGCCCTGAGTTTAAAGATCATCTGTATCACAGAACCCTTCTGTCCCTGCTGAGAATGAGCAGGATGCTCTTATCACTTTGCTCAGCCTGCACATTGTTGCTTCTGATGGATCTCCAGTATCTAGAGCCGGGTGATCATGCATCCATTTCCTGGTCACCTGCTTCCAATGACAGCCCCATTGGTAAGAAGTCCCTGTTTGTGTTGAGGGCATGAGCCCAAGATATATTTTTGTTTCTGCTACTTCTGTGGCAGGGCTGTGCAGACGTGGAAAAACACACAACTGCTCTCTGGATGTTTGCACCTGGAGTCATTATCTTGTGACTGAGCACAGGCAGGAACCTGTGTAATCTCAGTTGTAAAAAAAAAAACCAGCAGCTGGACTGTGAGCTGGGGTCCTTTTCTGACTTCTGAAGAATCATTTGGCACAGCTTTGACTATGTGCTTGCCACACTGTATTCATTTATCTGGTGTGATGGTTGTCTGAGCTGAGCTGAAAACAGGGAACCCCAGCAAGCCCTTGGGGCAGAGCCAGAGCAGACACTTCAAAGATAAATCCCAGGCTTGTGCCTAGGACATGTGAGGGAAAGCCTCTTGGGCACCAGTGAGCCTCTCTGAAGTCTCATTTACGCTCCTGCAAAACGTGCTCCTTTTCAGGTGCCTTCTGTATCTCCACTTTCTGATTATCATCACTTGGGGGCAGTTATGCTCATGTCAGGTCTTGCTCTAGCCAAGCATGATTGGATCAAATTTTAGCTTTTTAGCTGTTAAACTATACAAAGCCCGGTACAAGCAAGGAAAAAGTCATTGCTTTGGGGCTGACTGTGTCCAGATTGTGCCAGGGAAACTGTAGCTGTTAACCACCATCTTCCTGGGTGGGGGAGGATGCTCTCCCTTTGCTTGAATACTGAGCAGACCAGCTGGTGCACCCTAAGATCACAAGTGCTGGATGTAAGACTGTCCTGTGGTGTTTCTTGGCACAGTCTGGCCTCTGCAGGGATCAAACTCTTGGACAGAAGTTGTTGGCAAACAACCTTAGTCATATGAAAAAAATGGTGGTCCAGTGACCAGTTCAGCTCTCAGTGTGTAATTGCAGCTGAATGCCATAGCGATAACAGGTGGCTGACTAAGTCCAGACAAAGTTAGTTTCTTGAAGAGAATGAAGATTTCTTATCTCTCATCCCTGGGGAGAGTGACTCAGTAGCTTTATACGGACACTGTGTGAGGTATATGTTGGCACATGAGAAATGAGCACCAGAGCTCCCCAGAGGGAGGGATTGCAGGGTCAAAGAGCGAAGGCCAAGTTTGTGCAGGGCCATGAGCCCTCCAACTGCAGTGTGTGATGAAAACCAGCCTGAAGGAAGGACATGCTCACTGGTGTCTATCTACCCCACATCAGGCACGCAGCCGACTGTTGCCTCCTTGCTGTCCTTCTGACAGTGGTGCTAGTCCTTATGCCATGCCTTCCCCTTCCTTATGAGGCACTGGAATTTTTCTCCTGAATTTTTTCCCTCCCTGCACTAACAGCTGTGAGCTTGGGGACAGAGGTGTGGGTGATGGATGTGCACAGCTCCTGACCCCAGTCTTAGGGAGAAACACAGTGACAAAGTGTAAGGTGAAGTGGTCCAGTGTGATCTGAAGTGATACTGAAAGAATGAGCAATATTGCTGTGGCCTTGCAAAGCTCTGAGTAGACTAATTAGCCAGGGTGATGGCACGCCTAATTGAACAGGGCTGGGTGTGGTGCTGGTACGGCTGTTCTGCTGGTGTATGCAGGGAGGAAACCCTCTTGATTGAACTTAAACTACCTCCAGGTCCTCCCTAACATTCCTGGTTGAGGTTTCCTTTTCATGGGACCAGATGTCACCTGATCCATAGAAAAGATGCAGGATGTCATATCTCTCCTTGCTTTGTGTGAGTGTTGGACCAGATGGGTTCTGGCTCCCTTTCAGACTCAGTTACTCTCAGAGTCTGAACTCACTAAAGGACTTGAGAGTCTCGCCCAAAATCAACGAGCCAACAAATCATACCCAGTGAAGCAGAAAATTGTAGAGCAATGAGCAGCACAAAGCCCATTGATCTTTCTCTCAAACCAGCATAGCAACTGAGGAGTTGTGCCTTGGACTCTTCCCCGGTTTGCTCTGGGGCACACTTTCCAGGGGCTGCAGGTGTCATCGACAGTCTTGTGTTGCAGGGAGCAGCCGTTGAACAGAAATGGTGGAGGGACATTTAGCTGAAGTTAAAGCAGAATCAAATGCTAAATTGTTTGCAGCTGTGTTGCTGCAGGCAGGGCTGTGCTGTGCACACCAGCAGTGGGCAGTCAAAGTCCATTCCAGTGTCCGTCCAGTGTCTGCCCAGTGTCCACTCTGCGCTCAGGGTGGGAGGCTGGAGAGGTGTCCCCCACAGCCAGGGGAAGGCAGAAGTTTTGTCTTGTGTTAGAGGCTAGATTTCCTCTTGATTTTAGCACTGCCCTGGGCATTAGCTTCTGACAGGAATCTGCAGGCCAGGCAGGAGCTGGGAAGAAGGTTTAGTGTAAGAAAGAAGGTAAAGCAGTTTTGGTTTATTTTCTGAGACAGATAATTTCTTCCCTCTGTATCACAGTCCCGGGCTCTTGTATTTTTCATGCTTCATTAAAAGTGTTTGTAATTATATGAGTGGCTTCAGAAGCCAATTAAACCTTCATTTGGAGGCTGCTCTGGGTGCTGGAAGCCTTCCATTAGCCTGGGCTTCTGCCAGGGAAAAACACTACATAGTCTTTAACAACTGCACCAGCTCCTATCTGCTTAATGTTGATTTTCCTATTAAGTTCAGCTAATACTTTCCTAATTGTGTGAGCTGGGCCTGAAGCCAGGCTGGGTGACTTTTGCCAGCTGCTTCCAAGGCTGAATCAGAGATGAGCAAAACCCTCACAAACACTTCACTACGCACGTGTTCAGTTGCATCTAAACAGCTGCTGTTCTCCCCAAAACTGACTCAGACTTTGATTTGTGACCCCTGTGTTGTTTCCCAAGGCAAGCCCCATACAATCAGGAGATGAGGATGCTGGAGAGCCTACTCACCAGGGCACGGGGAGTCTGGCATTGCATGGAGTTTACCCCATGAGGTACCAGCAAGGATGCCAGGAAATCAAGGGTCAGCCCCCCCCCTCTGCTTGCTGATGAGCCACAGACCATTTTTGTGTGGGTACTTGGAGGCAGGTGATACAGTACAAACTGCTCAGGAGGGATTATCTACAAGTGGAAGGACTTGTTACATCTGCAGGTCTGTGCGTGGAAGGGAGGACACTGACACCACTGCAGGGTACGAGGTTTCAATCACAGAGCTCAGGGATGCCATTCACCTGCTGTGAATCTGCTACTCATGAGAGGAACCTCCTGGCTCAGGCACTTCTCGCTGTGGTTGAGGCAGAGGTGTGATGGGAACTACCTCTACCCCTACAGTCTAACTGGGGAGTCAGCACCTGGCTGCAGGCTGGGCATCTCTGCCCAGGAGCTGGTTCTGGAAGCCAGAAGGAAAGGTGGTTTTTTTTTTTCTTTTGGGAGCAAGTGTAGAGGCAACATCCAAACAAAATATGTGTTATGTTGTATGGGCAGCAGGAAAGTTGCCTGTTCTCTGAGATCCATGCTGAGAAATAATCAGCAGATAATTGACAGCCATTGCTAGGTGAGACCTACTGTCTATACATGAAAAGTGTGTCCTTGTCTCTCAGGCTGTGGATTGCCCAGAGAGGTAGTGGATGCCCCATCCCTGGGGACATTTAAGGCCAGGTTGGATGGGATTTTGAGCAACCTGCTCTAGTTGAAGATGCCCCTGCCCATGGCAGGGAGATTGAACTAGATGGCCTTTTAGGGTCCCTGTCAACCCAAACTATTCCATGAAATTTAAGCAAATGTGTAGATTCATTGCAGACTAGGAGTGAAAATAAGCACATCTGATTTTATTTAATAATTGAATCTCATTCTTTAATTAAAAATGGCCACGCAATTAAATAATTTAATAAAAAAAGCTTATTTAATTTCAATTAGCTCTGATTAATGGCTATTCCTTCAAATTAAAATATCACTGTGATAGAAAGCACTGGGTTTGGATTTTTCATTTTAGAAACATTATTCTCTTTTAACTTTTAAATCCTTGCAGCTCTAATACAATTATTATGTGCTAGTCAAGTGTTAATGCCTAACACTGACAAATGTGAGACATTTACCTTGACTCTGAGCAGCTTGTGCTTGGAGCTGATTTGCTTCTTAGTGCAAGTCCCTTGTTTCAAGCTCTGCTGGGCATGGCTGCAGCCAGTCATTTCACAGGGAGCCTGGGCTGTGTGACAGCACCTGGTGCTGGCCAGGTCCCCAAGGGGACAGCAGGCCACCAGAACTCACTGACGGCCACAGGACTTCTGTGGTCACTGCACATGCTTGGAATGTGCAAATCTTTTGGAGAACGTGTTTTTTCAAGAGTTTGTCCCTCTACTAAGGCAGGATTAAGAAAACGAGAAAGATTGTTGAACATTTATGTGTTTAATGTAGGAAATGGGCTCTTTTGGAAGCCAAAATCATGTTTATGTTCTTGACCATAATAAAAGTAAAATTTAAAAAGCAGCCGTGTAACAGGTCAAAAACCTAATCCATCTTGGAATTTCTGGCTGCCAAACACGGCTCCTGTGTAAGGTGTTTGGTACACAGAGAAGGAAATTTAGAGAGCTTGTAATGCTCTGCAACACAGCACTCGCCAGCCAAACAAGTCATTATTGTAGATGGTTTCCTGGTAGCATAAAGAAGCAAAAGGGAGACAGGGCTGTTTCAGAGCAAAGTTGAAAGCACTAATTGACTTTTACTCACAAGGGAAGAAGATGTAGCATGACAAATGGCCTTGTGGTTGGAATCATTAGAGGCTGAGGAGAGAGTTGCTGGCTAATGGGGCTCTACTGGGCAGAAATGGCTGTGTTAGGACTGCTGTGAGCAATTTGCACGATGTGCTTGTAAAGCACGGGAGGAGTCAGCAGGACCCTGGCTGGCACCACGTGGCCAGGCAGAAAGTGAGGCAGCAGAGGGATGGGGCTGGAAAGGATCAGCGAGGAAAACAGCAGCACCTGATGGTTGTCACTGCCTCTGGGACGAGCAGTGCTGCACAGCTCTTCCTGGGGAGGTCAGAGCAGCAGGCTCAGAGTGTACTGATGTTCGAGCCCTGGTGGCACTGCACTAACAGGATCTAGTTGCCCCAACCAGCATCACCTGAGCCCCCATCCACACCCTCTGCTCATGGTCCAGGACTTTATTTCAGCTCAGACCTTGAACTATACTGTTGATAGGTCTCTGTCCAACCCTATCTCTTAGAGCTCCTGATAGGCCTCCCTCAATGTCCCCTGCCCTGATCTATCCCAGGGCTGCGGATGGATCACCAGTTCATCCCTGTGCAGCCTGCCATGCTCAGGTGCTATGGGATGGTGCCCTCAGTGAGGACACAGCCTTTCCTGGGGTCATCCTCAGCTCCTGGCTTGTCCCCCTTTATGGAGCATCTCCACTTCTGCTGCCTCCTGACTAAGCGTGTTTTGCACCACGTTCTCCTGAGAAGGTGACTAGAAGTCTGCTGAGCTGCAGAGGGGGCACCAGACAAGCCCTGGGAGGAAGGAGTTGTTCTTCTGTCTTCTGGCCTGTCATCTGGAGGAGAGATACCTTCTTACTATAGCAGCTGAACGCATTTCTTTGCTGAAATAATGAGGTATGAGTCCAGTGTTCCTTGTTTCACATCATAAGCAACTAGCATTCTAGTTGCTGGAAGAAGTAAGCTCAGAAATAATCCAAGGGTTGTTTTTCTAACATTAGGCCAAAATTGTCTTTATTTACTTTTAGAACCCTGGCCAAATCTCAAGGCACTCTAATGTTATGTAT
This sequence comes from Lophotriccus pileatus, assembly GCA_035583135.1. NCBI lineage: Eukaryota > Metazoa > Chordata > Aves > Passeriformes > Tyrannidae > Lophotriccus > Lophotriccus pileatus. Next base: position 30,246,434 of record JAWWES010000006.1, on the reverse strand, counting down.
TCTTCAGTAAACATAATTAATTGGAAACTCGAAAACACTGATATAATCTCTTCCCTTGGGACTGGTCACTGTGAACTGCTGTGTCCAGCCAGAAAATCAACTTCCCTTTCTCCAGGTTTGCAGAGTAGGTGGAAATCCATTTGGCTAAAAAAAAAAGGGTGAATCAGTTTGATGATACAGCCAGCTTGGCTTACATAGTGATCAAAGTGTAACAAAGGTTGGTAAGAGTGGGAAGGTCAGGATTGCAAAGGGCAGGTTGTACAGAACCACTGAGTCCCTGCTATTCAACAAGAGTTCTGTTTGTCTCGGAGGCAACCTGGTGGGATTCTTAGAAGTGGGACATGCTGTGCACCCAAAATTCAACCACAAACCTCACATGTGGGTATTAAAGCTGAACTTTAAACTCTTGTTTTGCCATCTCCTCAATAAGCCCTCTCCCAGGTCCAAGGCAGAGGCAAATAAACTTTTTAAAGCAGTGTTATAAGCCCTTCCGCAGGTGATCCAATCTAGTACTTCACAATCTTACAGCTGGAAAAATCCTGCCTGCTGTTTAATCTAATACTTACTTTCTGTAATCGAGGACAAACATTTCTTGTCCTTAACCAGCATTAACACAATAACAGTTTATCATCTCCTTCTCTGTAACTGCAGCCTTTTATGGATGTGACATTTAGGTACTTCATGTATCATTACCCTGTGTCCTTCTGGTCTGCCCACTTCTAGATTGAACAAACTCCCGTTCTTCCATCTTACCTTATAGGTCTCTAATCTGGGCTCTTTCCAGTTGGTCTGCAGCCCTCTTGGGTCTGAACATCTGAATGAGGCAGAGCATAATGATTATCCCACATATACGTGTAAGAGATTTGTAACAGGAATATTAAGGCTGAAGTGAAGGCTGAACTGTAGTGTATGTAAACAGTGGGGGGAAAACAACAGGATGAGGATTAAAAGAATGACCTGTACTGATAATGCAAGCACTGCTCCCAGAATTGGGTTTCTAGGATGCCATTCCTGACTGTAAAACTGAAGAATGTGTTTATGGCATGACCAAAAGACCTGTGCTCTGGTCAGGTCACAGCACAGACGAGTCATCACAAGACTCCGCGTTGTGTCCAGAAAATGGCATTGAGGTTGCAGCAATTCACATACCATTGTTTTTCCTGACAGACCACCAGGAAAACAAACGTATCCTGACTAGGGGAAGCAGATAATTCTCAAATCTGAAAAGTTTAGCCTGTGCTGTTGGTGGCAAGAAGGGTACTGTGTACAGCTTAAAGCTGGTACACCTGGCTTTCTGAGTGCTGTCCTGTGCTTTTGACTTCACAGTCCCAGGTTGGTGGCCGTTTACCTCCTGAGGAAAAAGCTTTTCTTAGCCCTGTAGCTGACTGAAAGCTTCAGTATCTCATCCATTTGTCCTACACTGACCTTCAGCAGCCTGTCTGTGTGCACAGCACACTCTGCTCTCCCTCCCTTCATTCCCTGTGCAGGACTGCTTATGTTCTTATGCTTTTCCTCCTTACCAACCTTTAGATCAACACTGCTCTTCTGTGGCTGAATATTTGGGGATTCTGAACTGATTAGGAAGGGAGAGGGTGTCTCCACCCAAGCCCCCTTGGAGGTTTTGATCTGATGTACTTCCAACCTGTGCTGCACATTACCTTATGTGACTCATACAGAACAAAGTCAAGCAGGATTTCAGAGATAATTTCTTTAACATTTGAGCCTACTGTGGTCTCTGCTGCTGTTCAACCTGCCTCCTGTACTGGACTTGATGAGTTTTGAACCAAGTGCGCATATATTAGAGAATTTAAAAATCACAGTGGGATTCAGCCTCTATTATCCAGGAACCATAAGTAAAGGCAATCCACCCTTGGATGCAGGGAAATGGAGAAAAATAGAAGCAAACTCACTCCTGTAAGCACCAGATTTCGTGCAGCAGAGTAACTCTGTGAAACTCAGCACTATCACACTGATGTACCTTGGCTGTGAAAGTACACAATGTGGGTGTCATCTGTTGGCAGTGCCTGTTCCCTCCTCGTGTGACCATCACGGTGTGAAATCCTTTTGGGGGATCAGCCCTGGGAATGTGGCACTGGGCCGAAGATGTTAAACTGGAACACGCTGGCTCCTGCTCTAGGACCAGGAGCAGGCTGAGCTTTCATTAGAAACATCCTGAGCCGTGCTTTCAGGGGTCAGGGCACTGCTTGAGCAGGTGATGCTCTTGGTCTCACTCCTTTCTCCATGATTTCTTTAACATTTTGTGATCAGGATACAGGCAACAAGGCAGTTGGCCTCTCTGCCTCCTGGCTAATTCCTTCACATCTCATTGATTAGAGTCTGCTTCAAGAGTTGCTCATTAACCCTTAGAGAGAAAAGTCCTGTGTGAACGTGATTTTTTTGCTTGATACAGAAAGCATGCCAGTCCTTTTTGGGAAGATGCAGCAGAACAGCTCTGAAGACCAATGGAAGCACGCTCATGATGCTGCCTTTAGATTACTGTAGCACAGAGTCCCCCAGCACAACAAAGATCTGAGCACAAGAGATTAGCAAAGAAACCAGGCTTCAGGGCGTGTTTTGATTTCTGCTCCAGTCTAACACACCGTGCATCAGGGAGCAGAGCACGGAGACACTTTGTTCTCATATCTTTCAAAACCAATCAGTTGCATAATATGAAACACAGAGGCAGCAGAAACGTGACCAAGTGCAGAGAAGGGACACATCAAACGCTTTATTGTGGCTATGGGAAGGGTGAGCCAGGCCTCTCTCTATCCAGCTTATCTTTCCCAAACTGCCTTTTGAGCCTGTTAGGCATCAGCTGCCTGTCACTCTAAATACAGCTCAGATTGCAAGGTAGCTTTCCTGGAGCCCTTGCCTATTAGAACAGCAGAAGTAAGCACCCCCAGAAGCCTCTGGAGTATTTTGGAGACTTCAAATGAGCCGCTTCCTCTGCATTATACTCACAGCAGGGCAGGGATTGCTCAGGGTCTGTTCAGGGCTGTGTGCTGTGCAGAGTGTGGTTAGAGAGCATGTGTGTGAGACAGGTGAGAGACAGCACCAAGGCAGGGGTTCACCCTCGCCTTCCTATTCAAATGACTGAACTCTGAGGGGGAAAATGGCCTTTTTTGATTAATGTAAGGCTTAAACTCAGGGCTCCTGCAGCTTGCAAGAGGTGTCTAGGCAACTTGTCTGGTGAGGTGCAACTGGGTTTCTTTCTGTGTGTGTCCTCATACAACCAAGAGTACCTGTTGCACCATCTGAAGGAACGGGAGCACCGGGTATGGTAGCCTGAGATCTTGGGTGTTTTCGCTTTTGAACCTTCTGCTTCTCTCTCATCAACAAGTGCTTAAAAATTGTACAGATCTATTGTGCTTATTCAGGGATTGAGCTACAGATGCACTAGGTCACATCAGAAGGAACAGACTCTCTGAACATGGCAGAAATTGCAGTACCCTGAGGGTGAGCCTGTAAAAAGCCATACGTGTTTCTGTCCACGCCTGTCTCTGATAAGGGAGAAATGCCTCATGGATGCTGACTTAGAAAATGACAGAAAACCAGTCTGTTCTCTCCCAGCAAAAGGTTTGATGTCATGGTTTACCGGATGCTCTGCACACCTGCTGACAGTTAAGGCCCATATATTTTGGTTGGAGGAAGCAGGGTCACAGGGTGAACAGCAGTAAGGTATGTTGAAGGAAGAGGGGGCAAAACCCTCCAATACGAAGCCTTCCAGGCATCTGTGACTGTCATGGGCAATTTGCCTTTTTGCCTAACAAACAGCAAGAGCATTTACTGTTGAAAGCACGTCTGAAAGCTGTGGGAGTGTATAATGACAGCGAGGGGCTTCTGGGCTTTCTTGCTCCACTTTGTAAATTCATCTCTCATCCTTGTTATATTAGCACTATTTTTAGCTGCTCTTACTCAGAACATAAGCGATTCTCCATGATGCATCTCAAGCACAAGATAACAGTAAAGGCAGTTAGGATGTTGCTGAGCAGAAGGATCATGCTGGAGGCCTGTGTCTGGGCACAGCTTCCCTAGAGATCCTACCACACTGCCCCAAAGCACTGAGGCACTGCCTTCAGCTCACCGACCTCCCTTGCAGGTCAGCAAGGCCATTCCTCACATGCACATGGTCCCTCCAGAGGCAGCTGAGTGTCCCTGGAGACCCTTGGCCGCTGGACAGCGTTCCCAAGGATTGTCTTGTCCAGATGCTCTGGGACATGCCCTCCTTCCCACAGCTCGTCTCTGAGGCCTCTCCTCACGTAGCTTCCCACCCCCTTTGTACCTCACTGGCCATTCTTCTCCTTCCCAGCTCTCATGACCCCTGCCTTTTCCATTCATGGCCAGCGTGGCTCCATCCTATTTCTCAGCCTGGAATTCCCTTCACAGGCAGCCCAAGATGCTGCTGTTCACAGGACAGGGGAATACAGATGGGGACTGCTGGCAGCAAAGGGGTAGGAAATGTCTCACGGAGCAGAGGTGAATGCACAGTGCAGCGTGGTCGTGGTGTGAGGCTGTCTCGGTGACACAGGGAGAGAACAAGCAATGCCCAGGGAGGATTTGCTGGCTGATGGGATATTTGGCATGTTTTTATGGGCATCTAGTGCTCTGTGTAACAACCCAGGGTCTGTGTCTGGGAATCCTTTCCAGGTGGGACAAGCCCATGAAATGAGGCTGAGTGGCAATCTCATGTGAGGGTTTGGCAGGTGAGGTTTAGCTGGGCTGACTGGGACTGTAGCATTATTTCACAGAATTTGTCACAAATTGCAATTTCCTATGTATGATGCATAAATAAGATAAACACTCTGTATTTATTATATATAAAATGCTTTGTACATGGTACCAGTCAATTTATACCATGATAATGCTGAACAGTGTAACTCCTTTCAATGTCATGCACCTCTTTAGAGCTGGCTTGTCTCTCCAATGATCAGGAGTGCCCTGGAACAGTGCCCTGAACATACTTGATCTGAGAAAGTCCAGGTCCATAATATACCTTTGTGACTCCATCTCTAAGATTATCTAAAGCAGCATTTCCCTTGATATTTTGCATTATATCCTTGGGACCACAAGTCCTCTGTGGATGACAGTTTAGGGTTGCTTCATTGGTGTTGGTTGGACTCTTGTGTGATCCAAGTAATCCTGTGTTAGATGAGCCAGTTTTGGATAATGGAGGCTTGATTCAGAACAGGTGCAGAAGCCCATATTTTTTCCTTTTGTGTTAAAACTTATTTCCAGCTGAAACACTAAAGCATGAATGTGCCTTGGGATAGCAGCTTGCAGGAGGCTCACCTGCTGAGCCAGTAATTGCAGTCTTTAGTATCCAGCCTGCATCTGGAGTACCAGAAAGACTGACAAACATGGTTTTCAGAAGAGACAGTAAGATCTCAGCCACTTACATCCTGCTGAGAAGGTCAGAGGGATAAAATATAACAACATGAAGCATTTATTTCTTTTTGGGGGAAAAGCAGAAATTTCTAAATGGTAAGGCATTAAATGTTGTCACTCTCAGCGTGGTGCTGGGAGCATCAGCTGCAGGGCCGTGTGCCATGTGCCATAGATTTTGCTCGCAGCTCTTCCTCTCGCTTTTTTTTGTTCTGTTCTTCCTCTGTGGCACAGTGAAACTCAGGTCTGCTTGGATTTTCAGCACTGCTCCAACACAAATTTTAAATGGCAAGAGGTCCTGACAAAACAGAGCTCAGCAAGCAGTGACTGTTTTCCAGTGGTCTCTCTGTGCGCGCCCATGCAACCAGCCTCTGCAGCAAGTCCCTTGTTCCCAGGGCAGCAATCCCACATTTTTGCTACGTAGGATATTTGCCATTTGCAATTTCATTTGTCCAATCCACCTCTAAGACACAGGTCAAGAAACTTCAGGCTAAGATCAGCTGTTGCCAGTGTTTTCTCTAACTGCTGCCTTTTTGTGAGTGGTAAATTAGATGCCGATCAGGGCTGACTGACCAGTGGAATACCCGGCATCTTTTCGAACTCCCTCTCAGGCTGGAGCCACATGAGGAGCATTTACTTCTATTCCAAGTTACCTCAGCCATTGTATGCAGCAGGCTGGCATCGCAATGCTTTTGAAAAGATGCTGTTTCTCTGCTGCAGCTGCTTGTCCTTGCCTTTGTGTTTCTTTAGCCTGCAATCATGATGCTTGCCACCCCATTCACAGATGTGTCAGACATCACTTTTTAAATTACAGGCATAACCTTGAGACAGTCATTGACAGATGCTTGCTGCTTCCAAGCTGCTTTTTCTAAGCGGACTTAGAGAATTCAACAACTAAACTGTGACCGGAGCAGTAAGCAATGTTCTTAGGATGCTGAGCCATGACCTCACTGGCAAAATGTCCCCTGGGATTTGCACTAGTCAATAAAGCTCTACCCTTTGTTCCCTGGCATGGGCCCTTGTGGTCTGGCAGCTCTAATCCTGCTCAGCTGCCACTAGAAAGATAAGAGGGAAGGAAGGAAGAAAGGTCCCTCTGAGGTTAAGACAGTAGGTCCCATTAGTTCTGCAGTGATGAAAGATTTAGCCTTGCAGCTTGTAACTTCACTCACCCAGTAATTGTCTAGGCAGAAGACGGCTCAATCACATTAAAAGGTTGGGGTTTTAAAGGTGTAGAACAGAATTCACTGCACAGCTGGGTTGCTAAGGTGCTCAAGGCATGAGGAGTGGTTTTATTGCACACTGTACATAAAGGCATCTTAATTCCTGACACATCAACCCTCTTCCTGCCCCACTTTGTGCCTCCTCCTCTATACCTTAGGGCACCTTCAGGTGAAGCAATCAGCCCACGAGTGAGAGGTGTGCACAAACCTCTGACTGTAAGCTCTCGTGGTGATGGGCCCACGGGATCAGTCTGAGCGCATCACAGCTCCTGACTCGGTAGGGAGCTCCCCCCTGAGCTGCAAACAGCACGTGCAAACCACTTGCAAAGAACGTGAAGGAACACACAATCGTGTATTTAAATCAACAGCAGCTACATTCATGCTACACTGTATCAGATCAAAACCGGGAGTGACAATACTTTGGCCTGGTTGCTGGCAAGGGTGAGGTTCGCTGTGAGCAGCCAGACTGTGTGTGTCACTGCAGCCACCTCTGCTCAGCGGGAGCAGCACCCAGCTCTCGGGCACTGTGCTTCAGCCAGGGTGTGTGGGCTGAGGAGGGGCTGGCAGCACACAGGCAGGGCAAGGACAGCGGCCTGGCACCCCCAGGCACAGAAGCAGCAACGGCAGCGTTGGAGTCTGGCACTGGGAGACTTCAGGAGTGCTGACACACAGTGCAAGGGTCTGCTCAGTGACTGTTGTGTCCTTGCCTGGGGCTACTCAGCCCTGGGGATCATCCGCACAGTCTTTTGTCAACCAGGTGCGACTGGCTTGCACTAAGATTCTTGGAGGAATAGGCCGAAGAGCTCTCAGGACAAAGCATGGTTTATTTTAGAATACATTCATACATTTTAGAATAAAAGGATATTGGAAGAAAGCCATGCTTTCTTTTCTTCCCACAGTATTCTCCTGGAGAAGCTGACAGCCCATGGCTTGGACAGGTGCACTTTTCAATGGGTTAAAAATTGCTGGATGGCAAGGCTGAGAGAGTGGAGGTGAATGATGCTGCATCCAGCTGGCAGCCAGTAGTGGGATTCCCCCAGATGCAGTATTGGAGTCAGTTCTGTTTAATATCTTTATCAAGTGTCTGGATGAAGAGATCGAGTGAACCCTCAGCAAGATCACAGAAGACACCAAGCTGGACAGGAGTGTTGATCTGCTGAAGGGTAGGAAGGCTCTGCAGAGGCATCAGGACAGGCTGGATCAATGGGCCAAGGCCAAGAGTGTAAGGCTCGGTAAGGCAAAGTGTCAACACCTGCACTTTGGTTACAGCAATCCCAGGCAGTGCTACAGGCTGGTGGAAGAGTGGCTGAAGTGGAAAGGACCTGGGCGTGCTGATGAGGCTGAACATGAGCTGGGTGTGCCCAGGTGGGCAAGAAGGCCAATGGCATCCTGGCCTGGATCAAAAATAGGGTGGCCAGCAGGCCCAGGACAGTGATCATCCCCCTGTACTCAGCACTTGAATCCTGAGTTCAGTTTTGGGCCCTTCACTACAAGAGGGGCATTGAGGTGCTGGAGCAAGTCCAGAGAAGGGCAACAGAGCTGGAGTGCAAGTCATATAAGGAGTGGCAGAGGCAGCTGGGGGTGTTTAGGCTGGAGAAAAGGAGGCTCAGGGCTGACCTTATCACCTGGATAAAATTACCTGGAAGGAGGCTGTAGACAGGAGGGCCTTGGTCTCTTCTCCCAGGCAACCAACAACAGGACAAGAGGAAACGGCCTCAAGCTGTGCCAGGGGAGGTTCAGCTCCTGGACATCAGGAAGAATTTCTTCACTGAGAGGGTGGTTAAGGACAAGCTGCCCAATGAAGTGGTGGAGTCACCACCCCTGGAGGTGTTCAAGAAATGCCTGGACTTAACACTTAGTGCTGTGTTTTACTTGGCATCGTGGTGTTGGGTCAAAGGTTGGGTTTGATAATCTGGGAGGTCTTTTCCAACCTTAACGATTCTAAGAGTTGGTGAGCTGTATAGTCACGGAGCTGATAACCTGTTTATCAGTGCAGGAGCACTATTAGTATGGATGATAGCAGGCTCGTTTGAAAAAGGTGGTGATGTAATTGATACCAGCTGACGTGACTGAATGGAAAAAATAGACCTTTTCTAAGGAGCTTAATAGGTTTTTTTATGAGGGAGTTACAGTGGTGAAATAGATGTATAAGTGAATATGACTTGCTATCAATATTTGGCTTCAAATGTCATAAAGTCTGTATTAAATGGACTAAAAGTGGCTAAATGAGACATTTCAAAGTGGTTTTAGTGTTTAGAAAGCATCAGTGAACAGCCATATGTTGACTTGGTTTGTGGTCCAGTGTTATTCAAAACTGTCTTAGTGATTAGCAGGAAATGTTTAAGGGGCTGTTAATCAAGATGGATGATGAGACAGATTTGGGAAATTGGAAGGCAAGTTACTCAAATCATAGCTTTTTCTGTGGTCTGATGCCCATAAACAACAACAGCCAGACAAAAAAAACCCCACCCAAACACACTTATTTCATTAGCAAATGCAAACCAGGAGAGGAAAAAACCCCATCCATTTGGGCTGAACAACATTCTTCCTTTGATACAAGATTAAATATTTTCTTCAGGGTAGTAACAGAAGAAGTAAGCAACCAAAAAAATTGAGGGTTGAAGCAAAGAAAAACCCAACAGCTCCCCACCAACTCCTTCAAACAATTAGGAAATTCCAAGCCCCTAGAAATGACAAAAGTCCACTGATGTCGTAGGTGCCCATAATAAGTAGGAAACACCTGATAGCATGGGAGAATTGTATGGACTGTATGTTAGGTTGTATGGACTGTGTGAAGTTGGAGCTAAGGAATGTGCTGAATGAATGTACTAACATTTACAGAGCATCATTTCAGAGAGAAGCAGGCTCAGCAAGAAACTATGAGAGCAAAACAAAGCTGCTTTGCCTTTAAAAGTTCATTTTTGCCTTGTGCAAGAGAAGCAGGAGGTTGACTGGGTCAGCCTGGAGATCCATCCACTCAAGAAGGTTTCCGTGTGAGCAGCAAATTAACCATGTTGCAGAATGGTGAGTCATCCTTCTCTCAGGACTAATTTGGGAAGAGATGCTTTCTGCTCAAAGGCTGCCTCTGGGGGCTATTTGAGAGGGCCATGTCTGTGGTCATGCGTGAAGTCAGGTCGTGCATTGCAGAGACATGGGAAAGGACAATTTCCTCAGAGTATGCTGTGGAACAGTTTCTGGGAATCCCAGGGCTGGTGGGGGGACCCTATGGGGAAAGCGTGGCCTCTTCATGTGGCTTTTAGAAGGGTCAGGCCACAGTCAGTGCCCTGGGACAGGAAACATGGCTGCGTGCAGCGTCAGGCACAGGCACGTGCTGAGTTCATTCACCCAAATTTAGACCCAAATGCTCCTTCCAGGACTCTCTGCTCCCAGCTCATTAGCTATAAGTCACTCAAACCACATGTCTACATGAATAAGATGTGACCCTCAGTACTGGAAGGAAATCTTACCCACTAACAGGTGTACTGGAGAAGAAATTAGTGGTGTGCAGTTGCACTGGAAAGGATTTTGTGCGGAGTGCTTGGGGCTGGAGTACAGGGGAGCAAATCATGGAGTTCAGCATAGCTCCAGGCCCACTCCCCACACAGGGCTCTGCTTCAGGGCCACTCAGCTGGGCAGAAATGTCACCAGAGCAGCTGATTGTGCAGGGCTTTAGCCTGGGGCTTTGGGGGCCAGTGCCACCCAGGCTGGTGCTTCTCAGCTGAATGGCAGCTGCTCCAGTTCCTCAGCAATGCTGTCTGCCAGACGTGTATTGGGATGGGAATGCCTGTGGGAAAGACAGACAGTGCCTTGCCTCTGTGCACCTGGGCATTTGCCAGCCTGATCCCAGGATGCTTATCTGGCTTTGTAAGGTGTGAAGAGGGGAAAGAGTGGGCCACTGAGCCTCTGCAAGGAGGACTGGGGAAGGTGTCTGTGACAGGAGAGGCTGTGGCCCAGCAGCACATCCTCACAGCTCCCATGTCACCCCCTCTCAGTTTCCAGTGACACAGAGCAGCATCTTCCCTGTGTGCTCACATCCCATGGCTGCTGCTCAGAGATGGGAAGGGAAGAGGCAGGAGGGCAACAGCCTGCAGTATCTCAGCTCTGGGCAATGACCACGGAAGCGGCGTTCCCGTGCTCCCTGCCTCCTCCCACGGCCTGCCTCTTGACTGCAGCCAAGCCCAGGGACACATCCCACACTCACTTGTGTAGGGGGGTGAGCACACGTGTGTGACGTTTTTCCCTAAAAGTGGTGGTGGGAGGGAAAGCTCCAATTCATAGCCTCGTCTCTAGCTGCCTGGGGAGGCAGGGTGTGGGATGCAGCAGGGGTGAGTGGGTGGGGGACAAGGGATGCCACTCTGGGTACCGCAGACGTTTACGATTGTGCTGGCTCTGTGAGCCCCTGGGTGCCTCCAAAACACCACAATGCCAAGGGATGGGCTAGCCAGGGAGCCCCCACCCCCAGCCCATCCTCACTGCTGAGTTCTCCATGCTGCAGGTGAAGCAAGGCACAGATGACGTGACAGGCGTAAAACGTGGCATGAGCTGCCGCTTTCCTAACTGGCAGGGAGGAGGAGGAGGAGATTTTGGTATTGAGCACAGCACAGTCTGTACCCTCGGAGAAGAGGCCTGACTATGATGGTGAGAGACGGAAGGGGGTACTTGAGATTGGGGAGCAGCTGAGAAGATATTAAACTGCAACAGCTGGAAAACACAGCTTAGAGGAGAAACTGTGCAAGCCCAAATTCCTCACATGAGGGCCAGAGTGAACCAAGCCTGTGTTAATGCACTGGAAAAAAGGGAAATTTTACTGCAGAATTTCTAGGAGCCTGCATACCCAGGCTAGGGAGGATGCTCTTAATTGCAAAGCCCTTTGAGCTGGCAGTTGTGACGGCAGTTTAGAAATTTCCGATTACAGCCTGCTCACACAGAAGTTGGGGAATGCAGAAGGTGACCTGATGTTGACACCACCAGCATTTGAGTGTCATTAGGGCCTCGCAGCAAACTGTGCTTACAATCCATAGCAAAGTGTGACATTCCTAAATCAGTTTACACAACAATTTGCAGAGAAACTGCAGAATTTTTCTGTTCTGCACAGAAGCTCACTGCCCTATCCAGCAGCCTTTGGGACCTTCCTGAGGCAGGTGGTCTGGCTCTGGTCTGCAGACACTTTGGCTGTGTCTGCCATCTGAGCTTGTGAATTGCTTGAATTAAAGTGCAGCATTTGCACGTGGCCAGCAGTAACAATGCACAAGTTTGAGATTAAATTCATTAAATATTTAGCAAATAATTAGGTAAGGTTTTTTTCCTGTTGGCCATATTCTGCCCTTTGACTTCTCACGTCCCCAAACAGAAGACATCAGCGAGTTTTGGCACCAACTCTGCCAGTGCTCAGTTACTTCGTACAGATCCACCCAAGTTCTGTCAACTCATTAACACAAAAAAGACAAGGGGATTCACTCAGTAAAAATTTTACACGGCCCTGAGCTGGAACGGGTTTTTAATTGGAACACTGCAGGATTTGCAGGGACGTGTCCTCAGGTTTGGCAGCAGGATGGTTTTCCTACAGAAGCATTTTACAGTTAATTAGAGCACTGCCTTTCAGCAGTTAATGACCTGAGAGGATGCAGTATGCCAAGGCAGGTACTCATCCGGGATTTGGGCTGTGTGTGCTGCTGGCTCTAGGCTCTAGAGACACAGGAGGGAAAAACTCATCCTGCAACTTCTGCAGGTCATGGGCAAAGTATTGAAAGGTTTCTAGGAGAGGGGACACAGCAGTGGGTAGCGTGGGCAGACAGCCTGCTGCTGATCAGAAGCTTCTTTATTTCGCAGCAGGAGCAAGACTTAAAATGCAGAAGACCATATGCACGTCCGTCTGCCCAAAGCTTTCCCCTCTTTTATAATGATGGGACAGGCTGTGCTGAGCTGCAACTCAATAAATATCAGCCAATTCTCTCTCCCCAGAGGGGCAACTGCCTTATGTACCATCCAAGATCTGAGGACAAGCCGTGTAGCTGAAGTAGTTTTGTTCTTCTTGGGACTACAGCAGAGCCAGGCAGTGCAGTGTTTGGGCACCACCAAACACCCCCACGGCCAGGTGTCTCATGAGTCCATTCTTTAGCACCAGGTACACGCAGCACTGCTTCAAAGTCCTCTCTGGGCAGACACAGTGATGTCTATTGTTTTACTTAAACATCCTTTTTGGGGATTCCCGAGTCCCAGGATCTGGCTTTTGATTAGGGGCAAGTGCAGCTGGAGAAGCAAGGTATTGCAGCAATACCCCTATCTAAGGCAGACGTGTTGCCAACCTCCTGAATTTCTTTTCTCCACCCATGTACATGAGCTGTCCTCAAATCTTTGTGCTGAGGCACGCACATTTTATATTCCAATAGTGATGTGCCCCTCAGAGCTTTTGTTTCAGCCTCACCAAAAGTATATATTCACATGACTCCAGAATAAAACAAGACAGTCTCATCTGCCTGGGTAGTTTTCTGGTGAATTTACATTTTTCTTTCCTTAAGAGCTCTGTTTTCTCCATTTGTTGGGATTACGGGAACCTTTTGTGTTTAAAATTCTTGTCCCTTTTTTTCCTCCAGGTTACTTTAAATAGAAGAGGAAAGGAAATGAACAGAGGAGCCAGCAAACCTCATCCCACTTCTCAGAATTGATTCTCTTATCCTTGTTACTATCTGTGCACCCCCGGAAAATCTCCTCTAGATTTCTATCTGCACCATTCCAACTTCCTGCAATAGAGGAAAGTCCCTGAAGCTTTTTCATCCCTTTTAAAAGAATCCACCTCTGCAGCCAGACACCGAGCTTCGTTTCTGGTAAGGTTTTCCATCTCACTCACTCCTTTGTCTGGGTTTATACGTCAGCCTCTTCCTCTTGGGTGGGCAAAAAGGGGACGGGTGCTGCTGCTGTGCTGACTCCTGACTGGGTCACCCAGTGCTGCTGGGCTGTCTGGGCTAGGCTATAAAACAGAGCCAAGGCAGCGCAGCTGGCTCAGAGACCAGACCGAATTCTGCAGTCGGCGCAGGACCCGTGCGCAGCCTCTGCCGCCTCCTGCTTTGTTGTTTTTCCTGGAATACTGAACCGACCCCGGGAGCAAGATGTGCAAGGGACTCGCTGCACTGCCAGCCACTTGCTTAAAAAGGTACTGTTTATTTCTGAGCATCTGGTAATGGTCTCGTTAGCCTGGAGATGCGCTGATGCATTGCGCTTTGCGTCTGAAACAGAAAAGGCAGATTTGGCTCCGATTATTTTGTATGATTACATACAAATGATTGCTTAGAGGCTTTTGAGTGGTTTTTTTTTTCTCTTAAAAGCAGGATTGCAGAAAGGTTTCGTACTGAGCTGCGGGAACGCTAAACCCATCCTTCCCATCAGCAAAACAAGGAGCTCTTAGCATTGCTATATTTCTGTACTCCTGTCAGCTGTTTCTGCCGCAAGCTTTGCACCCCTGTTCTCCTTTGAATCCTCACACTGCTGATTTTTTTTCCTTGATGTTTTGAGGGGGAAGCAAGGCAGACAGGATAAAAATTAGGGATTATCCCCTAAAACGGATCCCAAATGCCTGGCAGGACCAGAGATCCGTCTGCCAGCCGGCAGGGATGCGAACCAGCCCAGGGCACTGTGGACCTGGATGCGGCACCAGCCGGTGTGGGGTCAGCGCGAGTTCCCCGGGTGTGCAGTGATGGTGAGGGGCCAGGTCAGGCTCTAGCCCCGGTGCACAGCACTGTGGGGCTGGTGTGGGGTTTATCATACACCCACAGTGCGGTGCCAATCAGCGTGGGCTGAGCTGCACCCCTGCTGTGGGTGCAGGATCTGGCTGCATCCCAGCGTGCGGGACCGTCCAGGTATTCCCGCAGTGGCAGAGCCTGCCACACCCCTAAGCACAGCCCCGGCTGCGTGGGCTGCCCCACAGCCCAGTGTGAGGGGTCTCCGTGCCTGCACGGCGGCCACAACCCCTCCTGGAGGGGTGTTAGTCCTTTTCAGGTGCTGTGGACCCTGAAGATCCCCAGCAGGGTGGCACAATACTCCCTGCTCACCAAGCCCATGCGAACTTGCACTGCTCTGTGGTGCAGCACTGCTTTTCCATCCACCCGTGCCCTTAGCAGCGCTCTCAAGGCTGCTTCCCAGCAGCTGTGCAGTGGGTTGGGAAAATGCAAACAGAGACTCAGCTGGTTCCCATCAAGGCAGGGGGGAAAGCTCCCTGTTCATGACTGGATTTGAAAACAGGTGCTGAAAGTGCAAGGAAAAAATATTTGACACCTCCACTCCGATTTGAACGTTTGACAGAGATGAAAAAAAAAGCGAAAAAATACAAAGAAAAATAGTTGGCATCTTTTAAGCACCTCTGTCCAGGATTCCAAAAAAAACCAAACAAACACCCTCTCTGCCAGAAGGCTGCAGGACTCGAAGCAAGCAGCAGTGTCTTGTTATCTCCTGCTGCTGCCTTCCTGCAGACCTGAGTGGTCTCCTTTCCCTGGGACAAGGAGCATGACAGCAATAGGGAGCCTGATCCTGGCAGCACAGAGTCCCCATGTCTGCCAGGGCAGAGCCTGAATGTTGGCCCTGGCCACATGCACCCTGCTCTGAAACAGCTGTGAGTTTCCTTTGCTCTCACTGGAGAGCTGGATTTGAGAAAGCAGTGAGATAAGATATGGCCAGGATGGCTGATAGGTTGCTACAGCTGGAGAAGAGAGCAGTGCTGGGAGGCTGAGCTCAGCCCTGAGCCAACCTCTGCTTTTTTCCTGGCTCAAATCTGATGAGCAGGAGAAGAATTACTATCATTGCACCCTGCAGCAGGCCAGGGCTTGCACGCCTGAGCAAGCAGGACTGATTTACCCACCCCTCATTCTTAAACTGGAAGGACACCCAGAGAGATGCCAAGCCCGATACCAGCTGCTGCTGTCAGGAGATGATTGTCCTGAGCACGCTAGAAGGTGGAACAAAATTAAGGATGTGTCCTCAGAGGAGCTTGCTGTGGAGCAGGGGAGTAGCTTGTAGTCAGTGTGGGCTGGTCGTGGTGAAACTTTTGGCTCATCCCCTGATCTCACCCCACGATCCTGCTCCAAGCCCTTGGCTTCCTCTCTTCCCTCTCTGTCATGGGCAGCCTCTTAGGGTGGCCTGGCATGGCCCTGCTTTTCCTGTAGCTGTGTGATGAGGTGGGGACATGGCAACGGCTGCAGGAAAGAATTAGTAAGGGTGTAAGAAGCAGTCATTGGTAGCTGGTCAAATCAGCTCAAGGAGAAGTGACACACACAGCATGGGGATGTCTTTCTATCACAGTATTTTAACTGGAAAGAGTAGGAAAACAGCAACTTCTCCCCTTTTGCCAGCCCTGCCTCCAGGCTGATGACCTTTTCAGCAAGGAAATGGTGCTGTTGAATATGACAAATTACTTCTTTGACATTGTTGTATTTGTCCAGAAACAGAAATGTGCATTATGTGAGGAGTGTAAAGTCAGCAGTGGAGTCACCAGCAATGACCTGCATTGGTGTCACTGAGTAATGCTGAAAGAGCCTGTGCAGTGAGGAGGCTACAGAGGGAGTGTAATGCATTACCTTCATCTCCTTCTTGATTTGTTTCTTTCAGTGCCAAAGACATGAAGCACCGTCTGGGTTTCTTGCTGCAGAAGTCAGACTCCTGTGACTACAGCTCTTCCCAGGGCAAGAAGGAGAAGATATCTTCAAGCCAGAGGTAAGAGGGGGTGTCATGTAGCATAGCATGCCTCATCAAGATGGACTCCGCTAGTGTTTCTGCTGCTGCTTCCTAGTTTCAACGTGTGTTTGAATCTAGTGTGGCAACAGTCCTCAAGTGCTGACAGCCCCTTTTCACGAAGAAGGTAAAACTAGAGATCCCTTTATGCCAACACTTCTGTGATTCAATATCTGTGTGCGTGTGGGAAGGCGTGTGCTGTCTCCTGGGCAGAGGAATAACACCATCCCAGACCCAATGAGACTGGACACGTTGCAGAATCAGCATCGTTGTCTCTCTGGGCTGGATTTGTGCAATGGTTCACACAACTGCAGAGAGGTGCTGACACAGAAAACAGAGTGAACAGCCTGCCAGGGTGTCACTGGTGCAAGGTGATGATGTTCTCTCCAAAGAGGACTCCAAAGGCTCCTGGAATAGATGAGCCCTAGATGTCCTAGTATGGCAGGGAGAAGGAATGCAGGATGTGTTCACACATTCCCCATGTTTCTCATTCTCACATTCCTCTCTCTTCCACTTAACTATTGTTCCACTGACATATCAGAGAAATCAGCTCTTTGGAGTTCACTGATATGATCTGTAGGAGTGATTCCAGGTCTGTGCTCCAGGAAGAGTTGCAGCCTCCCACAAAATAAACATAAATTTCACAACAGTTTTCCCAGGAAAATTCCTTTCTAGCCCATGGCTGGTGACAGGAATTGCAACCCAAAATTTCTGTAGATTAAATCTGGGATCCCCAGGAGTATCTGTAAAGCAAGCAGGCGTTTCATTCTTGGTCTCTAGTGTATGCTTTTACAACAACCAGGGAAAATATTTTCTAATGGTACTGAGCAAAAAACCAAATTTATCCCTTCCATACTCCCTTTAACTCTTCCCTGTGTTTCTCCCTTTGTCTCCTTTAAGGCTTAGCCAAGAGGAAGTCAGAAAATGGGCAGACTCTTTGGAAAACTTGATCCATCATGAGAGTAAGTACAGACGGCCCTTATGCTGCCTGCAGTGAGTATGCTGTGAGCGGTCCTGGGAGGGGACATGGGGCGTCACCTTATGCCTCTTAGGAGCACACAAGATCTTCTTTGGCCACACAGACCTCTGGAAGGGGTGGTGAAGGGTCCTCTTGCTCAGATCCAAGACAAGGGTCAATCCCAAAGAATCATGTGTGGCTTTGACCTGCTGCTGATCTGTCCAATTTTTGAAGGCAACTGGCATAGCCCGTGTGTAAGGGGAGGGCAAGACTGGGGCACACAGTTTGTGATGGGTTAAACAAGAATGAAAAAGTGGAGATATTGTTTGCAGCTGAGCCCCTGGGAGACTTTGTCTTCCCAGCAGTTCCGGGCTTCAGTGATGTCCTTGAGGTTTCCTTCAGATGGTTCCCATGGCCTGAGACCTTGTGGAGTGTGTTGTCTGTCTCCTTGGGGCCTCATGGGAGCACATGAGTTGCTTGTGTTCTCCTGGATGAGACCCTGAAGGTCACAGGCAGGGAGCAGGCAGCTGAGTCCCCATGTGTGACATCCCCACGGGACTGTGAATTCCAGCCTCCCACATCATACACAAGTGACTTGCTGTGCAGGCAGTAGCTGTCCCCACAGCTAGACCCAGGGGAGCTCCTCATTCAGCTCTGGCAAGGAGAACCCAGGATCTCTGTTTTCTGGGGTCCATGGGTATGACTGTCCAGGAACCAACACTCTTACCTGATCTGGTTTTCCTCTAAACAATCCATAGGAGGACTGGCTGCTTTCCGTGCGTTTCTCAAATCTGAGTACAGCGAGGAAAACATCGAGTTCTGGGTCAGTTGTGAGGAGTACAAGAAAACCAAGTCACCAGCCAAGCTCAGCCCCAAGGCCAGAAAAATCTATGATGAGTTCATCTCAGTGCAGGCCACAAAAGAGGTAGGTGTGCAGAACATTTCCTGGGCAAAGGTATCACCCACAATTCTGAACCAGGCCAGCAGTACTGGGATGTAGAGATTGGTAGTTTCACAAGAGAGGAAGGGTTCTGCTTCTTTGCTTGTTAGCAAGGAAATGGTGTCATTTTTATTGCCTTTGTGTTAAACTTGGATAGAGAGAAAGTGTGTTTAGTTACAACCACATGGCCATTCCACGTGCACACTCAAATGTGAGAAGCCCAAGAGGACTATATTCCCAGTGTTCCAGCTGCTCCCATGCAGTTCGAGTTTCCTGACTGGCTGCATCCCAGAGGGATGTGTCAGTCTCCCCAACAGTTCTTCTGGCAGCAGGGATGCATTGGTATCCAGCTGCACAGATTCTGCTGAGGCAAAGGGTGTCAAACAGCCATTTCAGACAACAGCTCACCAAGCACACTTGGTGGAAAGAAACTTGGATTTTCCCTTTCCTGTGCCAGCCACTTCTGGGACAGGTTCTATTTACACTGTCCCTTTGGCCCACAGGTGAACTTGGATTCATGCACACGGGAGAAGACAAGCCACAATATGCTGGAGCCTACACTGTCCTGCTTTGATGAGGCTCAGAGAAAAATATTCACCCTCATGGAAAAGGATTCTTACCGCCGCTTCCTCAAGTCCCCTTACTACCTGGACTTGGTCAGCCCACGTGGGGCTGGCTGTGGGCCCGAAAACTGCAAGAGAAACCATACTCACACCTTAGACTGCAACTCGAACATCATCTCTCAGTGTGCCTGAACCTGCAGGCAAGGCAGGTGTGGGCTGGGCTCTCGCAAGAATATACGGCAGCAAAAGCATTCATTGGCATGAAGCAGCAGAGCTGTCTCCAATAGCTGTCTAATGTCCCAGTTGTATCCCATGTCATGCAACAGCCAGCATTTGTAACCCAATCCAGGCTCAGTTTGTGTCGCAAACCCTCCTCTGAGTCGGTCGGTGTAGGAGCGCTGGGGTCTGTGTCTGGCAGGAGGGCTGGTGCCCTCACCGTGTGCCTGCCGTGGGTCTGGCGAGCTCTGCGAGCCCCGGCGGGCACTGGGAGCTCATGCCCAGCCCCGGCACTGCCCACCCAGGGGCCAGACTTGTGGTGTCACCCCGTGACACCCAGCAAGGAGCAGGGCAGAGAGGAAGCCCAGGGAAGCGTTGGGGACTGTGATCTCCCCTTTCTAATCCGCAAAACCTTAGGTGAGAAGGACTTGCTCTGGTCCTTAGCTGTTCATATGACTCCCAAATGTGTCAAGGCTGTCAGAAGTGTTTGCTCAGAGCTCAGGCTGTGCTGCATTGCAGTAATCAGGCATAGGAAGAGCTCCTGCTCGTTCTCAGAGGGAAACCAAAACTTCTCAAACAGCCTCCCTCAGTCATCACAGCCACTATCACAGGGAAGCTTTTCCCTCTGGCTGCTTCTCCCTCTGTAGCTTCACATTTATGCTGGCCAAGGATCTTTCCTAGAGCTACAGAGCTGTTATTTTGGGGGAGGTTCATTATTTCATATATTATTAATTGTGACCTTCATGCTCCCAGGTTAAATACTTCAGCTGAGCAGAAGAGAACCATGTTCCTTCTCTCCCACATTGACAGATATATATTCCTGACTCTGGGAGTGCCATTTGGATTCAGGTTTACCTGTCCTGGCTTGTATGGAGCAGTTTGTGATGGAATAGGATTACAACAGCTGGGGACGAAAGGCCCTGCTTGGGAGTACTTGAAAACATTGGGGTTTTTTATAGTGATATTTATGTGAGTTTGCATTTCAGTAGTAGCATGGCTCACTTTTCCTGAAGATGATAGGAGGAATATCTCAGTACTGCTCCTGGGCTTTGCCAGAAGGCATCTCACTTTTTAATTGCTGTGGTTAGACATGGCCTTTGCTGGGGGCTTTGGGACTGGCACTGACCTGCAGTGGGAAGCACAAGATGCAGCTGCAGAACTTGCTGCCTTGGGCTGCAGCACCAGGTATCTCACTCTCCCCCAGCCCTTGGTCTCTCCTTAATTAGGTATTGCTGCTCTGGCAACTGTGTATTCCGCACTCTGCATCCCAGGCCAGACAACAGTTCTCACACCAGGGTTTTGGCATGGCAGGAGGAGGATGTGGCTCTCCAGGCCCATAGAGAAATGCCTTTTTTAACATTTGCTTTATTTTGTATTTATTCAGTGTACTAACATGTATTGCCCTGCATGTTCAGCTAAAAGATGGAGAGGCTTGCTAAAGTGCTGAATGTAGCCAAGCATGTGGCTATGTTTTATTTTCCCCTGGTACTGGGAACTCTTGATAACTAATGCAAAAACTGTATTGATATTTAAATAATGATGAATACATTCTAAATAAAAATGTTTAAGTTACTCCCTTCTAAAATGCCATTGTGTGAACCAAAGAAAACGCATGAAGATCCAGTTCACTGGCCAAGGTTACTCTAAAGAGTCATTTTAAAAGCCACAGAAAGATGAAACAGCTGATGAAATACCCGTTATGTCCTTCAGACACCCTCAGCACTGTGGGCCTGGGGGATGTTGGACTTCTAGGGGTCCATGCTGTGCCTGACCACCAGCTCAGCACAGGGACCACCTATACTTGCCGAGAGTCTGGGGTGTGAGACACCCCTTAACAGCTTTGGAAGGGGGGAACATCAACGAGTACCTCCTTGCTGCAGCTGCTTTCCCACCAGAGCTCCAGAGGCGAACAGGTTTTAGCTCAGAACTGAACCTGTCCCTGGGCCCAAACACAGTGGGGGAGCAGGGCTGGCCCTTGCTCAGCTCCTGTGTCACCACAGCTGCTGCTACTAGAGTATGAGCTGACCCTGCAAGCCAAAGCCCAAGGCAGCACGCAGGTAGTGGGCCTGGGAGTGCCTGTGCTGCCCTGGCCCTGGGGATTTTCTGCTGCATCAGCCTCCCGGGGTGATAATTTTATTCCCTTTTCCATTTACTTTCAGTCACTACATCATTGCAGCAGAAGCTCTCAGAGGCCTTTGGTCTTGCCAGGGACTTTTCAGCACAAGTTTTGGGAGCGTCCTGTAGAGGGTAAGGAAACACTGCACCTCCAGTGC
Source organism: Lophotriccus pileatus (assembly GCA_035583135.1). Lineage (NCBI taxonomy): Eukaryota > Metazoa > Chordata > Aves > Passeriformes > Tyrannidae > Lophotriccus > Lophotriccus pileatus. The sequence goes on along the minus strand of JAWWES010000006.1, from coordinate 30,225,165 downwards.
AAAGAGACAAAATGAACAGTACATTGAGATAATAGCAGAAATACATGTTTATGTGTGGATTACTGAGTGGTACAAGAATATGGGTTAACACAACCAGTTCCTCTGCACCCCAGCACCTCACATCTTCCCCACATGAAGATCTCTAGTGGAAATCACACAGACAACTTCAGACCAAAAACCTCCTCACAGGTGTTTGGAGTTGTTCTTCCATCCTCACTTTGGCCACAGAACACAGCACCCTCCAGGGAATGATCAAGGGCAGGGGGAGCCTGGATGAGCCCCAGGACACCCTCAGCCCCCTGGCTGCCTCTGTATCAGAGGCTTTGGCAGTCCCCAGGACTGGGACTGGGCACATGGGGCAATAGCTGGCTGGTTCACACCATGGCTGGTGAGGTGCAAGGCTCCTCGTCACTCAAGTCACCATAAAACACACATCAAGCCATCCTTGGCGTTAATCCGAGGGATGCAGCTGCAGAGAGCCCTTTTCCACATCTCCCTGTGGCACAGAGTGGGTGCCAGGGAGGTGTGGAGGCAGTGCCCAGGGACCCTGGCCTTGCCCCATGGCAGGGGTTGGGGTACCTTGGAGAGCACAAGACCTGCCCCCTGCACCAGCCCAGGTGCCAGGATGACCCAGGGCTGTGGGCACAGGGTGATCCCAGAGGATGTTTTTCGTGTTCACTCAGGCCAAGGTTTCCCTTGAGAGGGTCTAGAACCATGCTAAACCCACACATCTCTGTGGTGGACCCCAAGAACAATATCCAGAAACTCTGCTTTTTGGCTCTCTGACTCACAGGGGATCCAGATGCCCATGTTACAAATATGTATGTATGTGTGTGTGTTTATACTCATATATGACTATAGGAATACAGATGTACATGTTGTGTGTATAGTGCCATATATGCCGTATTTCAAGAGAGCAAGAGTGATAAAATATATGAAGTATTTCCTACCAGATATATGATGGTTGGTGTCAGCCCGACAGTAAATACCTCTGGGCCTGTGGAAAGCTGGGCCATGGGCTGGGTTCAGGCATTGCCACCTTTCTGGGAGAGCCAAATAATTAGCCAAATGACCCTTCTACACAAACACAACTTCCCAAGAGCTCTAAAATGCATCAGGGGCCACATTTTATGGTCACCCAGTAGATCACTGGGAGCCCGCAAAGTAGACTTCCAGCATTTCAGCAGAAACTGAGCTAGGGAGGGATTTCCAGTAGAGCTGTTTTATCTCTCCTGAATCCAGCCTCCACCTTTCTTTTTGGCACATACGTACCTAAACACCTTCTCCCCGCCCCACGCATTGCTATTGTAGTTACTGACGTCTCAGGTTCTGACGGTGTGGTGCGTAGCAAGATAGCCTGCAGTAGCATCCCGACCTTATGGCGTTGGTGGTGGCATTTAACTCTGAAACATGTGAGGGAATCTGGAAATAGCTGCCAAAGGATTAAGTAGAAATGAAAGATCTAGGTCTTTCTGCAGGGAAGCCTGTTCGGTTTTGCATTTCCGAGTCACACTGTAAATAAGGAACTTGAACGTGCTGAACCCGCTTGTATTGACACCAGTTCACAGAGATGTTGGGAGAGTGCAGGGAGCATGGGCAGGCAGAGGTGGGGGGAGCACCGTGCAGCAGCAGAGGGGCTGGCCAACCTCCCCATCCCGCGCCCAGTTCTGCTCCTGCCTCCCCAGCTCTGAGCGCTGGACACTGCCGGGGGATCCTGCGCCCCTTTGGTGGGACCCTCCTGCTGCTCATGGGCTCCCTTGGGCTCTCTGGGGGCACCCAAGCCACCGCCTGCATTCACCCCTGCTGCTCCAGCACCAACTTTCCCAGACCTTTTCCCCTAGTGTTTAAAAGAAAAAAAAAAAGAAGCCACGTTTGTGACTTCCTCCATCCCTTCCCTGCCTCCCCACTCCTGCCTGGAAAACACAGCCCACTTCCTGCAGCTCGGGATGTATTTTTCTTCATCACCATAGTGACAACGTGTAAATATTTGGGGCTGGTGGGGTTTTGATCAGATTTTGAAAGTCTTGAAGAGGCTGGCAAATCCGTTGTTTATGTTACTGCATTTTGCACCGAGTCCCATGACTTGCAGTGAGGCTGAGCAGCCCAGGGACGGGGGCTGGTCTGGGATGCCTGGAGGCAGCACGGACATGGGTTATTTTGCTGGCATCTGTCAGGTTGCTGGCTGAAGAAGCTCCTTGCAAGCCGTGCCCGTGTGGATGCTGCACCAGGAAACCATCATGGGGATGAAATGGAGGCCCCGTGGAGCAGGGGTTCACTGCGTTTGCCTCGAGGCTGAAATAAGATCCCAGCTGCTTTTCATGTATGCCCTTGCCCCATCCTCAGGTGTGATTTATTCTGTTAGCAGTGGGCTGGCTTTGAATCATTAGAAAAGAGCTGGTCTTTTTAGAAACAGCCTATGGAATCACACATCCTCGGCAGATGGGAGGAGACAGGAGAGAGAGATGCAGGCTACACAACCTCAGCAGTTTGCATCTGTTTAAGAATCCTGGGGTTTATTTTTAATATTTCCAATGATGGGTTTTAGTTTGGGTTTGTTTTTTTGGGTTTGGTTTGGATTTGTCAAATTGGATCCGAACAGCTGCAATTGCAGCTTTTTTTCTAACCCCAGCATGATTTTCCTCCCTCCTCTGATCAACGCCCCTCGGTTTGGTTTGTGCAGAAGTATCACTTTGGCGTGCCTACTGCAGAGAGAAGAGACTGGAGCAAGAAACCCCTGCAGCAGCTCCCAGAGCTGCCATCCCAGCACACCACAGACACCAGCCCTGCGAGGGCTGTGCACCGGCACTTGGACATGGCACAGGCTGTGGTCTGAGAGCTCAGGACATCGTGCAAAGGTTGGAGAGAGCGGGAATTCTGGGTTGCTAAACAGTCCTGGTGTTTTGGGCAAACAGGTCTTGTTTTATCCTCTTTACTCTCTTTAGTGTGAAGCAAACAGGCTGTCTCAGCACTGACTCCGAGCAGAGCTGCTGGGGAAGCGGTGCTGCAGGCTCGCTCTGCTCACCCCTTGTGCCTGCCAGGTACACCCTGTGGCTCCTGGTTCTGCCATACAGCCGTCACTGCCATCTCTGCCATCATGCTATCCCTGCTGTATGGCTGTCACACTGTCCCTGCCACGCCCCCATCCCTGTACAGCTTGCACTGTGCCTGCTGGTCGAATGCTTTCTGAAAACAAGATGACACCAATCGGGCAGTGGACACGTCTCACCCTTGCCTTGGCCAGGGAGGGAAGAACCTGTAGGGTACCTGCACAGTCTCAGCAGCACCCTGGGAAGTTGGGAGGAGGGAGCGAGCCTGGGCCAAATGAGCAATATGGGTAAAACTGTGAGAAAAATTGTCATGTCCCAAGGAGTCCTAAGAAGGCAGAGTTGGCATCCCAGAGCCTCCAGCTGATGCCAAGCTCTGCAGCACCAGGGATGTGCCGGCTGCCAAAGTGGCTCCCAGTCACTGTGGACCTGGGGCTGCTCTGTCACCCTTCTGGGTCCCAACTGCAGGGAATTTCTGCAAATTGGTCTTTTGTGGGAGAGGAAAGAGATGGGAAGAGAGGAAACACCAGGACATCTGACAATCCAAAGCATGGGGAGAGATGTTTAGCAACACCCCTGGGTGCTCTTCTAGGGTGGTATGAAGAAAGCAAAGCAGCTGCAGGAGAAGGGGCGGGTGTCTAGACAGAAGCAGTGGGGATGCCTTGCACAGCCCTGCCACATTGCTACTTGATTAACTCTTGATAAAACTCCGACCGCACAAATCTCGGCAAGGAGTCTTTCTCCATCAGGGCAAAGATCCTCTTCTGGGCCATGTCAAAGCTGGTTGGTGACGGCTCCACCAGATTCTTCATGGTCACAGCCTTGGTGAAGTGGTCGATGTTCACCTGTGATGGGGAGTGTAAGAGGGCTGGGGACCTTGCCTTTGGAGGGGTGGGTGATGGCATCTCCCTCGCCTGCTCTGTCCCACCAACAGCCACACAAAGGGTGTGGGAAGGCATTGAAGCAGGTTCTTTTCTCTGGAGGAGTTACTAGTGGCAAAGGTGTAAGGATGAGGTCTGTCCTGCTGTAAAGCTCACTTGTGGAGGAGGGTTACTGTATGTTGCTGTCCCTTATAATTAATGCCAGCCCTCTGTGGGGAAAAGGGGGACAGGCACGTGTTGAAGGTGCCCATGGCAGGAGACAGCCCAGCAGATCCTGAGCATGCGAACAGGGGCACCAGGGCTGTGAAGGGTGGAAATGCAGCACATGGGGATGGGCCTGCCCCATGCCAAAAGTACAGCCCTCCAAGCCCCTCAGCCATGGCATAAGGTGCCCTGCAGCCATCACCCTCCTTTGGGACGGCAGCCAACAGTGCAGTAGCCTCACCTCTCCCAGTACCATCTCCTGCCCCATGGCCACTGACCTCTTTGGGTGCCTCAGTCTGGATGAACTCCTCATAGATCTTCTTGGCCTTCTCTGCCATCTTCACAGGGGACTTGGTTTTCTTGTAGTCCTCACAGGCCACCCAAAACTCAGCATTCTCCTCGCTGAACTCGGAGCGCAGGAAGGAGAGGAAGCTGGCAAGCCCATCTGTGGGAGGGCCGAGCCCTTGATGAGCACTGGCAGTGCCAGAGGGGCCAAGCAACAGCAGGGGATGTGGAAAGTGGGGAGGTAACCGACCACAGGCGGATGTGAACTTACAGGAGTTTTGCAGGAGCTTCTCCAAGGAATCACGCCACTGCAGAGCCTCCTCTGGTGATGGCCTGAAGAGAGTAAAGAAAGCCCAGGTGGTCTGTGCTTACCTCACAGCCCAAGTCTGGGCTCCAGGTTTTTAAACATATGGAGAAATGGAGTAACAATCTGCAGGGACTTGCAGAGTGAAGGCAATGATCTGAGGGTGAAATGGTGATGCTGCTGCGTTGCAGCACGAGTGCCCTCCTCCTGGGGAGAGCCGAGTGCCAGGGAAGCTGAGGATGGGGCTGGGCAGGCGAATTTCCCCATTTCTGACCGGAGATGTGGCTGACCTGCAAAGTGAGTCTCCTCCTCACCTGACTGCCTGTGCATGGGATGGTGCAGGAGCTCTGCAGGCAGCTGGGATGCATCTCTCTTTTCCTGCTGGGGTGGGGAAGGATGCTCCCTGCTGGCAGGGGGCACAGGGGCTTGGTCATTCGGCCCTGTGCTGCTGGGGCTGGGGTCAGCGCCCTCCACTCCCACAGCCTGCCTGCCCTGTTCCCACGCCCCAGGACAAGACAGGACAATGGCCTCGGCACCCTTCCCAGTGGAAACCTCCAGTGTTTTCCAGCTGTGAGGTTTTTCCTCTTTTTTTTTCTTTTTTATTTTTTTCCTATATTTTTCAATGTGACTAAAGAGTTTGGTGGGGGGGGGGGGGAATTTACTCGAAATTCAACCCCCATTAGCCAAAACGGTGGCTTGCTGTGGAAAGGGG
>JAWWES010000006.1:30181300-30219725 GCA_035583135.1 Lophotriccus pileatus | reverse complement strand
GGGGGGGGGGGGGGGGCAGTAGGCTTTTGATTGTGGCTTTTTTTCTTTGCTTTATTTAAGCCCCAAGGAGTTTGGCCAAGCTGCCCTGGGCTCACAGATCCTGCCCTGTGACCCACCAGGGCAATGCCTGGTGTTGGCTGGAAGGCAAGGGAAGTCCCTGTGCAACTCGTTTTGCTGCCACAGGAGCCATGTGTCGAGGCTGGAACCCCCTGGATGAGCAGAGGATCCCAAGGAGCAGGGGCAGGACAGCTGCTTCAGTGGTGGGTCTGGGGGAAGTCCAGGTGCTGCTGCCCAGCCATGCTGCCCATGTGGCTCCAGTGCAGAGAGGGGAACAGAAGGAAAGCAAAGCTTGCTCAGGGTGGGTACCTGGCCTCACTTGTCATCAGACTGCAGCAGTAAGAACCACAACAGGAGGTTCTGATTGTTTACTTTCTGGACCTCAAATTGCATTTACACTTCTATCAAGGAACAAAAGCTCTCCCTGATTCTGCCAGTTGACTTCTCACCCCCCGTGAGGGGAAGCATCGCTGCAGTAACCCAACAAAATCCAGATTTCCTGGAAACCACCAAATTCACATTTCCATTATCTGAACGTCCTAGGGATGATATTAACAGCAAGCGAGATGCTGACAGGTGAGTGATGATGAGGCTGCACAGCATTGCAGTGCAGGAGAAAACAACTCCTCCAGGCAGTGGGGAGAGGAGGATGTTCTCCGGCTTTCTGAAGGGACAGCTAATGGGGACAAATGTGTCTCAGTCACAGGGCATCTGGGGCATGGCAGCTCTGCCTGCCTTGCTTGACCCAGGCCACTCTTGCCAGGCAGCACTGTGGTGAGCAGGCACTGTGCCAGAAAGCCTCCCCCTGCATATCACCCACCACAGCCTGGATTAGCAGGCAAAATAACTAATGTTTCATGTGCTTTAAGTAATATTGATAAAACAGAGCCAATATTATACACCAGCTCAGTGCCAGAGAGCAGTGGCTCAGGATAAAGGCAATAAGGTGAGGAGGTGCCATCATCCCAGAGCTGCCCAGAGCCAGGCATCACACCACACGGTCACACACCCAGCTCAGGGACACGCTGCCATCCCAAAGCCAGATGGCTGTGAAGGCTGGCACCTCTGGGCTGAGGCAGGTGACTCAGAGAAGTCCAAATGCCATGTGCCTCTGGGAAAACCCTTATCCAATAACATGAAATCTCATAAAAAATAAATTGAGTTTCCATGGGAAATCTAGTTTCCATAGAGCTCTATTGCCTGACATGTCTCATGCTGCCCTGACATAACTTCCTGAGCCTGCACTTAGCAGGCGGGCCACGAAGAGTGCCTGTCACGTAGAGCCTCTTGTGTCCCCCCCAGCAGGGTACAGCTCCTCTGTACCCCAAAAGGGCTCATAACCACTCCACTGGCTGGGCACAGGTGCCAGCACAGCCCACCCCAGTGCAATACTCACTTCTGGGCCTTGGGTGGCTTCTCTGGCTTCTCAGGGTAGGGGATGATAATGTCAATGGCTGAGTCGTGCTTCTGGATCAGCGTGCCCAGCTTTGTCTTGATCTCCTTGGCCCTGTGGGAGGGGAGGAGCAGAGACAGGTCAGGCAGAGGAATGGGGCAATGGGGACAGTCACAGTCCCTGCCCTGCACAGCCACTGCTGGAGTAAAAAGGTCTGTAATTACTTACAGATGAACAAATGTACCCTAATGTTGTAAAGGCTGTGCCTGGCTGTTGCTGTTCAAACTGGGTGCTCCGCATTAGCGGCAGCTCTTGATCTCCTCGCTCTGTCCCCATCTGTGGCTGGGATAATTGTATCAGCAGAGCTGGCAGGCAGCTCTGATGGTGAATTAGGGACGTGTGTGCAGCACTCAGTCTCTATAGTGATGAGCCTGAAGAAGTGCTGGTGAGGAGGTGAAGGAGCTGTCTCTGGAGAGGAGGCTGTGCTGGTCTGCATGGCAGTGCCTGCCCCACCGTGCCCTGTCCCACCCTGTGCCTGCCACCCTGCACTGCCCATGGCTTTCAGAGCAGGATCCCCTCATAGATACGTATCTATGTATAGTGCGATGTCTTGCTGGTACAGGAGGTGAAGGAGAGCCTGCTCCTCACAGGCTGGCTGGGCTGAGCTTTCAGCATGGCCACAAAGCCGGGCTGTAGCTCCTTGGCTTCAGGGCTCCCTACGATTTTCCTCTCTGCTGTTTATTTTCACAAGCCCTCTGTGGATGATCGCTCCCTTGCTATGTCTGCTATTTTATTGCAATTCCTTTAATTTTTTTCCCTCCCTGTAAAACTCTGTCTGTGTTTTGGTTTCCACCCACCAGTCTCCATCGGTGGCTTTTTGAGACCCAGAGCAGGGGCGTCTGCTCTGCTCTGCTCCCTGACAGATGCCCCCCACTTCTGCAAAGAAATCTGCCTCTAACCAGCCACCCTTGCATGCAAGCACACAGCAGGGCCAGCCAGAGTGAGCAGCCCAGCTTGGGGCTGCATGGACCGCCCACTGTGGGTGTACGGCATGGGGCATCACACTCCCAGAAACCCAACTGTTTTCATGGAAAACGTCAGCAACTACAGGGACAGTTTCCACTGCTAGTGCTTCTGAGAAAACTTGAATCTTGGAAAGAGCAGGACCTCAGGCAAAGGGTGATAAGGTCGCCATGCTCCCACACTGAGGTGTCTGGGACGGGGATGCTGCCGTGCACCTTTTGTCCTGCTCCCTCTGATAAATAAATAAAATGCAGATAAATGCTTGGAGCTGGAGCTGGCTCCTGGTGTCCAGTGCCTGGGACTGGCTCTCCTGCAAGCCTCAGGTGTCCCTTGGCACCCTCCTGGCCATCACAGCCATGCTGGGACATCCATGGCATGGCCCTGACCAAAGGGGATGGCACAGCTGCGGCGACGGGGAGCAGGGGAAGTGGGCAGGGAGCTGCAGCCCCATTAGCACCAAAGCAATGAGTGGGTGCAGAGGGTGCCCCAGGAAAGCTGTTGGGGCAGGACAGCCTCTCCCTTGGCTCTGCTTTCCCAGACATCTGTGCTGGTGGCTACAGGTCCCCGCAGGGAAGGGGACACATGGGTTCAGGGAGAACCTCTCAAAGAGGGGCGGAGCAGAAATGCTGGCTGCCACCATGTGTCTCTCCCTGCCACAGTCCAACACTAGGGAGGGCTGCGGATGTTGCCATGGTCGACCTGCTGCCAGTGCTGGGTGCTGTGCCCCTTCTGGGAAACTGGACCATATGCCAAATCATGGGAGGTTCATCTGGCTGAAGCAGGAGTGAGTTGTCCACCTCTGAAGCAATGATGGTGGATGCCAGGGGGTACCGTGTAGGCAGGGAGATAACACGAGCTGTGCCGGGAGCAGGGGCGCCAACAGTCAAATCTAATCCGTGGTGACCTAAGGAGGTGGGAGGACAGGACCAGTACTCTGCTGCTGTTTGAACAGGACCCGGGGACATCCCTGCCCTGGTGTGGATGAACCAACACATGCACAAGGTTTGGATGCAATTGATGGCAGTTTCACGCAGCAGCAAGTACTCTCCTGGATAATGCTCAGAGCTGGTTCAAAGTCTTTCTCTCCGATTCCCATCCCCTGACCGTGACTTACAGCCAACATCTGTCAGGTCCAAAGGGCACTGACAGGCCCTAATGGCCCTGAGCAGCTCCAGCTGAGCCCCACACCCTGCACATTAATGGGGCTTCATTTAAGCTCAGCCTCAGGGCTCCCTTCTCTCAGGCTGTGCTATGTATTGGTGTTAGACCTATATTTCAGCCCCACTGCCTGCTGCTCCTAATGGGACTCCTCAGATGGCTCTGTCCTGTTCCATCCCATGGTGCTGTCAATGGACCACCAGTGGCTGCCCACCCTGCTGGAGCCCTACAAGTCCTGATGTGGGGAGAGCAGCAAGAACCTCCCCCCTGCACCAGAGCAAGTCCTGGCTGTGGGACCTTCATGAAATCTATGGAGACAGCAGAGGTGAGGAAGGTTGCTAAAAGGGAGCAAAAGGAGGCTGAGAGCCTGCAGGCTGAGGAAGGGAAGGGCTATTTAAAGACACCATCCTGGTGTCCTCCAGCAGATGGATTACAAGCTTTCAAGCAAGGCTTCAGCAAAGGTTAAACAGCAGGGTAAAAAAAGGCAGTTATAAACAAAAAGGCATTCTTAAAAAAAAAACAGCTATGGCTGAGTGAGAAAGAGCAAGAGGACCGTAAACGGTGGAAGGTTAAATGTGAGAACAGATGGGAGAATGCCAAGAAAAAGTCTGAGAAACAGCTTCCAAGAAACATTAATAGAAAATATGGGCTCTGTCAAACACATCAAGAGCAAGAAGGCTGCTGGGGAGGGCCAGGAGAGACTCCAGCTTTAAAAACAAAACAAAAATAGAAGCTCAAAGGAGTTAAAGCTATAGCTGAAATCTAAAGGTACCGCTGTGCCCAAGGGCAGAAAGGTGTCAGAGGAAATGCCCTTTGAGGGGAAAAAGGCTCCAGAGGGGATTCAAGGAGCCATAAAGCTGTAAGTGTGATGCTGTATGGGCACGTCAGTGGCAGCTGTGTCAGATCCGTGGTGGACACATGGACAAATATGGACTATTGGAGAGAAGTCAAGGCAGTTCTGGCCATAGGAAGAGATTCCTTTCAACCTATCGTCCTTCTCTGAAGAGGCCAGCAACCACGTTCTATGGGGAGTCAGGGGGTACCAGCCCCTTGGGTCTTTAGGTGGGCTTTCCAGACCCCAGACAGCCTCAGGGAGTGAAGGCCATCTCATGGATGACAGCGTGGGAAAGGTAGCACACAACTGTGGGGATGGTGCTATGGGAACACAGGCTGGGACCGTGCTGTTAAACATCACACCTGTGGGGAGAAGGGGGTCAGTGGCCAAGGAGCAGATATTGCACTCCCTGGGTATGGCACTCAGGGACACATTACAAGGAACTGTGGGAAGATCTCAAGAGACTGGCAGTGGAGCACTGTTAGAATGCCTCATAAAGCAATGCAAAGTGATGCACAGGGGACAAACACAGTCCTGACTCTGTGTATAAAAGTGCAAGTGAAGCTGCCTTCAGGAGCAAGGATTTGAGGGCACAACAGGTAAAAGCATCAGCATAGCAAAGGGGAGAAAATCTTTATTAAGAAAATTTAGTATTAGAAAGCATCAGAAGAGTGAAAACAAAGGGGATAGCAGAACAGAAACACGTTCAGATCACCCACATCTGGAAGAGTGCTGCTTGGCTGCCTGTGGAGCAGGAGGCTGCAGGGGAGCAGGCAATAGAGTCACAAGGATGGCCCAAAGGCACGTTTCCAACAAAGGAACTCACAGGCCCATGCTCCTGTTTGTGCCTGCGATGGGAATTTGCCTTGGTTTTGGGCAAGCAGCATCAGACCCCAGTGCCACAACTTCAGTTGGGGCTTCTCTGAAGCTCCCCCCAGGACAGTGAATGTCCCCTCATTCAAAAACCAGTGCTAAGGCATTTGCAGCCGTGAGGAAATCCTCACTGGGGGATTCACATGTATGGTGTTTTCCAGAGCTTCCTCCTTAGGTAAAGTGTCGGGTGCCCTAATGCTGCAGGAAGACCCCAGATCCCAATCACCATGGAAGTGGCTGGGGGCTGGAGCTTGCTGTGGCTCCAAAGACGGTTGAGGGCAGCCTGGGCAGCAGTACCAACACCATCGGGGGCAGGTTTTGAGGCAAGCACCCGGGTGGGTAGGCATGAAGATGAAGATGAGTGCCACAAGCCAGGCAGAGCTGCTGCTCTGCATGGAACTGAGTGAGAGAGGCCAGGTCTGGCTAATCCGTGTGAGAGCAAGACGCAGGCAGTTAAAGAGGATTTTGAAACGCTTGTGAGCCAGAGCTGGTTTTGCCTCAGAAAGGCAAAACGTCTTTTCTGCTTTTTTCCTCCTCCCCTCCTCCACGTTTTGCAAATATAAAGATCTGACAACAACGCACTCCTGCTCAGAGCAGCAGAGGTAGAGGGGTGGGTTTGGGGCAGCCCAAACTCACCAGCAGAAAGGTTCCCAAGTCAGAGTGGGTAGTTTGGGACTGAATCACCACTCGCCCCCCTAAGGGTACCAGCCACTTGCAGCACCCACTGAGCCGCCCCCAGAAAGCCTCCCTTCCCTCCCACTTCAGAGCCAAATAATCCCAGTCCCCATATGAGATGTTCCTCATGGGGACACGCTTACGGAAGAGCCCCCACGCCTCCAGCTGCCCCGGCAGAACCCTGTGGGGAGGCAGCCCCCTGGCATCCTGGCCGCTCTCACCTCTCCAGGCACGTGTGGGGCAGCGCTGCTAATCCTTTGCACATCTTGGCAGGCTGTAGTTTCCTCGAGCCGTGAGAAGAGTGTGAGTGATGGCTAAACCACGCAGCAGTGGCTCCGTCTGCAGCCCAGCTGCCCCCTCTCGTTCCTATATAGCGCCGGGAGCTGGACCCCTGCCAGCCCCGTAACCAATGCCGGCCGGCCTCCTGCAGCTGGCCCCGGCCCCAGCGGCTTCTGGATTTTGTTTTCTCCTCTCAAAGCTCACACGGGGGGGGGGGAAAAATATGTGGTTTTTCTGGGGTGAAATCAGGTAATCAAATAGGAAGGGCCAAGCTGCTGTCTGGGGGGCTTCAGGAAGCCCACAGCTCTTCTTTTAACAACATATCAACCTCCAGGTCAGTATTTAGAAGAGCCAGGTAGAAATGCTTCATTCAAGTGAGGGCTTCTTTCCAATGAAAAAGAAGACCTTCAGAAAAATGAAAGTTCTTATGAGAAGTCTTGCTGTTGATTTAAAGGCTGTGGCTAATATCAAAGCATCCACAGCTTCAAAAGTGGCTGTTGGCTGGTGGATAATAGTGAATTTTGTGCCAGAACAAGTTCATTTTCATGTAAGCTTGAGAAATTAAGTCTTTTCATCATAGCAAATGTTCTGGTTTTATCCAACAGTGACTTTTGAGTCCAAAAGCATCTGCAAAGTGATTTTCTCCCAGCCTCAGCCAGGCACTCAGGCACAGGTACAACACCAACAAGTGAGGCTGCCTGCTGAGGGGCAGCTCATGCTGCAAAGATCTGGCTTGCTGACCCCCCTCATGGCTGCTCTGGGGGAGGATGAGCTACAGCCAGCAGCTGCAATGGACTGCAACTCTGCAACTTCTAGGAGAGCTTAGCAGCACTCGGAGTGGTGAGGGTGACCACAACCAGCCCTGAAAACCTGCCGTGTGCCTGGCCCTGACCTTGGCTGTCTGAGTGACTATGAAAATGTGCAGGAGTGCCTTGTTTAACACTCAGAGCTGGGAACAGGAACCTTGCTCACGCCCTGGCTGTCCACACACCGGGGCACTAACAACCATCACTGCGCTGACCAGCCCCACCTGCCCCCCCAGCCTGAGGCTACATTTAAGCTCAGCCCCAGGCCACCTTTTGCTCTTTGAGTTGCATCAGAGCTGTGCCTGGTTCTGTTTTCCAGCTGGATTTTTGACCTGTTCTGGGACTATGCAGTGAGACACTGCCTGCGTTTCACCGTGTGAGTGCAGTAAGTGAAAGCTGGAAGTCTGTTGGAAACCGTGCCTCCCTGGAGAGCTTGGCCTGGCTTTGTACTGGTTTGTAATGGAAACTGAATGAAAAAAAAAGTACAGCCTACAATTTCAGAGGATTAGATGCTTGAATGATGTTTGCCTGGGCTTAGGCTTGATTAGAGCCCCCCAGATGTACCCAGGCAGGGGTGCCAGACATGGGGTCTCGCTGGGGTGGGCTGCCTCTTCCCACTGCTGGCACTGAGGTGCTCACCAGCCTCTCTAGTGTCTTGCAGAGGGGGTAAGGAAACTGTGGCAGCTGCAGAGGATGGAGCTTCTTTACTCCTTCCTAGTCTGCTATCATTCTATGCTTTTTCCAGAGGAATCAGGAGGAGGGTCTTTTATTAACATGGAGGTGCCTCACCCAGTCAGTGAATCTGGGGTCACCCGGTGACCCCAGGTCCCAGTAGCTGGAGTGCAGCCCCTGCTCTCCAAAGGAATGCAGCCTTGCAAGCTCTGCCCCATTGCTGGGCTGTACCAGTACTCTGGGGTCCGATAGTATGTCAGGGCCATACATATGCTAGCAGGAATGTCACCAGGATGTCACCGAGTGCCAGGTCAGTGCCTGCTGGCTCAGAGGCTGCTTTGAAAATCTCCTTTGAAGCATGATGCTGTTTGTAGGATGCTTTGCCAGCTGTCCAGGCACCCCCTGACTCAGAGAGGAGCCGGTGGCAGTGTGGGTAGGGTGAGAGGTGCCGGCAGTTCTCACAGCTCAGTACCGGGAAGGATGGTGGGGCCGTGGGACCGCATGGGAAACCCCTCACGCTCGCTGCCGAGCCATTGGGAATGCAGTTATTTCTTCTCATTAATCTTCAGTAACAAAGTCAGCATTGGAATCCCCGGAGGACTTGGGTCTGTGGGACCAGGAGGTTTGTGCAATTGCTCTCCGGGAGACACTGAGCACCCTTCCGTGCTCTCCTCCCAGCTGCAGCCAGGGCTACACCCCCCTGGAAAGCAGAGACGTGCCAGGGGCATCTCTGCAGACCTCCAAGCCTGCTCCTGTGGCTCTGCCGTAGTTCAGTGACTGATGCTCTGTCATCTCTTCTACAGCTCCAGGGGTTTAATGAGTGCACAGAGCAAACTGGGGAAACTGAGTTCCAAAATGTGTGAGGAAATTTCATGCAAGAGGGTGATAAGGAAGTTCTACCGTGTGCTGGGATTGCAGTTGTGCATTTTAACACAGACTTATCTGAAACACTGAAGAAGAAACTGTGTGCCACTCGAGCAGAGGCCAGGGTTACACAGAAATAGCTTGCGTTTTCCACAGACTTTTGTCCAGCAATAAATGTTTGTTTCATGTGTTTCAAGGCTTTGGAGTGCTAAGAAAATATTTCCAGTAAGAAACTACATAGACCTTCCTTTTCTTCCCACGACAGCTTAATTTCTTTAAGAGCCCTTCTGGGAGAGCTTTTTGGAGATCCAAGTGCACTCTGAGGACCAGATTGCCTTGTGTACACAATGGCTGGTTTCCTCCAAGAGTGCTCTAGGCTTGTGTCTTGCAACTGCCCTCTCAAAAGCCATGTGGAATCTCCCACTACACCACATTTATCCTGCACCCTGTTATTTCCAGACTTTATTATCCTTTCTAACAACATGCCTTTTTATAGAAGGCAGCCTAGCTGCTTTGCAGTTTCCTGGTTCCCACTGGAACTTTTTAAAAACTATAATCATATTTAACAATGTTGACTTTTTTGTAAAGGAATCACTGCAATTCTCACCCAGGAGAGTATTTGGCAATTCATCTGAGTGCTCCTTCTGGCAGACTTTTAACCATGTGTTCTAAAAACAGGGTTAAAAATACTTTTTCTTTTTTTTTTTTCCCCCCGTGTGCTTTGGGACACTCATGCAAATGTGTGTCCTCTACAGAAAGATGCTAGTGTGAGCTCCTTCACAGTAAAGGGCAGTGCAAGTAATTCCTCAAGTCTTGCTATATGGCTCTTTTCTTCCTATAGAGCCCAATCACATCCTGTCCCTCAGACTCCCTTTCTGCTTCTCACATAGTCATAATTCATTTTTATGCCTTTAGGATGCTTTCTTCAAGTCTTCTGTGGCTTGCCTTTTACCTGTGACTTTCCAGAGCTTGCATTCTTTCAGTTTCTCTTCCGTATGCAATTTTTACTACTTTTAAGGTCTTACCACTTCAGGTGTTCATTTCCACTCCCCTGTAAAAGCACATCCCCTTTTTTAAAAACCTCTTTGAGCACTGGAGTGCGTTATGCCTGGTAACCCAGTGCTGCATGCTTGAACAGCTTTTCTGCTCCACAAGTTAAACACCCCTCAGAGACTTGTGTGGTGCTCCCGACCAGCCTACCTCTCATCTCCCTTTGGACATGAAATTTCATTCTGAAAGTATCTCTTTTGCTCTCGCTGGGACAGTCTGAGCAGTAACTGTGGCTCTGTGGTCCCTTTGAACTAAGCCCCACATGTGGTTGAAGAGTTGCTCGGGTGCAGGCCTTGCACCATCTCACTGCCTCCGCCAACTTTCTGAGGTCCTGCCCAGTGATTAAACCTTGTGTAGAGGACAGAGATGAGATCCAGGCTCCCTCCATTTGCCATATCCAAGTCACTGACACAGGAGCCACGGGTGAGGTCAGAGAAAATCCTGAAAAGCAGCATTACCCAGAGTGCTGGGACTGTGGCCAGCTGGGAATTTGGGAGTCACGTAAGTCCTGCATCCCAGCTGTGGAGCCACTGAGTTCCTTGACCCCGAGCAGGAGGCCTGAGAACAGTTGGGGCTGCAGCTGGGACAATGCACGGCTCGTCGTGCCTGCTCCATGCCCACAGAAGGAACCTGCTCCCCTTCTGGTACCTGGGCACGGGGCAGGGGCAGGCCTGTTCCAAGATGTGCATGTGGCTGGCCTCAGCTCTTGCACATGCACCCTGAGGAACATGGGTCTGATTAATTTCCATCAGGAGAACCCAGAGAGACATGTGGGGACAGGTGTTTTCACGTCAACCCAAAGTATTTGTGTGGTGTTGATGTGACTGCAGGTCCAAACAGCTGCGTCCCTGCAGCAGTCCCTCTGCACCCTGAGCACATCAGCGAGGACAGTGTTGTTTGCAGAGACCTGCTGTGGGCAGAGCCACCCCCAGGTGCCTCAGCAGCTGCTGCTGAGCATTCAGGAGCTCTGCTATCCAAGCAGCACTGGTGCCACCGTGTGCTCTGTGAGGTGCAGCCTCTGCACAGACAGCTGAGAGCTGTTTCCACCTTCCTGTGTCCATCTACTGCATGGCTGCTTGCCTGTGGGCATTCTCTGTAGTGTCACTAAAAGACACAATCTGGATAGGTAAGACTGCGTTGTTGATGTGCAGGTGACAGGTGTAATTTAAACACAAAGCCGGCACAAACAGATCAGTCATAGGGTTTTATTTATTTACACCACTTTTACCCCGCATTTGTGTGCTGGATCCAGGCAGCAGAGCACATTGTTTTTCCTTGTCCAGCACCTGCGTTTTGATTCCTTGACAGAATAAGCCACTGTGTAAAGAAGTGCACCCACCTGTGGCTCCACATTAGCCACGTAAGCACCCTGCACCTCTCCCATGCATGCGTTAATCCTCGGCCCAAAAGAGCGTCTGAATGGTGAACCAAGCTCTTTCCTGCCACCCCTTTTGCTCTACGTGCCCTGCTGTGGCACTGCCTTTCCCAGCTCATGGATGGCCTTGTTCTCCAGCACCTTCACCCTCTCCTCGCCGGGCTGCAGCACACAGGCCACCATAGCCCTGGCCACTGTTTCCACAGACACTGAGTAAGCAGTGGGGAAGACTCGAGCCACAACACCCAGGAACTGCCGAGTTACCCACTCCATGGGCCGGGACTCCTGGCGCTTGCACAGCAGCACCCTGCAGAGTGAGGAGGTAAGGTGGGGTCAGCCTAGAGAATGAGTTCTACAGCTGCACCAGGGTGCAGACCACCTTCCTAGACCCACATGGGCTTTGAGGCTTTAGTAAGGCCACAAAATATGACTGAGCTGAGCCCCTGGACACTCAATTCCTTTCTCCACTGTCCTGCCAAAAGAAGGATGACAGTTCTCCTAGGCAGCAAGAGCACAGTGCAGCTGGAAGGACACAGGTGAGTACTCCCCCTGCATAAGGCCAAGGTTCATGAGGAGATAATCTCTGACCTATGCGCCCCAACCTCTGCTTCTTGTCCTTGCACGGCACATGGCACTAGCGTTGGGATGGGCCGTGGGAAACTGCTTTCTGCAGCATTGGGAAGCAGTCTGCTCATCTGTGAGCTGCATTTGCAGCTGGTGGCTTTCTCCACTTCCCCCCGCTTATGCATCCTTTTTCTTTCTCCATCTCCCAACCTGCTGCCCTGACCACCCTCCACCCAAGCCCTGTGCCTTCCCTCCTCCACTGCTACTCACGCTGGCCGGAGAATGGTACAGCGATCAAAACCAACAGCCTGGACCAGGTTCTCCACTTCTCCCTGTCAGAGCAGTTGGGCAGTATGAAAGGAGACAAGGATGATTGCAAGCACCATCCCTGCCACCCCGTGAATGGGCGGGAGAGAGTTGCTCAGCCATGGGCAGGATGGCACTAATGTCAGTGCAAAGCTGGAAGAGGTGAAGCAGGGAGCAGCTCTCCAGGACAGGCAGCATGGGGCGAGTGCCCGCAGTGGACACAGACCGTGGGTCAGCAGCGCACCCTTGCAACCATCAAGTTAACTGCAACGGGCCGCTCTCAAGAGCAACTGGAGGTAGCAGGCAGCCTGGGGATGGATCCAGCCGGCACAAGACGCTGGCACACAGCTGTGAATCCAAGCAGGTGTTGGAAGCTGCAGCACACAACATATGGGGGGGAAAAACTTTTGCGATAGGTATGGTCCCACCTGGGGAGCCTGTGGGCTCTCCATCCCTGGACAGTTCACGCCTCACCGGGACATAGCCCTGAGCCTCCCCCACCTAGCTGTGAAGCAGCTTGAGGCTGGGGAGCTGGGACTGGGATAGAGAACCCAGCGAGTCTTTTTAGGTTTAAAGAGGGAGATAAATACTGCACGCAGGGTTGTGCTGCTTCAGAAGAATCCAGTCATACAGCTGTGCAGGCAGCCCCTTCCCTTGTCCCACAACACCAGGAGGACCCCCAGAGCAATTTGCAACTCTTGAAACCTCAGCCACTCCTTCCTTCAGGAGTATCCCAGCATTCTGTGACTCCTGCACGAGCACCAGGAGCCCACCCCCGCTGACTCCTCACCTTCACGCGGAGGTAGAGGAAGCTGCTCTGTGCGTTAGCCCCCTGGGAGGACTGCAGGACAAAGTGTTTGCAGCCCCCTGCCCGCGCCAGCTCTGCTGCCTGCGCCACGTAGTCCCGGTCCACCCGGACAAAGCCGTCCTGCGGGTCAAGCGGAGAGGAGGGTCAGCATGGCAAGGAGCACGCAGGCAGGGCATGGGGCAAGCAGGATTCCTGCTCTCCCAGGGGGAAAAGGGGCCCCACTCACTGCGCCAGCCTTGGCCCTGGTGGTGCCCAGGCAGCAGAAGCCCACGTCGTGCCCCTGGAAGGCGGCGGCGTGCTCGGCCAGCCGCTCGAAGTCCACCACCGCCTGCTCCTGCGGGGAGGCCGAGGGTCAGCGCTGCCCCCCGGGACCCCAAGCTCCACGGCCGCCCCCGCCCCGGGACCCGACCCCCCGCACCACGGCCGCCTCCGCCTCCTGGCCCAGGCTCAGCCGGCGCCGCCCGATCAGCGTCACCCGGGCGAAGAGCCGCCGGGACAGCAGCTCCCGCAGCAGCGCCCGGCCCGTCTCCCCCGAGCCGCCCAGGACGAAGCAGGTCCGGGCGCTGCCACCACTCGGCGCGGCCGCCATTGCGAGGAGCGGCCGGCGGGGACGGGGCGGGCCCGGCGGGAGCGGCTGCGCCGCCGCGCTGCGGTGTCGGGCGGGGCGCGGGGCCCGGGGAGGCGCTGGGGCGGCGGGGCTGGGGCGGGCAGCGCGGCGGGAGGGCAGGCACGGGGCCGAACGCAGGACGGGGCCGTTCCCAGGGTTGGGGAGGGTGTCTGTCCCCCGCCCCGGGGGCTGCCCCAGGGACCCCCGCTCAGCCCCGCCGCTGAGCCCAGCGCGCAGGGAAGGTGTCGGCTGGGGTATCCCCGCTTGGTGTCCCTGCAGTGGCAGGGCCCAGCGCTGAAAGCGACTCCCGAGGATCCCTGTGCCTGCCTTGCTCAGGCGGAGGGGATGTGACCCGGAGGGATGCTCAGAGGGATTTGTGACCTGTCGGGCGGCTCCTCTTCAAAACCCACGGGGCGCAGTGTATGCTGCCGATAGGGTTGCTCTGGGCAGGACGTAGGTCACCTCCCGGGCAGCCTTGCAGTGATTCCACTGTGAAGCAGCCACCGATGCCCGAGGAACAAGGGGATGAAACCCACTTCCCAGTGAACTCTCGCTGAGCATGTCCTGGGATGTGCTGACAAGCACAGAACTCCTGCACTGTGTCCCTGTCTAGACGTTGTCACTTTGACAGGGATGAGGCTGATCATCACCAGGGCAGAGCAGGTCCCACCAGGACGTGGTTCTGGAGCAGGCGTGTGGGCACCGCGGGCTCTGCGCAGCCTCTCCCATGGGGCCATCAAGGGGCCCTGCGGCATCTCGATCCCGTTTGTCCTGATTCCTGGGAAGGGAGGCGCAGAGGCCTGAATGGCTGCTTTCGGGATCAGCCAGGCAGTTTTCCAGCCTGGTATGTCTGTCAAGCGCTGCCCATGGCCAAAGGCTGAGGATGAATCCCTGGTGCACGTGCCATTTGCGAGGCAGGACACGCGTCATGACTGTCAGCGGGTTAATGGCTGGCATCCCGCTCTACCTGCCAGTGTGCCACTGGCACCCACGGCCGTGCGCCCCGTCCGTCGGGCTCCGCTCCGCAGCCACAGGCAAGCCCAGGTGGGTGCAGGAGGGGGAGACTGGGAGATGTTAAGGATTGGGAATACTGGGAAAAGTGCTTGAGAGTGGGAGGGGACAGTACAGTGCAACAGTGTGAAGGATTGGCAGAATTGTATGGGGCATGTGGTATGTTATAGGGTTTCATGGTGTGGTGGTGATACCACTGAGGAGGGGTGGGATCAGGATTCATGGGGGCCATGTGGCACTTCCACCGCTCATGGTCTGCTTCTTCTCCATGGCAGGGCTCAGGGGGGCCAGCCAGGCGCCGGGGTGCCCGCTCTGCTGGTGGCATGGAGACATGGTGCCGGCGCAGCGCGGCATTCGACTGCGTGCCGCAGCCGGCAGCCTACTGCCCTGACTGGATGGCAGAGCTCCCCGACGCCCTGCCCCTCTCCCGCCTCTCCATTCCTGGCACCCACGACTCCCTCAGCCTGTTTGGCGGCCGGCGCCTGCGGTGCCAGAGCTGGAACCTGGAGGCCCAGCTGGCGGCCGGCGTCCGCTTCTTGGATGTGCGCTGCAAGCTGTCGCGGGGCGAGCTCCGCGTCTACCACCTCTGCACCTTCCAGCGGGCCAGCCTGCGGGGGGTCCTACGGCGCACCCTGCGCTTCCTCCGTGCCCACCCCGGCGAGGCCGTGCTTATGCGCATCAAGGAGGAGCTGCCCATCTTCTCCCGGCCCGGCTTCGCTGCCCAGCTGCATCGCTGCCTGCGGGAGGAGGGACGGGGCTGTTTGTGGTGCCAGGAGGAGGTGCCAACGCTGGGCCAGGTGCGTGGGAAGATTGTGGTACTGGAGGCACTCACGCGGGAGGTGCTGGGCATCCCCTACGAGCAGCTGAGCATCAGCGACGCCTGGAACGTGCTGTCACTGAAGCGCAAGTGGGCCCGGGTGCGGCGGCACCTGGAGAAGGCAGCCGCCGGGGACTCCGCCACCATGTACCTCACCTTCTGCTCTGGCAATGGGCTCTTCACCTGCCCTGAGGAGGTGGCCCGCGTTGTGAACCCCCGCTGCTACCAGCACCTGCGGCGCCGGGCCGGGCAGCCCGTGCGCTGGGGGGTGGTCATCATGGACTTCCCCGGCGCGGGGCTTCTCCGGCTCATCGTGGAGAGCAACGGCCTGCAGGCCAGTGGACACAGCACAGCAGTCCCCGGCACCCCCGCAGCGCCCTTGCAGCATCCCCGCGGCAGAGGGGGCAGAGGCCGCGGCCGGCACAGCTCCGCTCGCTGCCTGCGCCGGTGCCCGTCGGGACGGACAGTGCTCCCGGCCGCACGCCTCTGCCGAAGGACATCAGTGCCCGTAGAGCAGAAGCGGGTTTCTAGGTCTCTCAGAGCACCGGGAAGCCTTCGCGTGACGATGGTGTGACAGCGGCAGAGGCAGCAGAGAGCTGACAGCCCGGTGTTCGGAGCTGGGCAGCCCGGGGAGCTGCGCCTTGCACATCGCTCTGCCCGGAGGAGCCAGGTATGGTGCTGGGCCAAGTCTCCACAGCACAACAGGGATGGTGAGGAGAGAAGGTCCTGCCTCACCTCCTTCTGGGCCAGTGAGTCTGCCCATAATGTCTGCAAAATAGTCCTTTTCCTTTCAAGGGTAAATAAAAATAAAAATAAGCTAGGAAAGCACTCCCTATGTTGCCTTACCATTTCCTGTCAGGAAAGTGCAGAAAAAACCTTTTGCTCTTGCTGCTCAGATGTGAAGGAGCCTGTACCCCTCTGCCCATGGCCAAAGCACCGTTAAATTGGTGTCTGTGATCATCTTGGTCTTTAAAGCAGAGTTGCAGGAGGTCAGAGGAATTAATTTCAGAGATGACAACAAAGGGAACATCCTTTCCCTTGTTATTTTAGCTTTTGTTTTTTCTTGCAGGGGCTTGCCCCAAAAGTCAGGACTCTTAGGGAGAGCCAACTTCAGCAAGTGCTGCCGACCCTGTGCATGGAGAGCTGGATGGCCACAGCAGCAGCGATTCCAAGGGGGCTGCCCCATCCTCGGGATCGCATGCCCAGAGGATGCTGCACAGGGCACAGCCCAGTGATTTGCAACAGCATGGGAAGTGTGGGCAGGGCAGTTTGTAGATTCACAAAAGCAAAGTTAATGGGACATAAAAAAGACCTTAAAACCAGTGCCAGTGCCTGCCCCACCTGCAGATAATAAATCAGCACTTTATATAGAATGGTAAGTCAAATGACACAGGAGTTCCTTGGAGCAGAAGGACAACCAAGATCCCAGGTCAGAAATCATCAAACTGCTGTGTGCTGATGCAGGGAGGTGGGAAAGAGAAGAGGAACTTTTTTAAAAGAGAAAAGCTCAGCCCTGGCCTGCCAAAAGATGAAGGATGTCCTCAAGGCTACTTCTGTCTCAGAGGAAAACACAGTACCTGCCAGAGGGGATGCCACAGGATTTCCTGGCTGGAGGAGAGGATGTTTTTTGCTCCACAGGGGCTGGCCCTGGCTGGAGACACAGCTCTTGGTGCTGAGCATGTTCATCTGCTGGCCCAGGGAGGGGAACAGGCAATAGGACGCAGTGGGTGGCAGAGGTGGCAGACAGAGGAATCTGTCTCTGGGCTTACTCTGTGAGACAGGAGAAGATTGAAATCTCTGCATTAAACCAACCATGTGACAAAAGCACTGGTCATGTTCGGGGGGGTGGCGTCCTACTCCTCATCTGCCAATGACTCCACCATCCGTGTTGCCTCTGCGCCAAGCCAGTGTGACGGCTCTGGGTATGGCTGTCATGCCGAGGAGATGGGTGCTGCCAAGGGAGGGCCAGGCAGGTCAGTGGTTGGCTTGGCATTCCACGGGTGCACAAGGCCACGGGGAGCCAGACGGGGCACAAGCAGAGCAATCACAGTTCCCAGGAGCAGCTCTGCAGGCTGGGTGATCCTGCTGTCACTTAGGGCAAGGCCTGCCTGCATGGCTGAAGGGCTGCCCCAGATGTGGCACATGGAGCTGCACTCCAGCACCCCATACCCACCCCGTGCCCCAGCTCACTAGCAGGCCAGGGGTGCTGGGATTCCCCAGGTGGGCAGAGCCACTTGTTTACGCCCTACCACACAAGCAGTGAGATAAGGTCAATGTTACCTACGCCCCTGGCATCCTGTTTGGCAAACTCTTATCTGTGCCACCCACGCGTGGCTGCTGCCAGGTGCCAAGGAGCAGCAGGCAGCATGGGCAGGGCTACCCAAGTGGCAGTGATGCCCAGTGAAAAGGTTCTCCATTACCGGCTTGGCAGTGAAAAGCAAGAGGCAGAGAGCTGTCCTACAGCTGAGATCAAAGAAACATCTCTGAGAGGGACAAGGGTTGGCAGGAGTGATTTCCCTGTACTCTGCAGCCAGGGCTGTCACAGTGTTGCAAGGTCCCTGTGGGTGGGGGGTGTAGGGTACTGCTGTCCCTGGACTGACTTGGAAACCTCCCTGTCCATCTGGTCCTGACTAATCCTTGCAACCACCCTACCCCTCCAATCCAGGGTGGCACTCATAATGCGTCTCCCTGTGGCCAAACACTTCCAAATTGTGAGAAAGTTTTTATTGCGTGCTGCTGCTCTCCTCCAGGACCATCTGAGGAGGATCTGGCTGCTGGGGTTGTGCACCAGGTGCCATGCTGGGAGACTTGTTCAAAGGGACCCTGCAGCTCAGAGACAGCCTTTGGGTCAAACACTCCCTGGGGACCTGGGGGGGGCGGGAATCATCTGCTTTCCGTGCTCAGGAGATGCCTCTAAAGCTTCAGAGGGAGCTGGTGGAGTTCCCAAGGAGGAACGGAGGGATAGCAGCAATGAGGCTGCACCCCGGGGGTATGGGTCCTCGTTGGTACCATGCCATACCCCTGAAGGGGTGCCATCAGCTGCTTCCTTGCTCCAGTGGGCTGCTGAGCCTGGGGGCAAGGGGGGTTCCCCAGGAAGGTGCCCCCTGTATCGCCGGCAGCAGCCGAGCCGGACGGGCTGTGCCAGGGTGACTCGGTTCCTCTGCGGTTCCTCTCCGGGGACATTGCACAAGGAGGGGAGCAGGCTGTGCCACCGTGGGGCGGGAGCCTCTGCTGTAAACAACACATGCCCATGCCCCTTCCCCAGAGACAGTGCCTGTGGCAGATCTCTCATGGGCGAGAGAACATTGCCTTTGTTGCTCAGTGCTGGGGCACAGCAAAGGAGGCAGTTTCCATTCCAGATCCCTGCATCCAGAGAGACAGTAAGGAGGTAATGGAAGAAAGTGTCATTGTACGTATTTCCTCAAGTCCATGCTGAGCAAAGCCCTGGTTGTAGCTTGTGCTCTACTCTTAGAGGGGTGGGCACAAGGTGCACCATCTTTTCACCTAGGAAATCCCTGCACTGCTCAGGCAGAGACAGACCCTTCCTTGGTAAGTGAGGCAGCAGGAATCCAGTGGGAGCTGCAGGATCTTCAATCCCTTCCAGGGAAGCCAACCTTGGAAATCATCCAAGTTGTGAAAGGGCTCCTGTCAATTAACCATCTCCCAGCAGAGCTGATTTGGGTCTTCTCTCCCTCCTACCATGTGTACCTTTTACCACTTCCTGCAAAGCCACCATCAGTATCTGTTCTGTCATGTAGGACCCCTTCTGTGAGCCCAGGTATCTGTGCACATAGGGTACCTGATCCCACAAAGTGCTTTGAACTTGGCCATATACTGCCCTGTACTTTGCAGCAGCAGCAGCCACCTCTGAGTCTCAGCCACCTCGATTCTGTTTTTAAAACAATACCAGAAACTATTTGTAGTTACAAAAATAAAGGTGGGAATATTTTGTTTCTACTACTCTACCCTACTGTGCTGGGTTTCAGCAGAAGTGAAACTGGCACCCACAAACACCTCTCTGAGTCCCAGCAGGTGTCTCATCAGTGGGAGATGCAGTTCCCACCCTGGCCAGCTGACCCTCAGCATTTGAAGGTGCTCTCCTGTCCCAGCAGCTGCCCCTCAGCCTCTCTGCCTGCCTGGATGCTTCTTCCCTTGCCATAATTGACCACACTCAGTAGATGAGCTGCTAGAAAGTGAGTGCTCCTGAATTACTGGACATACAGACCCATCCTCAGTAATTCCATAAAAACAGACAATTGCAGTAAAACATGATGCAAGAAAGATATCCAGAGACAGGAACTGAGTTTCATTTGTATTGGCCAAGTATACAGTAATTAGTGGGTTATGACTTTTGTGGGATGGGTTCCTCCTTTTGTTTAGAATGAGTCCCAGTGGAGCAGCATCAGTTTCTTTGAAACTGGAAAATGCATGTGACCTGCATGGCTGTTTGCTTGGCTTTACCTGGAATTGAGCAGAGCAATTCCTGCAGAAAACCCTGCCAAGGAAATTTTACTTGTGAGCAGAATGGGGTAAGGAAAGATTTGTTATGATTCAAGAATGATTCAAGGGGAGGTGGACACAATTAGGCATGTTCCTGAAACTCTGATGAAGTTTCTAATGGAAGTTAAGAAGTAGGGGAAGTTCCTCTGTCACATTATTGGACCTTTCTCATAAAGATAAAGACAGGAAAATACGTTGTGTAAGTAACTGTTTATAAATGGCATATGAGGATTCACAGCCAGAGCAAAAAGCCTGCATGCAAGGAGAGCATCCAGCATGAGAGCTGGGAGGCTGTGAGCCACGTGCCCACTCAGCCCCCGTGGGACCTCATCACACCTCATCCCTCCTCTGTCTCCCGACCACCAGCGTGGGCACTGCCACTTGGACATGGTGGGTCAGAGAGGTCTTGGTGCCCTGGGCACCACGGGCTGGGGTTGAACCCTTCCTGGGGGACCTTTTCCACCTCCTGGGGGGCTCGGGCAGTCCTGGCTGGTTGTGGGTCAGCTCCTGTGGTTGTCACCTCCCTATGGCAGTGTGGGGATGCACCCAGCTACCATGCCATGGGACTGGTGCTGAGCTGAGTCCCACCAGGACTATGGCCAGTGGGGACCCCGCTGTTCCTTTCCAGCCCCAGGTGAGAGAAGGGTTTCTCAGGGTGGGAGAGCCCTGTGGTGAGGGAGGCAATGATGCAGGGCAAGATGAGGGCTGGCAGTGGGGCTGGGGTGGGAGGGGAAGAGGCCAAGGGCAGGGAGCAATGCTCTGCAGGCTCGGAGGAAGTGTGAGCACTGCTGCCTGCCGGGGGCACACACTCCTGGCACTGGCACTGGCTGGGCAAGGCGTGTCTGCAGCACCAACATGGTAGGTCCTGCTCCTTTCCTTGGGGATTACTCAGGGTCTGCCTGGAAAAACGGATTTAGAGGAGGGCAGGGCTGTGGGCAAGCACTGAGAGGAACTAGTGCCACTGTCGGGGGCTGGGGGACCCACACAGGCTGCCCCGGAGACACCCTGCCCGGGTGACCCCAGGCATACAGGGCACTGCCAGGCATACAGGGCACTGCCACTGCAAGGCAGATGCCAGCCCTGGATGAGAGGGAAGGGCTGGGGGGCCACAGGACATGCCCTGAACTTGGGGACTCCCCAGGAATGAACTGTATGGTCAGCAGTGCCTCCCTCACTGCCCAGCCGTGCTGCAGGCACAGCCCCCAAAGTGCCTCGCTGGAAGGGCACCATCCATGCCTGTGTGTGAGCTGGCACAAGAAACGTGCCCTCATGTGTACCAGGACTGCCTGCCAGCACTGTGGGTGCCTGTGTGAGCCTCTAGGGATGTTCATGCTCACATCTCCCTCCGTGTCAGGGCGCTGCTGTGGGACTGCAATCTGCTGGGAGGACATGGACTCTGGGTTCTCGTGGCATCTACCTGGGCATCGCTGTCATCACATGGGGTAAGTCTCCCACTGCCTGCTCAGTAAGCCCCGTGTGACCCTGCTGCCGAGGAGTCTGCAGGTCTGGGAAACTGGAGCAGGGCAGCTCCAGTGTTATTTTGGAGGGCCAGCAGCCACAACCCTCATGGCTGACAGCTCCAGGGCTGGATCCTTCTGGGCTGGGAGGGGGCTGTGTGCTCAGGCCAGCTTCCTCCAGGCAGTGCATGTTCCCCCAGCGAGGGCTCGGCAGCATGTGGGGTCCCTGCAGGGTGTCTTGTCCGCCACATGTGGCATTGCAGCTGGTGCACCCAACTGTGAACTGGAGAAAGGCAGCAGCAGCTCTACCCACTGCCAGCACCCACGCCTGTGCTGCACAGCTGGGCATGGACACAGGCACAGGACACACAGGTGCGAGGGCTGGGAGCACAGCTGGGGCAGCACCACGCAGAACTAGAGCTGCTAGTTGACAGCAGGAGGAGAAATCAGACTAGAAAATAATTTGGGTTTGCTGCCTATAGGATATTGCTCTCACGTGCTGGCATTGCATAGAGCAAAACCTGCTGGTGACTGCTCTGTCCCTGGAAATCCTCTGTGAGCTGCATTATTTTCCAAAGGACCTTCCATGACTGAGCTAAGGAACAGAAATGAGGCATATGCAGAAGTGTTAGGAGGAGTCTGAGATTTAGCTCTGAGGGGAAAACAAAAATGCAAAGGCAGCCTGAGTGTGGAGGGTGCTGAGCACCACCCTGGTAAGAGGTATCAGGGCTGCCAAGGGAGCCAAGGGGTTTGCCAGGGAGGCAGTGAGGGCCAGGAGGGGGTGGTGGGAACTGAGGATGGGGCAGGCTCCCAGAAGGTGCCCTGAGCTCCTGTCCTGGAGCCCCAAGTTCCCAAAGGGTAAAGATGGGAGCTGTAATGGGAAACCACATTTTCCTCAGCTTCAGTTTTTGTTGAACAAAGTGGATAGTTTGCTCTTTCACAAGGAAATCTAGACAAATTATGAGAATATACTTAGAAAAATATGGAATTATTGGTCAAACTACAGCTCTAATTAGACTTGAGAAATCCTAAATTTGCAGCTAATCTGTGATGCCCAGACCTTTGCATAACTGCAGAGTGGTGTCCTCTCCTGAGACACAGGGCACCCCAGGCTGGTTGTTTAGAGCAGACTTTTATTCCCATCTCATTTTCTGCACAAATGAAGATATGAATCCTATATCACTTTCAGCTGTTGTGGAGATACCTACTTCTGAGGAGAAGGGAGGAAGCTTCTTTTTGTGGCTAAAACCCTATGATTGCATAAAGTTGTGGTGTGAAATGTAGTAAATAAGAGCAGGGTTTCAGCAAAGTGTCCTTCACTTGTGGGTGTGGGTTCCAGTTAATCTCTGGCTTTGCCCTGCCTTGTGGGCATGACCGGGATGTGAGTTTGACTTTTGTAAGATCTTGTTTTGCAACACAGAGTATTAAAAGACTCCTCAGACTATCTCTAGCTCAGATGAGCAGGCTGGGATCCAAAAGATTTTTGGGGTTGCAGGCACACTTGTTGCTCTGCCTTGCTCCAATCTGACTCTCATATAACTATAAGAAAAGGAAGAAAACCAAAGTGGTGCACTTCTGCACTCAAGGAAGGAACCATGTTTAAGGAACCATCTTGAAGTGGGGTTTTCCCCTTTGGGAAACTTCTCTGGGGGCAGGGGAACAGGGCCATGAGGCTGGGTTTTCAATACTTGTGCTGGAGAAGGGGTTGGCATCACCACTTGGGGTTCTTCTGCCACCTGCACTCTGCCTGCCCCATGTTGCCCACTGTCTCAGCCTTCACCTTGCCTCCCCCATCTTCCTCATCCCTGTGCCATCCTCCTGTTTTCAGCTCCTTCTGCCATGCTTGACCAGCTCAGGTCTCCATGTACCCTTAGAATCCCATTCTCATCCACACTTGTCCTTTCATCCCATCCCCTCACTCAGCTGATCACTGGCCAGGCTTAGCCCATGCTCATGTCCTAAGGGATCCCATCCCTGACCTGGCCCCATCCTTTCTGCACCGATCCCAGACATCATCTTCTCTCATAGGCATGGTGTTGTGGGAGGAGGTGGGTGCCTGGAAGTACTACTACAGTGACCGAGGGGACTACACATGGGACCAGGCCAGGAATTACTGCCAGACCTTCTTTACCGACCTGGTGGCAATCCAGAACAAGGCGGAGATCGAGTACCTCAACGAGAACCTGCCCCGCCATGGGAGCTACTACTGGATCGGCATCCGCAAGCTGGGAGGCATCTGGACCTGGGTGGGCACCAGGAAGGTTCTGACAAAGGAGGCAGAGAACTGGGCAGTCGGGGAGCCCAACAACCGCCGCTCCAACCAGGACTGTGTGGAGATCTATATCAAGCGGAAGGACCAGTCGGGCAAATGGAATGACGAGCCCTGCAGCCGGAAGAAAAAGGCGCTGTGTTACAGGGGTTAGTAGGGGGACTCTGGCCCAGACCTGGATTGGGTGGGATGGGGACCACCAGGGTAGCCAGCAGCTCCTGATGACCATCCTCTGTGTGTGCAGCTTCCTGCCAGCCCTCCTCATGCAGCCGGCGCGGTGAGTGTGTGGAGACCATCGGCAGCTACCGCTGCGAGTGCTACCCCGGCTTCCACGGCCCCGAGTGCCAGTATGGTGAGCCATCCACACCCATCCTTCCCTCCCTGCTGGACAGCCTGTGCCTTGATGGCAAACTGGGCAAGTTCCCTGTGCCCCTAATGGGCTGGCAGTGATGTGTCTCTCCCAGTTGTGCAGTGTGCTGAGCTGAAGCCCAAGGGAGTGCACATGAACTGCAGCCATCCCTACGGAAACTTCAGCTACAACTCCACCTGCGTGTTTGGGTGCCAGGAGGGGTTCAAGCAGCAAGGGATGGGCACGCTGCGGTGCCTGCCTTCCCAGCAGTGGTCAGCAGGCATCCCCATCTGCACAGGTAGGACCTGTCAGGGGCTGGGGGTCTCAGGGATGCGACATTGATGCTTTGGGGGGACCAGCACTATGTGGCCAACGCGGCTCAGGCAAATCTTGCCATGCCCCTGCCCTGCATGGAAGCATCTGGTGCTGCATGCAGGAGGTGATTCCCTCATGAGGCTGCAATGGGCAGAGCAGCTGTGAACTCTGGATAAGCCCCCTGCTCTGCCTGACTGTCCCAGTGCCCTTGCTCTCTGTCCTGAATTCCACCCACATGTCAGCACCCTATGTGCACTAAGCAAGGGGTTTGGATGGTGTCTTAGCACATCTGTCAACCCAGTGGCATGGTCTTCACCTCCCCAAGCCCACCCTGATCTGCGTTGGGAAGATGCTTGGCATCTTGAAGGTCCTCCGAAAAAAGAGGGGCTGCTGTCCTGCAGCCAGGGAAAGGGGGTATCCTGGCAGGCCACCTTGAGCCACCCTGAGTGGGGACAAGGACCCATGAAATGAGGTTAGATATAAGCTAAGAGGGACAGAGCATGGCAGGAAGCCACAGAGGAGAGAAACCTGTGGTGTGTTATGCTGCAGGGGCAGGGAAAGTCTTCCTGTTGGTGGCTTGAGGGCTTGCACCCCGGCACCAGGCGCCCCAGGGAAGTGCTGGGCTTTTTTGCGGGTGTGAGAGTCTTGCTCCACCTTTCCTGTGCCACAGCCTTGCACAAGGATAGGACGAGTCAAGGACTGGAGCAGACATGGGATGGAACTGGGGACCCTCTCTATTGGGAGACCCAGCAGAAGCTGTCAGGGGCCAAACACCATCTCTGTACATACATTCTTTAAAAAGAAAGCCTGCCTTGAAGTTAGTGCTGCCAGTGATGCCTGTACAAGGTGTGCCTGTAGTCCAACCCAGTGCTTACTTTAGGCACCCTAGACCAGCAAAACTTTCTGCAGTTAAAAGCTACAATCATGGAGCTGGGCTGTGATTATTCTGTGGCCAGCAACCCCAGCAGGGGCAGAAGCTGGCTCCCAATTTTGTGGAAGTGTCCCCAGGCAAGCTGGGCTGTGCCTGCCTGCTCCAGGCTTTTCAAGTTCCCAGAGGCTTGTTTTCCCAGCTCGTTGTTTTTTTCCTGCTGGCTGTATGTATGATTGATTTTTGTTTCTTGCAAAGAATCAGATGGTTGCCTGTGATAACAAAGCAGTATTAGCAAGCATTGCCAGTTGGGCTTACTCCAAAAACAAGCAGAGGTTCCTGCTGTGGCGAGGCTGATGGTGCTGTGAGGGCTGTGAAGGACAAGGCTGCCTGCCCTGTCTCAAGTCATGCCCTGTGCCTGCCTGCAGCTGTTGTGTGCTCATTGCTGGCTGGCCCCAAAAGGGGCTGGGTCCATTGCTCCCAGCCGCATGACATGTTCACCGATAGATACCTCTGGGAACTCTGTGGGACACCACACTTGCCTGTAAAACAGCTATAAAAGAAAAAGTCTACCTAGGAAAGTGTTTGGTGTTGGTCTGAAAGCCGAAGGTGCAGCGAATGGGGTGTGTTTCAGCTGGGCTGGGTGATGGGGGTGTTAGCTGTCCTCCTGGCACTAACCTGCGGTGGTCCCACAGGCAGCAGAGCCACTCACCCCAGTAAACACTGGGTGCTGCCCTGGCATGCAGCAAAGCACAGCCTGGCCACAGCCTGGGGAGGCTGGAACACAACCCTTGTAGCCATTACTGTCATCCCATCCTGGTCCTCTACAGCCCCAAAGCCATCCCCCTGCCACTGTGACAAGGATAGAGTCAGGTCTGCTCCAATAAAGGGAGGGAGGCAAGTAGACTGCAGCAGCTGTGGTCCTTCATCCCAGAGCCTTCAATCCAGGGGAGTGCAAGGGGTAAACAGGGGTCTTGCAGAGCAGCAATTGTGTGCCCCCCAGCAAATCACTCATAGGACAGAAAAAGCATTGTAACAACTACTGTTTTTGAGGAGGTGAGTCTGGTTGAGAAAGGCAAGTTGAAGACATATGACCATAGCTTTAGTTTCCTTTGATTTGGATTCAGCCCTCACCCTTAGATTTAATCTCGTCTATCCTCTTTCTGAGACTTGCTCTCCCATTGCAGCCATCACCTGTCCAGTGCTCAGTGCTCCAGACCGGGGAGAGATGAACTGCTCCCACCTCCACGGAGACTTCTCCTTTGGCTCCATGTGTGCCTTCTCCTGCCAGACGGGGTTTGCACTCATGGGGTCAGAGAGCCGCAAGTGCACAGCCATGGGGACATGGACAGGGGATGCCCCACGTTGTGAAGGTAGAGCTGCTGCCAGAGTGCAGGGTGTCATTTGCCTTGGGGTGACACTGTGATGTTCCCCAGCCCTGTGATCCCAGAATTTTAATCTCCCAATTCCCAAGCTCCTGCTTGAAGTGTACCTCTTCACCCTGCAGCCATTTCCTGCCCAGTACTCAGTGCACCAGAACGGGGAGACCTGAACTGCTCCCATCTCCATGGCGATTTCACCTTTGGCTCCACGTGTGCCTTCTCCTGCCAGACGGGTTTTGTGCTGATGGGGCCGGAGAGTCGGGAGTGCACAGCCATGGGGACATGGACTGGAGACATCCCACGCTGTGAAGGTATTGCTGCTGCTTAAGCTGTGACAGGCCTCTGGCTGACCATGGAATGTTCTCCAGTGTCATGGTCCTTTCATTCCAGCAGTTTATCCTTGTAGTCCCCAGACTCCTGCTTGAAGCCTGTCTCTGTCCTTTCAGCCGTCACCTGCCCTATGCTCAGTGCACCAGACCAAGGAGAGCTGAACTGCTCCCATCTCCACGGAAACTTCACCTTTGGCTCCACGTGTGCCTTCTCCTGCCAGACTGGGTTTGTGCTGATGGGGCCAGACATCTCTGAGTGCATGGCCACAGGGACCTGGTCTGAAGACACTCCACGCTGCGAAGGTAGAGCTACTGCTAGAGCTCAAGGTGTCACTGGCCTTGGGGTCACACTTGGGTTTTTCCAATCCTCTTAGATTGAACAGTTTAGCCTCATAGTACCCAGGCTCCTGCTTGAAATTTTTCTCTATCCTTGCAGCCATTGCCTGTCCAGTGCTCAGTGCTCCAGACTGGGGAGAGCTGAACTGCTCCCATCTCCACGGGAACTTCACCTTTGGCTCCACATGTGCCTTCTCCTGCCAGACGGGGTTTGTGCTGAAGGGGTCAGAGACCCGCGAGTGCATGGCCACGGGGACCTGGACTGGGGACACCCCACAGTGCAAAGGTAGAGTTGGTTCTTGTGGTGTCACAGGCGTTGGAGTGACCATGGGATGCTCTTGGGTGTCTTGGTCCTCCCATTCCAACAGCTGAGCCCCATAGTCCACAGACTCTTACTTGAAATGTGCTTCTTTACCCTGCAGCCATCACCTGCCCAGTGCTCAGTGCTCCAGACTGGGGAGAGTTGAACTGCTCCCATGTCCATGGAGACTTTGCCTTCAGCACCATATGTGCCTTCTCCTGCCAGATGGGGTTTGCACTGATTGGGCCAGACAGGCGTGAGTGCATGGCCACAGGGACATGGACAGGGGACGCAACACGATGTGAAGGTAGAGCTGCTGCTCAAAGTGTCTCAGGCCATGGCTTGACCTGGGATGTTCTTCAGTGTTTTGGTCCTCTCATCCTAAGAGTTTAGCATTGTAGTCCCCAAGCTCCTTCTTGAAGTGTGCATTTTTGCCCTGCAGCCATCGCCTGTGCAGTGCTCAGTGCTCCAGACCACGGAGAGCTGAACTGCTCCCACCTCCACAGTGACTTCTCCTTTGGCTCCACATGTGCCTTCTCCTGCCAGACAGGGTTTGCACTGGTTGGGCCAGAGAGCCGTGAGTGCATGGCCACAGGAGTCTGGAGTGGGGACACACCACTGTGCAAAGGTATTGCTGCTACTCAAGGTGTCACATGCCTTGGGTTCACCATGGGATGTTCCCCAGAGGATCCTCGTGGTCCTCTTGTTTCAACAATTTAGCCTCATAGTACCCAGGCTCCTGCTTGAAAGTGTCTCTCTGTCCCTGCAGCCATCACCTGTCCAGTGCTCAGTGCTCCAGACCGGGGAGAGATGAACTGCTCCCACCTCCACGGAGACTTCTCCTTTGGCTCCATGTGTGCCTTCTCCTGCCAGACGGGGTTTGCACTCATGGGGTCAGAGAGCCGCAAGTGCACAGCCATGGGGACATGGACAGGGGATGCCCCACGTTGTGAAGGTAGAGCTGCTGCCAGAGTGCAGGGTGTCATTTGCCTTGGGGTGACACTGTGATGTTCCCCAGCCCTGTGATCCCAGAATTTTAATCTCCCAATTCCCAAGCTCCTGCTTGAAGTGTACCTCTTCACTCTGCAGCCATTTCCTGCCCAGTACTCAGTGCACCAGACTGGGGAGACCTGAACTGCTCCCATCTCCACGGCGATTTCACCTTTGGCTCCACGTGTGCCTTCTCATGCCAGACGGGTTTTGTGCTGATGGGGCCGGAGAGTCAGGAGTGCACGGCCATGGGGACATGGACGGCACATGCCCCACGCTGTGAAGGTATTGCTGCTGCTTAAGCTCAGTGTGTTGTTGGCCTTGGGCTGTCACTAGAATGTTCCCCAGCCCCCTGGTCCCAACACTGTAGTCTCAGGTTCCTTTCTGAGGTGCGCCTCTTTCCCATTGCAGCCATCAAATGCTCAGCAGTGACTACCCCCAAGATGGGCCAGGTTTCCTGCTCCCATTCGCTTGGGGACTTCACCTTTGGCTCCATGTGTGCCTTCTCCTGCCAGAAGGGGTTTGTGCTGATGGGGCCAGAAAGCCTCAAGTGCACAGCCATGGGGACCTGGACTGGGGACACCCCACAATGCAAAGGTAAATCTCATGATCTCACACCTGTCTGGCAGTGCTCTGTTGTAGCAGACTGCTTTCCCCAGCACCCCAGTCTGTCAGTTCATCCCCTGGCTTCCCAGCCCAAGTGTCCTTGTCTCACTACCATCAGTCCTGTCCTCTTAATGCTGCTGCTGTGCTCTATCTCCAGCCATCAGCTGCCCAGTGCTGGACCCCCCCAGCAGAGGCCAGCTGAGCTGCTCTCACGTGCATGGGAACTTCACCTACAACTCCACGTGCACCTTTTCCTGTGAGGAGGGGTTTGTTCGGATGGGAGCAGAGGTGCTCCAGTGTGAGGCCACAGGGAACTGGACCAGACATCCTCCTGTCTGTACAGGTACAGTGGGATCCCCCTGCTCCTCCAGCACTGCGGTGGGGGTCCAGCTTTCTTGCAAGTACATCTTGAATGTGGTGAGGGGCACTCCAGGGGCTGAGAAGTCCTGGCAACTTTCTAACTTGGGTCTGTGGGTTTGTTTCAGAGGATGGTGCCTTCCTAAAGCAAGTCCTGGCTTACAGCAGTGGCACAGCCCTGACAGTAGCTGGTCTTGTGCTCTCTGGGGGGCTCATTGCCATCCTTGCCAAGCGCCTCAGTGACAGAGGTATGAAAACACCTCCCACAGCCCACCATAGCTTTGCCCCGGGGTTCTCTGGAAAGGTGGTTACAGAATCCCTGGGGAGGGTGGATGATCAGAAGAGTTTAACAGTGTGACTGCCTCAATCCAAGTGTCTTATTTGTTGCGAGTTGCATGTTTCCATGCCAGTTTGTTGAGCTGATAGTGCCAGCAGCCAGCTTTGGAGGGCAGAGCCAGATAAGCACCCTCACTGTGAAGAAGACAGGAAAAGCTTCAGGCTGCTTCCTGCTCCATCCCATACTTGTGTTCCAGCTTCTCATGACCTTCACTAAACATCTGGTTTTTCCTTTTCTGTCTGCTCTATCCCCATGGACATTTCAACACCACTATCAGAGGAGAAGAAGAAGCTCCTGAACCCCACCAGGTGAGAGCCATGTCCCGTGACTCTCACAGCCCGGTGGTTACTCTGCTGTCACTAAGATCTGCCTGTGTGAGGCTGCTTTTATATGCATCTTTATATGCGTCTTGTGGGCTGACGGGGCTGTGTTAACCCCTGCCCTTCACACACTCCTGCACTGTCCAAGGTGACACCGTTGTGTTTGCCCTGCAGTGACCTAGGATCACCAGGCACCTTCACCAACGTAGCGTATGATGCCAACCTGTGAGGTGAGTGCTGGCAAGGCAGAGTTCAAAATTCACCTGGGCCACCATCCTCCTGGCTGGAGTGCTCCCAGGTGGGGACACCCTTGGGGACCAAAGTGAGTAACACCAGCTCTGTCTCTTCTGTGCTTCCAGCCTGCCCATGACTGAACCCCACCATGGCCCCCAGTGCTGCAGGCCCAGTGGGAGCTGCTGCTGGAGCCCAGAGGGACTCCATGCCTGGAGCTGCAGCCCAGACCAGCACTGCCTGTGGAGACTGTGCCCACTCTGCATGGACCACCAGGAGGAGAAGCTACCTCCAGGAAAGGTGGCTGGAGACCTGTCTGGGGCTGTGGGCTGCTGTCTCGTGTGGACAGCCTGCTGCTTGGGCCGTGGACATTCCCTGTAGGGAATTTGGACATTCCCCCTTGGCTGCCCTACTCATGCTTCCAGGGATGGGCTTGTGTCAGCAGGGCCCAAATAAATGCCTGTGTCTAACCAGTGTCTCTGTGTGATTGGGAGGGGGGGGAAGGTCTCCATCAAATAGTGTGGTCAACAGGACCAGAGAAGTGATTTTTCCCCTCGTAGAGCTGTACCTCGAGTACTGTGTCCAGCTCTGGGCCCTTCAATTCAGGAAGGACATTGAGGTGCTGGAGCAGGTCCAGAGAAGGGGAACCAAGGTGGTGAATGAGCTGGAACACAAGTGTGATGAGGGGTCGCTGAGCGAGCTGGGGTTGTTTAGCCTGGAGGAGGTTCAGGGGCGAGCTCCTTACTTTCTACAGCTCACTGAAAGGAGGTTGTAGCCAGCTGGGGATGGTCTCTTCTCCCGGGCAACCAGCGACAGGATGAGAGGACACAGCCTTAAGCTGTACCAGGGGATGTTCGAGTTGGATATTAGGAGGAATTTCTTCACAGAAAAGGTGATTAGACATTGGAATAGACTGCACAGAGTGGAGTCACCGTCCCTGGAGGTGTTTAAGGAAGGAACGACTGGATGTGCCACTCAGTGCCATGGTCTAGTTGCCATGATGGTGTTGGGTCACGTATTGGACTCAAATCCCAACTGATTCCGTGACTGTGGGGGGTGGGACGGCGGACAGTCCCCGTGTGAGCCCCGTGCGGGCCCCACGCCGGCCCCGCCCCATCCCCGCCCCATCCCCGCCCCATCCCCGCCGGGTGTCCGGCCCGGCCGCCGTCGGGGGCGGTGCTGGCGGAAGCAGACGTGTGTTTCGGAGGAAGGGGAAGCGATGGCGGCGGCCGAGGCTGAGTGGGAGCCGGCGGGGCTGTTGCCGGCCGTGGGCGGCGGCCTGGACTGGGGTGAGCGGGGCTGGGAAGGCCGGGGCGGCGCGGGGCTCCCCCGGCCGGGCCGGGCCGGCGCTGAGCCCCTTGTCTCTCCCGCAGAGGCGGTGCTGGGCGAGGAGCTGAGCGAGCTGCTGGGCGCCGCGGCCCCGAAGGAAGAGCCCGACGTGAGTACCGGGAGGGGCCGGGGGCGGCGGGGGCCGGGCTGCCCGTTCGGACAGGGGGTGAGCCGCGGGGATCCCCCCGGGGCAGCCCGGCAGGAGACCGTGGTTTCCCGGCCCTCACCCTGCGTGAGTCACTGAGATATCGATTGCTTAACAAGCCGTGGGTGTCAAGGCCGGAGATTGAAGGTGTAAAGGGGAGAGTCCAAGGTGAGAGCTGCAGGTGCCGTGCCCGGGAGGGCCGGTGCTGTCGCTGCCCCAGGGAACGCGAACCCCGCAGGGCAGTGCTGCGAGAGGGCAGAACCATGGGGAGTTACACATGCATCCACCCGGGGCTGGGCTTTACCACCCTGCTTGTTAGATGACTTTGTGTTTTCTTCTTTCCTGTAGGATTTTTTCCGAAAACCTCTGCTTGCAACCTTATGCATTAATCCTCGTGTATTTTACTGTCCAGCTACACATACCACTTTTTCTTTCTCGAGGCACCTGCCTCGTGGATTCTCCATTCCATGTTCTTCCTCTTGCCTTCTCTGTGCTCACTGCGTCCTGATCCATCTCCAGCACAACAACCCCTGGGTTAGCCAGAGTAAATCTCGGGTACTAAGAGCGTTCCTACAGGTGTTGCAGAGCCACTCACTGGGGAAAACGTTGGAACTGTGTGATTGTACAAGGGAAAGGTAGTGCCCGTCAGCAGGCTGGCATTAGTTGCCTGTGTGGAGGCTCTTACTGCACAGCTCAGGCTGTGGGTTTTTGTCGTTCTTCCTATCAGTGTGCTCTGATGAGCTTTCCCTTCGTTCTAGCTTGTAAGTAGTAACATCTATGCAGACTTTTTGAGCCTCCCTTTATGGTCAAGTTGAGAATGTAAGGAAAAGGTACACTTGCAGGATAGCTTTTAGTGAGAAAATCTTTCTGTGTATTTGTGAGAGTTGGGTGTGTCATGTTTGTATTTTTCATGCAAGTGCTCATAAAATGCCACATTTGCATAGAGAACTTAGACTTACAGATGCACAAGCATAAAAAAATGGGGCAAACCCCCAAATTGTTGTTTTAAATGTCCCATGATAAATCATATGTATGAAATGATTTTAATCTTCTTTTTTCTTGTTTGTTTGTTTCTGTTTTTGTTGGAAAAGGAAATAGGGGTCTGTGGCTTTAGAAAATGATGATGTCAGTTTATTCAAGTATAGGGAGACGTAATGTATACTGTTTATCAAGCCTTGAGCAAATCAGCACTTGTGCCTCTGTTCTTGCTGGTAAACTGTCCCTAGTGGTGCTTTTGTTTATAAGATGCTTTGAGATGTAATGATGGAAGGGCATTAAATAAATTTTTCAAGGCAGATCTGTGTTTTATTTGAGGTGGTTCAATGAGTGGACTTAGAATTTTTGGTTTAGAAACTACCAATAAGGGTACGATAATTAGTGATGGTCTTAAACTGACATGCTCCTTTCCTACAGGTCTAAGGTTTAAAATAAGCCTTATCTTGTATGTTCCAGTTGGGAATTTCTCCTTTAAAGACTTTTATCTCTGCTTGCTTTAAGGCAGCTGAAGTGATAGTTATATTGTTTTGTTTTGTTTTCTGGAGCTGTAAGAATGTGAACATAATGGCTGGTGGTGCCAATGTATTTTTCTTTTTGTCTTGTCTCTTTTTCTGAACTATCATTTCAGGAAAATGATCTCTATAACTTTCATTTTGATTTGGATTTGATGTCTTGGGACTCAGACCTTTGGAATATTACAGGCCATGCTTATACAGGTAATTAATCTCCTGTGTTTTGCAGGTGTGACTCTTACCCTTGTGTCCCACAAGGGTGAGCTGTTACAACTTAGGGATAGTGGTAACTTATGTGGAACTATTTGCTTCCTACAGCTGTGTTATGAGAAGTTGTGCTGTGTAGGGCAGGTACAGCAGGCAAGAACTGCCCTACAAGCTGTTTAGTACCTTTAGTCTCACTATGTTTTCTGCTGTGCTTTGCTTCAGGAATTAAATAGCTGCTGTAGAGCAGTGTGTTCTTTACTGATCTCGCATTGCTAAAAACTTGTGCAGTAAAATTTCCTTATCTGCCTCTTGCAGATGCGAGTGTGAAGACAGAACCTTTATCACCAGCCACTTCAAGTTGTTCAGTCCCTTCTCCATCATCTGTGGACTCTCCAGTGCAGAATGTGCCTGTATGCAGAAACCTCCGTGTAACACATATAGCAGCAAAAGCCCAGTGGTTTACTTCTCTGACCAAATTCGTGGCATAAGAGGAAAAACAGTTTATTTTTCCAACCCTTGCAAAAGCAGCTTTCCTTCAGTGATATTTTCTTACCTCTCCTCTGTGACTCATTCCAATAAGAGCACATTCAGTTCTGTTTCCTCAGTTAATGTTTGTTAGCCTGGTTGCCAAACAAAACACCTTCTAAAGGCTTCTGAGTCTAGCAGTTGCTGGCCTCTGCCTCGCATTGCTCTGCTGATGGGCAGAAGTACTTGGTGGGTTTTTTTAGTGGTACTTGGCATTGACCAGGATAAAACTGCAGAACAAAACCTTTCTCCTGTTTGCTGCAGCAGCAACACAGGTGTGATGAAAAGCAGATATACGCTGAGCTGCTAGTAGACACTTCTCTGTGCTTCTGAAGTGTTGATCTCATGTATTTCTGTCTGCAGGATGATGTGGACTTCAGCTGTAATTCCCAGATGTCGCCCATCTCCCTCTACAGCAAGAGCTGCAGGAGCCCTGCATCCCCCGAAGGAGATGGGGAGAAGAAGCCTGCTGTCAGCACCTCTCCTCGATCTGGTATGAGAGATAGAGCTACTTTGATCCCATAGATAGTATGCGATTTACTTTGATCCTCTAACCAGTATGTGTGTTGTATATGAATTATTAATTAACAGACAGTAGATATCCTGTCATTTCTGACTTCAATTTTTGATCGGATATGTTTGGTTTTAATGAATATTACAGATGGGTAAAAAAAAACCCCATACGAAAAGCCATTTTGTTATTGCTTGAATTCTTTATTTTATGCCGTCTGTTTTGACTCTCTTTCCTTTTCTAGGAAATAATTCTGCGAGGAACCTGAAGAGGTGTAGTCAGGCAGTGTCCAGGCCTTTGATACAGCCCAAACCCCTTTTGCCTGCTGTGCCTGAGGCTCAGGCTAACATTGGCATCCCAGCTAAAACCATCATTATTCAGACTCTTCCCACGCTTGTACCACTGCCAAAGAATCAGCCCGTTGTTAACATCAAGCCAGCACCTCCTAAAGGTAGGTGAATTGTCCTGACTGAGCCAGGTCTTGGGGGTAACTTTGTCTGTTTGGGTGGGCTGATAGTATGAAGTGAGGTTTGGTGCATGAAAGGGGAGGGGTAGGAGAAAAAGGGGTCCTACGTGCTTGGCTGGCAAAGCTTAATGTTGAGAAGATGGCCTTACTCCTCTCATAGAATCCTATGAGAAACAGCCCTTACCTGGGTGTTACTTGGAAAGGAAGACACTGGATTATAATAATTCCCTTATTTGGAATGGAAGACAGAGACTGTGCTGAGCTGTGGAGATAAAACTGCTGTTTGGGAAAGATCTGTAGGGACCCTCTGCTGTGCTCTGCCTGTGATGTCAGGTGGTGCATAAGGTGATTACAGTGCTGTTCTATCATAACCAAAGGAAGGTCCAGCAGAATCAGGGTGGATTGAATGAAGCTGGAAAGCTTGGGAGAAGTGGTAAAAGCCTTTTTTTTAACTCGCGTGAATCTGCCATGATGGGAATGATGGGAACATGAGTTTGTGGCTTTTTAGCTCTCTAAACAGCATCAAATAGAACATTGTGAAATCTGCTGAAATTGAGAGCTGTGTCAGAGGTTAGAAAAGTTGCTTACAGCTTTAAGCTGATGTAAACAAGAGGCAAGTGATTTTCTGCCCCCTGATAATGAAGAATTATCAGGGGACAGAAAATCACTTGAGTTGCCCTGTAACCGATTTTTGAAGTAGCTTGAGCCTTCATTTCTGAATCCAAAGCCTTATTTCAGTCTCCAGCTGAGGCTGTGGGGACATTGCTTGCATTGCAGGAATTGTCAGATGCAGTTGCTCGTTTCACCAGCTGATGGCCACAGTCCCTTGCGGCTGAATGCACAGGCACTGAGGCGTGGAAGGAAAGGGAGAGAAATTGTT
This sequence comes from Lophotriccus pileatus, assembly GCA_035583135.1. Taxonomy (NCBI): domain Eukaryota; kingdom Metazoa; phylum Chordata; class Aves; order Passeriformes; family Tyrannidae; genus Lophotriccus; species Lophotriccus pileatus. Next base: position 30,184,034 of record JAWWES010000006.1, on the reverse strand, counting down.
AAGGGCATGTATCTAGAAATTATTGCAATAGTGAAAAATTTGTCTTCATTACTAATTGCTCCTCCATCAGGAGTTCTGCCAAATCTGCACACACTGACATTTGTTACAAAATGCCTAAGATTGTTAGACTGCTTAAAACACAGGTCAGCACAGTCAGCTTGACCTAATTCTTATTCCTTCTGATGTTCCAGCTGATAAAATACCATCTGGAATAAGGAATGTTGGGGATAGGGAGCTTTTGGATATAAGTATAGTACTGTGAAGATCAGCTTCTCCTTTTTCCTGAAGAAAAGTCAGGGCAGTAGTTTCTGTGAGACAGCATAGAGGAAATACTTTTGGGAAAGTATTTCCATGTGATGTATTTACTTTAACTGGTGATATGTTTAAAAATTCTATTGTGCTGCTTCCATAATGAAAACCATAAGGATCTGTTTTCATCAGTCAAAATCCCCTGCATATGACAGGTTGGAGCTGCTAGTTTGAAATATCCCATTATCTTCAAAGGAGCCTGAGAAATTGTATTTTTACAGTCCCTTTTTATAAAAGCTTAAAGGAGAAAGCATGGTCTTGGAGCATCACATCTTTTATACATAAAAAAGGAAACTGAAATAGTCTCCAATTCATCGTTTAAGGTTCTTAAATAAGGTAGTACTAACTCATCATGTCTTCAAGACTGTGTCTGCAAAAAAAAGGGGAGATCTAATCCTGTACCCCATACTTAAAGATCTTGGCACTAGGTATGTTACTTCATTTTTGGCCTTCCAGGAGGTTGGGTAAATGCTGTAATACATTGCCGTGCATTTTGGTTGGAATGCTCACTTGGAATGTGCTGTTTTTGAAAGCTGCCGAGGTCATCCCGTTACAAAGGATTAGAGAGACGTTGATGTGTTTTGAAACAACAAAATATTACTCAAGCACCTGCTTGAGTTAAATGTACTTGTTGGATTGAAATTTCTTGGACGTGACTGTTTTTAATTCCATTTCAAACTCTGTCAAAATTACCTCATTTTTATTTCCTACTTTTCTTTAAGCTCTGTTCAGCTTGTGCATAAACTTTCTGGCATAAGACTTTTTTTAAAAAAAATGGTCTTAATGTGAATTGAAGCTTTAAGGTAAGTTTTGAAAGTGTAACTCACATTGTTCTTTTTTGTTCATCTTCTGTCTCTGTGCTATTTTGTATCGACCTGCATAGTATGAGTCAATTCTGTGTAGTAAGTTTTCCATTGAATACAGCAATAAAGTAGGTATGGACAAAAGGGAGAAGGAGGATTGAGACAAGCTGGCTAAGTTATTTGAAAAAGTTGTCTAGAGTGCTTCAAGTGTTAGCAATACTGAATTGAGTAATGTTTATAGTAAGTGTTGAATTTTATTAACTTTGAAGAGCTTTTGGGAGAGAGTTTGATTTACTGGATCTCTCTAATATGTGTAATTTTTGTTTGTAGGATGGATTAAGAATCCTGCAAATTTTTGAACTTTTTTTTTTTTTCCACTCATATTCTGTGGAATTTGAGATAAACTGTGCAGGGCAGGTGGGGAAGCAAGGCTTTCTACCTCCTCTATCAGTGTGCCCCTACAAAGTGACGGTGTACAAATCCATTCCGTAGGTGCTGAGCAGTGCTGGTTGTTCTTGTGTTCCAGGTCAATCAGTGGTGCTCCCCCAGCCCACCGTGGTGCAGCTTCAGGCTTCTGGGGTGCTTCCTGCTTCCCAGCCAGTCATTGCTGTCACTGCAGGGACCACACCACTCCAAAACCACGTGGTGAATGCGTTGCCTCCAGCCGCTGGAAATGGCTCAACAAGTGGGAAAATACCAGTGACGAAGCCCTTGCTTCAAAGCACCACACCAGCAATGGGGCTGGACGTAAGTTCTGACTGTCTGTGGTAACTGATAACCAAGGCTTGGAAACAGCTCTCGGTTACCTATTGTGTAATAGGTATTGTGGCGTTTAATGGGATAACCAGATCCCTTCAGAGTCTCAGGGAAACTTTTAACAGGATTTCTAACAGTAAACAGGGAGTCTGGCAGCTTGGCAGAGAACGGGGATGAGCAGCTTGGTATCTGCTGGCCTGCCTGGAGTTGCAGACCAGGTATCCAAGCATAGTGGCAGAAGACAGTGATGATACATTTTTTCCATCATTTGTCTTCTCAAGACAAGCTCTCAAGGTCTCTTACATACAGGAAGATATATCTGATTTTTGATTAGTGCTAAGCCATTTTTCTAATCCATATAATAAAAACACTCCTTTCGAAGTAGGTGAATTGGAAATATCACTGCTTAATTCTTTTTCCATCCCCCTTTATCTCCCCGGATTTTACTTATGATTTTTAGAAACTTCAGGTATTGAGTTTCATATGAGCCTAATCTCTTCAGGCTCCCTTTTGATCATATACTGTATGAGTAGAAAAGGTGTAAGCTCTCAACAATCCCTGTGCAAATAAGGAAATTTTTCCATAGTAGCTCACAATAAGCAGTAGGTGTAAACAGAAATAGCTTTTGAGATGTGTGGGGGTTTTTTCCCCCCTTCAGCTTTGACATCTTAACTAGATAGAGAACTGGGTGTTAACTTGATTTAGTTGCTAGTAATTTGGAGCTGCTTTGGTTGCATTTTGTTGTCCAAAGAAGGCATGGTTGTGAAAAGTACCAAAGCTTCTTGATTGTGGCTTTTAAACTCTGAATATTGTTCTTCAGTGTCATATTCCAAAAGCCATTGTGAGCTGAGAGTCCTATCTCGTCT